>CASBWL010000586.1:0-320505 GCA_949130495.1 Sambucus nigra | reverse complement strand
TAATGCAATGAAATAAGGCCAATTAATAATAAATCATATTAAATATTTTTCACAATGAAGATTTTTCACTTATAAGATTATTCACAACGAATTTAGGACATCTATTTTTTTTTAACAAAATTAGATTCTATTTTTTCATACTAAATAAGCATTATTTCTATTCTTTAAAAATTCCATCCACATCCTTTTATTTATAGATTTGTAAAAATGCCAATACATATTGCAAATTTAAATTTATAATTTTAAAAAACAAAACAAATCAATATATTTTTTAAATTCTCGACACAAATATTGTTGGACCACCATGTTGGTGTCTAAAATTTCTATGGTGATTACAATTAGTCTTAGCTCAATTATACCAATAATTATCTGCCACAGATAAAATATGGGATGATATGGACTAGAGAGAGATGAGAGACAAAGGAGGAGACACAGGTTTTTTACGTGGTTCATTCCAATATGTTGCTTACATTCACGAGTGTAATGCCACTAAGTATTTTGGATTTGAGTACAAGCTCTTGAGAACTCTCTGAGGTTAGGTGTATATCGTTTTCCAGTTGTACCCTAATTGAGGGTATAGTGGGCTATTTGTAGTAATAGGAAGGAGAAGAGGCGGAATACCTTTATACATTAGGTATTTACACCTTTTTACATCATGGCACTACACCAAATATGCCGAATTGTCATGATCATTGACCTTGACAAGTTGGACTTGTCAAGGTCAATGACCGTGACAATTCTCGGGGTCACAACTATTATTGTCACGGACGTGTCACGGTCATTGACCGTGACAAGTTCATTAGATTTGTCACGGACATGTCACGGGCTATGACCGTGACAAGTTTTGTTACGATTTATGACCGTGACAAATCCGTGACTTTTAATAAAAAATTATCACGGTCATTGACCGTGACAATTCTGGACAGAATTGAAAAAAAATCTGCTAGGCAGTATGGCCACTGCCACTGCCACTGCCCAGCAGTATATTTGTACCTGTTATAGCAACGTTGTACCTGTTCAAACATCATATATCCAAATAAATTAGAGATAATGCAAATATACATTCAAAACAATATGCATCACGATATAATCGAAATAGAATTCAAATGTAACAACTTAAAACAATTCAATTCAAATAATGTCACTACATGTCTGCAGTAAGGTTAGCTCTGAGGAGGTGAGTAGGCCACACGATATACGAATTGACACACCCAGCAATGTACATCGTGCCGCATTGTTCGCGCAACCACAAGGGGAAGTTCTTCTTACCGGGTATCATATGCGTGACGAGCACCTTGGACTCGATGTCTTGAAACGAACGTCCATGAACTAGCATACCCTGGACGGTATTCGGGTCCCTCAACCCCCGCCATATCCATTGGCCATAAAATATGTCCAGTAAAAACACGCTCGGCCAACCAAGTGTCGACATCGGTCGGTCGAAGGGAGCCAAATAGGGGAGTGGATCATCAAAGTCCTCACGTGTCGGCGATGAAGCAGCGAGGTCCACATCCTCGTCATCCTGCACCTCGTCCTCTTGCACCTCCTCCTCCACCACCTTCTCCTTCCCTTTCCCCTTACGATTTTCGCCAAACGAACACTTCATGAATGAGAACATATCTTGGACCGTCGCCTCCAAACGGGACAGCTTCGCGTCATGCGAGTCCACCGTTCGAGCCAACCCAGTGTCGCTCATCTCCAATCCGATGATCCTAGATTTGGCCACCCGCGAGCTCACCCCCTTGTCCTCCCATTGTGATCAGCGTCAAGCACTTGGCTGAGTGCGTTTGTGGACAAAGATGCCTTGTCGGTATCAGACTGCGACTCATGCACTTCTTTAAGCTTTGCCTGAAACGACAAAAAATACATGATTAGTAAAATAAGTAAATAAAAAAATTATAATGTAATTAATAAAAAGTAAACTGTCGCATTACTTACAATCGTGGCCGTGACACTCGGGGACACCTCCTTATCCTTCCCCTTCTTCGTCCGAATAGCCACATAAGTATCGAGCCTATGTGACCTACCCCCAGGGCCACTCCATGTCCCCTGAAATAAAATAAAGAAAAATTAGTATCGGCCCCGCAAAGTAAAATAATGCAAAATAATATATTTCTGTAGTTATAGAAAAATTAAATCTTACCATCATCCTATGCTCCACCTCGACGTAAGACGTCCGGCCGGAGTAGTGCACGTCCGTCTTTTTTTCCCGATTTCCCCTCCCCGATTGGCGAGATGCCAATTATCTCTCCCCGATCTCATTGTTAATGAACTTTTGCCATTGTCACTACACCAAAAATAATAATTTGGCACACCCTGATATTAAAAATTTGGCACTCTTTTAAACTGTGCCAAATTCTGGCACGGTTTAATGACAATTTGGCACACTTTAAAACAGTGCCAAATTTTGGCACTGCTTTAAAGTGTGCCCAAATTAAGAACACTTGACTACAATATAAAATACCTTAAAATTTTGGCACACTTTAGTTTCCCTCTTCTCTCTCCTCTCTCATCTTCTCCCCCGCTCCCCCCTCATCTCTCTACCTCTACCAAAAATCCAAGCCCTACCCCTCTCATTCTCTCTGCTGATGCGTCACCTCCCATCCTCTCCGTCGTACTCCCCTCCTTAGCCGCAGCCACTCCGCCGTACTCCCCTCCTTTGCCGCAGGAGGTTTGGGGTTAACACTGAGGTTGTCTTCCTCTAAGGTATTTGTATTATCTGTTATATATCTTCTTGTTTTCATCTAAATCACCTATGTGTTCTTGTTATTATCGATTTACTAAGTAATCTTCTTTTGGGTCATTCTACTTTAGTTTGCTATCTGTAATATTTGATAACTGTATTCTACCGTAAAAATCTGCTTTGGATTTTGATTCTGGTTTATGCTTTTGTCACAAATATCCTGTTCTTTATCTGGGAATCATAGATGATCAAGTATTTTTAAGGCTAAAATGCCAGAATAAATAAATAAATAAAAGACCTGAAATATTATTATGGCAAACCCTTAAAAGTATGCATTTCTTTGAAAATCATGTTTTTTCTTTTGCAACAAAAAACATAGACGAGGGGATTTTTAGCAGTAGAAGTAGTTTAAGTTCTTTCTTTCAAACTGCATAGTTTTAAGATTTTTATTTGTATATTTATTTTTTTCTCAAGTTCAACTATTTTTAAATTAAAATTACAATCTACAAGTTTCCTTTTGAACACCGGAGGGTGGAATTTCGGCAATGTTCATTAATGTTCACTTAGATTTGAGTTTGTATGATTTGAGCTTTTAGGCATTTCTAATTCTTAAATTCACCTCATTTATAGCTTGATAAGGATTGAAAAATTACATTAAATTATCAAATTTATTTTCTACTGAATTATCATTCCATGCAGTGCCACTGGAATTTGCCTATACCTCTAAGGTACACTACAATATTTGTTTCCTAAAATTCCTAATATTTATTTAAAAAATGGAACAACCTGTAAAGGTTAGAGTAAACAAATTCTTGAGGTGATGTTTAGATTGATGGGTTTTAAGTTTGAGCATTTGGGGTTTTTTGTTACTGATAGTTTTCTTTATCTCATAAGAAACTGATTGGTAAATGATTGATATATATTTTTATTAATTTTTTGGATAGGTTTAGTTAATTCCTCATTCAATACAGTTTCATTTTGTTATTTTTTCATTGGTCCAAAACGTCTTATTTTTTCTATTATCTATTTTTTCAAATTGTTTCCTATAAAGAGTATCCCGAAAAATATGTTATTAAGTTTTGGAGGAGATATGGTATTAATTATTTGAACCCATTTAAAAAATAATTTTAGTTGAAAACATTACCCACTGATATTAACATAAACCTAAAATTTAACCTATCAATTAAAATATCACATTACTAAGTTGAATAATATAATCCAATATGCAACCACAATTGTTACAAAAGGTTTCTTAAATTAATTTACCCTCCTATAAAAGGTAGGAGGTTTGGGGTTAGAACCTTAGGGTGTTAACGTGCAAGAAATTCCACTCAGGGCACACTCCCTCCAAGGCTGTTGCCACCCCTCTGAGGTATTTCTCATATTAATTTTTGGAATGGGTTTTTTGTTTTGTGCTTAACAATGGAGGGTATTTCTATCACCTCTCATATAAATCTCTATATTCATTATCTTCCCATTTTGTATCTTTACATTCTCTCTCTCTATAGACACACACACACACACACAGGACTTGCGTTGCAATAGCAGGTGCAGATTATTGTGTAATTGCATCCGACACCCGAATGTCCACTGGATACAGTATTCTCACCCGGGATTACTCCAAAATCTGTAAACTGTAAGATAAATTAAATCTTCTCTTCTTATTTGCTATTTTAATTATTTACCTGTTGGTATAAATTAGTGGGTTGTTGGGTCTCTAGGTTAGTCATTAGTCATTGTGTCAACTTCTTGATTTGGTATTTCATATATTGGTTTTCACATGATTTGACCTAATTTAAGTGTTTAAATGCTGATTGTGCCTGCTCATGTTTGTGACATTGTTAATGTGCACATAGAGGGGTACAGCTTGAATAGTCCAATTGTTAGCTGTGGCCTGTTTCTCACTAGAAACAAAAATGGAGGAGATTGAAGTGCCTCCCATTGTTGATTTACAGGTGAGAGAAAAATTAATGTGAATATTTATTTATTTCATTATATATTGAACCATTTGCCTTTCTGACATGTTCTTATATGTAATGTACATATGGATTTTTGTGAGTAGGTAAGAGATCCCAAGTTTTTATTTGAAGGAAAAACCATACAAAGAATGGAGCTTCTTGTTTGGAGCACCTTGAAGTGGAGTATGCAAGCTTGCACTCCTTGTTCTTTCATAGAATACTTTCTTAAAAAGATTGACCATGATCATCTTCCATCACAATCTTTGATCTCTAGATCAATTCAATTCATCTTAAGCACAATCAAAGGTAGATTATTCACTATATGCCCAAATGTATTAATTTATATCGATACATATCCATATAATAAAGCACAATATAACCCGTGTCCTAATGGCACGTAATGATACCCAATTATACTCATAAAAGGGACATGTTATCAATATCACACACGTGTGCGTATAATCATATATGGGTACTGAAATATTAAAGAGTTTGATCCAGTGCTGGGTGGGAATTAAATGCAGGTATTGGGGAGGTTTGGAGATCAAAAGGCTAGCATAGGCTACCAGTGATTTGCTTGGTTTTATTTTACAAAGGTTCAACTCAGGCCAGTTCCATCCAATCTTAATCAAGATACTACAGGTAACTATTATTTAGTACCCATTTATTAACCTTTTAAAATGCAATGAATTATTTCTACTCAGCATTTATAGTTTGTCTTTTTCATTCTATATCTGATCATTCCTTTTAAACTTTGAAAATAACTTCATGGATATAATAATTAATAATATTTATGTTCAATGTATCTCTTCTTTTCTTCTTCTGGTGCTACAAGGTTCTACTCAAGAAGCATTGAAATTGGTAAGGTAACTTGTGTGTTAGGTTTGTTTTGGGATGTAGGAGGACCAATTATTGGGGGTGGGGGGTTGCATTATGTGTATATTTAGGTGACGCGGGTGTGTATATATATGTATGTAGTATCATATTCATATAAACATATTTAGGTAATGTGTGTGTATATATATCTATAACGTCTTTTAGGTTAGTTGCAACCTAAAACACTTTCACTAAATTAACTTGTAGGAACTGACCATACCCGCTCCCTAACCCGCTAACAACCATCGGTATCTAATTAACTTGTAGGAACTGACGTTCCACTTCAGCATTTAGAGAAGCCTCTGCCTTCTGGGCCCCTCTTCCCTTTTCAATCAGGGGCATCTTCCTCAGGGTCCAGTCAACAAAATGGTGCATGGACATGATACCCTGCAACACAAAGTCAGATGTATGAGGTCAAGACAACCCAAACCAAGGACGAGGTTACACTTGCAAGGAAAATGCAGAAGTTTTTACCTGGATAGACCTGTGAAGGCAAAACTCGGCTAACAGAGGAGTATCCATAGAGTGTAGGAAGCGCTTGTCAGCATCGGTCATCGCAGATCCGATGGCATCCATTGCCTTCAGACCATGACCTGTGAGGCTGTCACTGATCTTCAGCTGCTCTAGACGAGCAGCAAGGGCATCATCGGTGGAAATAGGGATGGCGCGATCTCCCTTAGAGGCTTTGCTCTTCCTCTGATCCTCAGGGGCAGCAGCGGCGGATTTCCTCTCCTTTGAAGCATCGGCCTTAAAAGAAGTTGGGGGAGGAGGAGGTGCATTTAGGCCCGCTTTCTTCACCAGTTTGACTAGACTTGGGGCCGCATTTCCCAGATGTCGTCTAAGATTCCTTCGGGGCGTTCTGCAAAAAGAAAGGTCTGAGTTAAAAGATCAGAGACATAGTAAAATCAGAGGTATAACTTGTTGAAAAAATAAAGTAACTTACGAAGCTCAGTCAGGGGACTCCCTCCAAGGCCAGTCTCAGAGAGGTAGTAGGTGGTCATCAAATGCTCATACTTGACCAGCCAACCAAGCTCCCCTGATCTTGAATGTCTTTGACCTTCTGAAGGTTATCCTGGCTTAACCCAGGGTCAGCCCTGGCAGCCATTGACACCTTTCCCCACCTCAGAGGTGTCCTCGACTCTAAAGATGAAGAGGTGGCACAGGGACCAAATTCCCATGCCCTTGAGGAGAAGAAGTATCATGGTTTCCAGTTTTGGTTTGAAGTCTGGGTAACCAATAACATCTTCTTATCATAATTCCTAGCTAGGAAGTGGTAATAACTCAAATGGTTCCTAGAAGAGGAGGGAACGTAGCACCCTGTGAAGATTTGGACAGGAAGGTCTGAATGATGGACTGTCCTCCATAAGACGATAGCTCCAATCATCACCCTCCAGGCATTGGGGGATAATTGGTAAGGAGCCAAGTTAATGTGGGACAATATGTCCCTAATTATTGGATGAATGGGGAGATAAAATCCTAACTTAAACATCTGCTCGTATAGGCAAATTTCACCATCTCGGTCACCAAAGGCCCTCTCATCCCTCAGAGGTCTCTTAATTTTGATAGAGGGACCTATGGAATAAAGATGCCTAAAGGCTAGGAGGTCGAATTCGTTGACAGTGCTTGCTATCTCGGCCGACTTCGAGGTATCAACATCACTTTTGTGACCATCGTCCTCATCCCTGAAAACGTTGTCTTGGGAAGGCGTAGGAGCACCATCAGGAAACCTCTGAGCGAACTCAGCCCCTGTGGAGGCTGACAGGGGAATAACATCAATAGGCGGTGGGATAGCCACACTTGGCCCAACAACTTCAACGTCTGAAGAGGTTCGTGAATAACTGGACTTATTGTGGGATGAGACACGGCTCGATAGCTCAGCTTGATCAGGGATCTGATCCTGATTAATGGAGAAGTCCATGGCCTCTTAAAAAGAATCCACAGACATAGGGTCTGAGGTGGACGACTCAGGCTCAGACATTGGAGTAGGTTCTAAGGGGGCCTCCGATGGCTCGGCTGACTCGGCTGGCTCAGGGTATATCACCCTCAGAGGGGGTGGAAAGATTGGTCTAAGGGGGAAGGACTCATCCCTACAAGCTTCCTCTTGTGCTCGCTCTATTTGCCTAATATTTTCTAAAGTCTTATCCCTAAGAGAAGGGAATTCTTCTAAGAGCTGATAAAGAGGTCTGAGCATAGGAGGACGACCTTACACTTGGGACACTAAATAAAAAATAAACAAATTGACTCAACTTAAATAAGGATCAAAATGATATTTTGAGCAAGAACAGTCAAGAACTGAGGCTACCGAAAAACTCAATGAGCCACCGAAAAACTCATACAACCACCGGAAGGCACTAACAATCGCCGAAAAATACAAGAAATAGAGAAATAAGATCGTAAATGGAAAGATGCGATGAAGAAAGTACCTGAGGGAGTTCAAGATAAAGAATAGAAGGACTAGGAACAATGAAAGATCAGAAGATCTCAGTAGCGAATGAGCACTTGAAGAGAAAGAACAGGAAACTCAGGAGGGAAAAATGAGAAGAAATGAGGGAAATGAGAAGGAAATGGGATTTAAACACCCAAATCCATGTGCACGCGCCCCAAGGCCCATCATTACCTTAGGGGCCTAAAAAGAAACCATCATTGTGCTTAACAGGCACGCAACCCACTTCAGCAGTTGACACCTGTCAATAAACTCTTGGCACATAAAAGAAAAGTAACCTCGGACATACATACCCCTTAGTCACCTATTCACGTAAGTAACTAAGGGCACCAGCGATCTCATCCAACATAAGGTCGGCTATGGCCGACATTACTAGTACCTCACTATTAGGTAACAGGTGAGGTCTTCATAGCTCGTGGGGCCAGTTATCCATCAGGTCATCCACAACCGACGTCACATCTACCTCATACATCAACCTCGGCTGAGTATCAGCCGAGGCCAACATGGACTACCATCATCATCATCATCATAATTAACCTCGGTTGGAAATTAGCCGACGTTCCAACTACTCCTACATAGCTCCGACTTTGGCCTACGTTATAACTCCACCTGTCTTACCTCGGCTTTCCTACTGGGCCAAGATCATCATGAATAACCTCGAATAAGGCAGCAGTCAGACTTTACCAACCTCGTACTCTTCTAGGCTGAGGTTGCACCTATCAGGGACAAGACCGAGCATTTACAAGCATATGCAAGGATAGGAACACGTAGACAAAATCAGTTATAACTAAATCAATCCCCTCACGCGGGGGAATATTTCATCATCATTATCCACATGTGATAGTGATAGATGTCCTCATTGGATTGGCTAGATCATCACACACATGCTCATTGCATGCATGGGGGTACATTACACCCCCAAACACTATATATAGGGATCATACCTAACCTTGTAAAGGGTCCGAAGAATTACAACCCTAGCTAAAACTCTGTCAAACTACACAGTAGAGAGAGAAAGCTTGAGAGTTTGTCTCTATGGCCATTAGAGCCTTCATTCAGTGATATTGCTCACACGCACTCACAATGGACGTAGGCCAAATTGGTTGAACCACTTATATGTAAGTGTTCATCCTCTTCTTCTCACCTCCTTCTATATATATATATTCTCCTGAGATGCCATTGTTACCACTTGCTTGAGCATGTCAACACCTTACCTGGTGGTGCTGTTTCTAGCATCATCACCAATCATGTGAGAGAGCCCACTAGGAACGTGAGGAGAGGTCGACATTTTGGTAATCATTCCCACCGTGTTTACACTTGTTCCCATTGCGATTGGAATGGTCACCTTAGATGTTTTTGCTATGACATTAGGAATGCTCCTGGGAAGTTTATGAATAAATTCGTTTCGGTTCCCAAAACCCCCACCCGTCATGTCACACTTACTTGGGTTAGGAAATCGGACTTAGAGGCTTTAAGACTAAAACTTCATGGTTCTCATTTGGTTGCACTTGATTCTTCTCATGCTATATGTAAAGGATGATTGTGTTACCATGTTTGTCATACGCTAGTCTGTGCATCCTGATTTATATCTTGCTAGTGTCATGACATGTGTATCTTTTGTATTATATTTTTCATTTATTGAGTCTTATTTTAAAAATACAAAAAGATTTTATTTTTGGTATTTTTTTTAAAATACAAAAGAATTTTTGGTTTATATATTTTTGAGAAAAATTCAAATTTTTTTTGTTTATTTGAGTTAAAATATGTTAAAAAACCAAAAAGATTTTCGATTTGTTTTTATATCATGAGTTTACATGATGTGGCATATTGGTGTGCTTGGACCCCATTCCTTTCATTATCCACATGGCTAGGACATTTGGCCATAATTATTCATACTTAGAATGATCTTAACCATTGTATTATGAGGTTGTTTCAAAGTTGATATGGTTTTTTATTCGACTTTGTTTATATGCCATAATTGTACACATGCACGAATTTATATGGATGTTTGACTACTTTTACATATTTGAGTTTGGTGAGACGTTCTTATCTCAATTTTGTCATCTATGAGTAAGTGGACATAAGGAGGAGGTGTTCATGTAAGAACCATTTACCATGAGGATTGTAATTGAAAAAATAATGAGTGTTCACGGGAAAAAGCTGGGGGAGTGTAAAATTGACTCATCGTGAAAGCTACTATTTAAAAGAGCCCTAAAAAATTAAAAGTTTATAAAAAGAATCATATGCCAAAATGGGCCAAATTAGTTTATGTTCATTCCAAAAGATAAATATGATATATATATGAGGGAGTTTGGATGGAAAAATCGTATCATAACAATATTTTTTATAGAATCGTCAAAATTTCGGATTTGTGTGCATGATGTTTGTTTAGTTCATTAAGCTCACACTTGAATTGTCACATTTGGCTAAAATAAAGTTTGATGATTTATAGCTATCAATTATAGCTTACTGATCATTTCGACGTGTTGGAATTGTGATTTATTTGTTGTAGTTCACGCCCATACATTCCATGTTCATGTTTGAGAATATCAGTATTATGTTAGCATGTAATTCATATTGTTTGTGTTGTTTTAGCTACTGTTTTGGTACTATTTTACAGTTTTCTACCCCTTTCAGTTAGTTTTTTCACGAAAATTTTTCATTGGGCAAAACTGTATGATTTTCTGCATTGATTTTGAGAATTTGGCTTCCTCGTTCGAGGGATATCTCAGTGTTGTACAGAGCCTTCAAGCGAGAAGCACAAGTCATTTGAACGACATGGATACTTCGTTCGAGTGACCACCCTGGAATTTATGTTTTATTCTCTTTCAGTACCCTCGTTCTTATGGTTATATATTTCGGTATTGCTAGGTTGTTTCTGGTTTCTGTTTATGTTGTTTACTTTGATAGATTCAATATTTTACTGCATTGGACTGTTTAGTCACACTTGCTTAGATTGTTCATTTCTATTGTGTGATTATGGTTTACTAGCTACGGAATCGATATTGATTGATCATTAGTAGCTAGTTGTTTCATGTTTATCTAGATATATTTCATTGATTTATCGCATTCTAGATATGTTTATATTTTTACCGGGTTGTCTATTCGAGACAAAAAGGGGCAGAGATGTATGTGATGTAGGGGGAGGTTTTATGTGAAGAGCTTGGTATCCTGATTTAGATGTTGTTTACATATTGCTATCATGTTTTCCTCACATAATAAATGATTTTGTGTTGGTTCTACATATTGGTTTATATCATTTGTTCCTCCATACTTCACTTGCTATTTGTCTGTTTAATATGTGTAGGTTTGTTTAAAGAGATTTGAGATTTCAAGACTACATCATATTCAGGCATTTATAGACAGTTCATGCTTGCCGGACCATCACTTACTAGTCTTGTCCTGTACTTTTTATTTTGAGTTTATGGGATGGGATTTAGGCGTCATACGGCTTGACGGCCCGACTTAGGCATTTCACTGTTGGTTTTGTCCTGGAATAGTCAAAGGGGGTGATTTATAAGGACAAAATTTCCAATTGAGTCCATTATATTGTTTTGACTTATTCTCGGAACAAAACACGTTTGAGTCAGAGGTCATATTTTTATTATCACGATCCCAAACAGACTATGATGTGTTGAAGTTTATTGAAGACGTTGCAGCAAAGCTTCAAGGAATTATTTATGCTGAAGGTTTAATTGGTGCAAGTTTATTCGTCTTCAAGTTTAATTGGATTTCGAGATCACTCAAGTATGAATGGGTAATTTTAACGAGACTCGGAATTTATTTAAAAAAAATGTCTAAGGATGTTATTTTATTAAGAAAATGTTCTTAAAATGTTTTATAGTGTTTGAAATGGTTTACACTTCATTTTAAATCTGTTAAGGTTGGATTAGAGTAGTATTTAATTAGGTCTCTAATATGTCATGTCGTTCAAATGACCTGACATGTCATTTGAGTGAGATCTCTATCTCGTTCGAGTGACATGTCTGTTTCTCTTGAACGAGATACCGCCTTAAGAAAAATATAAATAGGCGTGTTTTCATCAGATTTTGTAAGTATGCATTCTGGAAAAGACAGTTTACAAACCAAAACGTTTCTGCACATCCTTAGAGTTTACAAGATCCCAATTTTCATTACTATATGCAATAGCGATCTTTTTTCCACCAAAAGAGTTGTTCTACATAGAACTTGGTTGGGTTTTGCGATGAAGAAGCGGAAGAGCTGTGTTCAACATCGTAGACATTACAAGCCATATCGGTGGATACCGAGACATACGTGGATGTGTGGGTTATAGACAGGTATCTTGGAAGAAGGACTTTCTGCGTGGGCACTGTGAGAGGAGTGCTTGAATATCAGAAGAGCGCCAATTTGGTGGAATCGAGTCGTTGAGTAAGACTTGTGTCTGTTCATTGTAAATCAACATTCATAATGATTATCTAGCTTGGGCCGTCCGAGGTTTTGTCTTGTTGTCATTTTCTCGTACATCCGGCGTTATGAGAATTTCTTTTCCTTACTTTAGTTGCTTGAATCTCTAGATGCATGTTTAGGATTGATCAAGATAAAATTTAGTTAAGTTTTTTCCCAATTTGGTGCGAATTAAAAATTGGAAAAAAAATTTCATAAAAATAAAAAGTGTTTCATCATCCTTAAAGCAAAGTTTGATTTGAGTTATTTAAAAAGTAAAGGGACCTATAGCCCTTACCATGATGAATATATCAAAGGAAGACAAACTTTAGTATTGACATGACCTTGGTTTCTTGGATCACCCTACTTCTCCTTTCATGTTGGATGCTTCTTAGATTCCTACGGATGCGATCCTGATCAGTTTGATTAGGAAGTATCTTAGAGACTATGGCTTACATGGAGGCAATATTTTTAGTTGGCCTTTGCATCTAATGAATATAGCTAGCTTTAGCAGCCAATCGAGGCTTAGGGATCTGAGTACAATAGTCCTTTCTTCTTCTTTGGATGCTCCTCCTACTGGAATGGAAATGGCTTTAGGAAAGCGTTCTTCAGATTTAACGGTTGGAATTTATTTTTTGTTGGATGTTTCTATGCAATAAAACTTTGATATCTGGGGTATTTGAATAAATGCATTATTTTTTTTATTATATGATTGTGTCCTACCAGTAGTTTAGTATTATGATTGTATAGTCAACAATAAATCGACTAATATGCCTTACTGGTTACCAGTTTGGATGAACTCATGTTGTCCATCCTTAGGTCTACTAACGTTCCTTTATTTGTGGTCTCCTAAACGGATGTTGTCATTTTGACCAAGTACTAGCGTTAGTTACCATTGGGGAACATATGTTATAGGATTGTTCCTTAAATTTGGTCTGGTAAAACTTCTTATTCTTGACCTTAGGGGGTCATACATGATGTTTTATACTAGGAACTTCTTATTCTTGATCTCGCGGGGCGATATAAGAAGTTCTATACTCGAAACTTCTCGTTCATGACTTGTCCGAAGACAAAGTCATACGTGAAGTTTAATTTTTTGAGGCTTGGGTTTTCATTATTATTTAAGATTTCTTTCTTGAGAATTGGAAACGAGTTACAAATAATAAAAAAAGATTATATTTTGTTTGATCACTAGTAATATTTCCTCAGATGCTCGGCCTTCGAAGGGTTTTTGAATAACTCTCATTATAGGGTTTCAATCCGATAAGTGCCTCATCATACAACTATAGAAATTTGGTTAGGGTTGGGCCAATTTGGCTCTTGTTTGTTCCCTTTTTGGATCACTTTATTCAGTACACAGTCTCCTTCCTTGAGATTGCTCGGTTTAACCCTCTTATTATAGCATCGAGCAGTTTTTTACTGTTATGCTACCATGAATAGTGCATTGTCTTCTCTCACTTCCTCAATCAAATCTAAATCCAATATTCTCATGAGATCACTTTTTGGGGAATCGAAATTAAGCACTTTGTGAATGGGCACACCAATTTCTGCGGGGAGTATTGCTTTACTCCCAAATGCTAACATGTAGGGGGTTTCATTGGTGGCTATTCTTGACGTGATCATGTAAGCCTAAAGCACAGTTTTAGTTCGTTGACCCAGTTTCCTTTGGCGTTATCCAACCTCTTCTTCATTCCATCGAGTATAGTTTTGTTCATCACTTCTGTCTACCCATTGCATTGTGGATATCCAATGAAAGTATGCAAATTTTGGATTGAATACAATAATATTAAAACTTTTAATTATCAAATTGCATTCCATGATCAGAAATGAAAGCACATGGCATTCCATAACAACAAATAATGTTTTTTTATTTGAACTGGAAGACCTACTTGTAAGGCACATCCTCTAGAGGTTCCACTTCCACCCACTTGGTGAAGTAATATATCGTGACGACCAAGTATTTGAACCTTCCTCTTGTCTTCAGTAGTGGGCTGACCAGGTTAATCCCCCATATGGAAAAAGTCCAAGGGGATGTGATTGGTGTGAGATTATCCCCCGGTGTCTTGTGGATTATAGCATACCTTTAGCATTTATTGCATCGTCTTGCATAGTTGGCATAGTTTTCTTTCATGGTGGGCCACTAATAACCTTGTGTGGCCACTCGCCTGACTAGCGATCTACCTGTTAAATGAGATATGCAGGATCTTTCATGTATTTCTTTTAATAAGTTTGGTACCTCAGCTGAATGGACACACTTAAGTAGAGAAATGAATAATCCTCTTTCATAGATGCTTCGTATCTTAGTCTTCTAGATTCCTTGGAATCGGTAGGCAGGATGCCCTTCTTAATGTACCTCTTTATTTGATCCAACTGCGATGGGTCTAAATCCAGTGCAATCATGTTGAGGCTTTCTTCATTGATACTCTGATATATGAGGATCTTTACAGGAATGGCTATTCTCAACTCAATTCTGGTCATAGAAGCGAGCCGAGCAAGTGTGTCTTCTTAGGCATCATCAACCCCGGGGATCTTAATTACTTTGATTATAAAAAATTGGGATATTGTGATTTGCACTTTGGCTTGGTATTTTATCATGAAATATCCTTTGACGCCATAGACACCTAACATTTGGTTCACAATCAGTTGGGAATTTCTATGCGCCTGTATCTTTTTGGCAGCCAAAGAGAGTGATAATTTAAATTTAGCTCTTAGTGCTTCGCACTCTACCTTATTGTTAGAGGCCTTGAACTGGAACCTGGGGGCATCTTCGATGTCTATATTTTTTTGGGTGCTGATTATAAGCCCATCTTTGCTGCGAGAGGGGCATGGCGATTCATCTACATACATCTTCCAAACTGGAGGCTCTTTATGGAAATCTCCATCCAGAATACCATAATTTAATACCTTTTGACTTTGTTCTAGGTAACGAACAACTACTTCCTGCTTAATCGATGTCTCTAGTATATCCCCCACCTCGTCAATTGTACAATTTATTGAGGCATCTTCCAAAGAAGTATGCTCGATAGGTTGAACTTTTGAGCTCTCTTTTGAAGAAGTCTGCTTGATTGGTTTTACTGTTGAACTCTCTTTCGTGGAATTCTGCTTGGTAGGTTTCCCTTTGTAAGTGAATTTTGATATGAAATCATTCACTACGTGGCCCTTCACCACTATTCTGGGTTCATACTGTATATCATAGTCTCCCGATTTCACAGCCCAATTCATTAATCTTTCAGACTTATAAGTTTTATGAATGGATTGTCATAGGGGAAAATCTGTATAGACCATAATGGTATGTGCTTGGAAGTATGGATTTATTCATTGGTAGGCTTTAATTAGGAACACAACTAATTTTTTCAGTTTTGGGTAGAGAATTTCGGCACCTCGATAAGCTTTGCTTGTGTAGTAAACTAGTTTTTGCACACCATTTTTTAGGTGGACCATTGCTGAGCTAACTATCGACTCCAATACGACCAAGTATAAGTAGAACTTTTCCCCAAGATCGGTATTGAGAGTAAGGGTGGAGATCCCAGGTACTTTTTGGATTCCAAGAAGGCATTTTCATATTCCTCGTTCCATTTGAAAGTCTTCCTTAGCACCTTGATGAAAGGAAGGCACCTGTTAGTTGCCCATGAGATAAATCTATTGAGAGCCGCTACCCTACTAGTCAACTTTTGTACATCCTTCTTATTTATGGGAGACAACATGTTTTTTAGTGCTTGAATTTTATTTCAGTTAGCTTCGATGCCTCTCTAATTTACTATAAAGCTGAGGAACATTCTTTCCTATACACCAAACATGCACTTGGTGGGGTTAAGCTTCATGTTGTGTTTCTCCAGCTGGCCAAATATTTTCCCCATATATTTAATGTGATTGGCGACTTTTTTAAAATTTGTGAGCATGTCATCCACATATACCTCCTTGTTTTTGCCAATCTGTTCTTTGAAAACCTTGTTCACTAAACTTTAGTTTGTTGCTTTAGAATTTTTTATCCCCGTAGGCATAACGTTGTAGCAGTAGGTACCTCGACTAATGATGAATGATGTTTTCTCCTTGTCTTCTGGCTTTATCTTAATTTAGTTATAGCCCGAATATTCATCCTTGAAGCTAAGTAGTCATCACCCAATTCATCAATTATTGGCAATAGAGAGTGGTCTTTTGGGAAAGACTTGTTCAAGTCCGACAAACATACGACATTTATTGCTCTTTTTTCTGATCATAACTACATTATCTAACCATTCGGGTTATCTGACGTCTTCGATAAAACTTGCCTTTCATAATTTTTCCACTTCTTCCGGTATAGCCATATTTTTCTCGAGACTGAAGACATAAGGCTTCTGTTCGATTGGGTTGGCATCCTTGACAATGTTAAATTCATTACACATAAACTGTAGATCAATCCATAGCATATCCTGGTGACTTTAATCGACTACGCTCTTCCATTGTGTGAGGAAATCCACTAATACATTTCTGATGGTCGAGGTTAGAGATAAGTCGATCTGTGTCATCTTTTTTAGGTGTTTGTGGTGGTAAGTTTCTTCAATTCCTCTTGGTCAGCTGACGTGTCATAACATTCTCGAGCTTCAATTTAGCTTCCATTAATGATGCCGATCCCATAGTGTGTAGGGAATTTCAGGCACTGGTGTACGGTGGACGGAATAACTTCCAAAAATTTTAGGCCAATCCTTCCTAGGATAATATTATATACTGAGCTGAAGTTCTTGTTAAGGACGAATAAAAAAATCTTCTCAGTTTTACAAGTCGGACAATTACCAATTATGACTTCAAGTTTGATATCTCGCAGCCCCAATCCCTTAAATCAATTGTAGAATAGAATGTCGGCCGAACTTCCATTGTCAACCAACATTGTGACGACCAAGGGATCACCGTGGTAGTAGAGTACTCCTAATAGGTCATCCATGGAGAACCCTATTATTAGTCTGTCCTTGTTTACTTTTCTTGGGGGTTATTAATGTCGTCACATAAATGGATCTTTTAAATGTAGGAGAATGCTTTGGCTTTGTTGAGATAGGCGTTCCTTTCATCTATTTCATCAGCGTCACCATCGTCACTAACTGCAGTAAAGTTACATCCAAAATTGATTATTTTTGCCTCATGTACAGGCTTTTTCTCTCCTTAGCAGATCTAGGTCATCTTCGACATCATCATCTCTACTTTGTTTCTTATCATCCCCTCTTCCGCAGGGGGATTTTGATCATCTTCGTCCATCTCATTATTCTGAAGGATTTATTTTGCCTTCTCTATTAGTAAACTTGGATAGTTACCTCTCCTAATTAGGATTTTTGTTTCATTCTTCAGGCTATGCAATTGTTCGTATTATGCCATTGGTCCTTATAGAATTCATAATACTTGGATTTATCCCTCTGGTTTTGGGGAGACTTCAATTTCCTAGGACATTTAAGGTCCCTTCTTCCCTATATTTCCTCCATAATGCGACGTACGATAATCATGAGAGGGGTATATTCATCATTCCTCTTGGGTTTCTCCACCTTCTTGTCTTTTTTATCTTTCTTCCAATCACATACCATTATGGTTTATGCAAATCCATTCATAAAATTGAGATGTTAGGAAGATTGATGGCTTGGGGTGTGGAACTAGGAGAGTATGATATAGTGTATGAACACAAAAGAGTGGTGAAGGGTGAGACAGTGTCTGATTTCATATCAGAATTCTCTTACAAAGAGAAACTTATTGTGTAGAATTCCACGAAAGTGATTTCAGCAGTAAAATTAACCGACCAGACTTCTTCGAAAGATAGCTCAAAAGTTCAACCTACTGAGCATACTTCTCTAGAAGATACCTCAATGAATGGTACAACCGAACAAATGATGGATATGCTAGAGACATTGGCTGAGTAGGAGGCAACCACCCGCTACCTAAAGTAAAGTCAAAAGGTGTTCAACTACTAGATTCTGGATGAAGGAGATTTTAAAGAAGAGACTCTAATTTGGAAGATGTATGTAGATGGATCATCACGCACCTCTGAAAATGGAGCTGGACTGATAATTAACACCTCGAATAGTATAGACGTCAAATATGCGCTCTAGTTCCAGTTCAAGGCCTCCAATAATGAGGTAGAGTATGAAGAACTAATAGCTGGATTTGAAATTGTGCTCTCTCTAGGTGCCGAGAAAATACAAATGCACGACTCCGAACTGACTGTGAACCAAGCGCGGGGTGTGTATGGAGTTGGCACGACTTTAAAAGTGTCTCTACTGCGTACTTATATCGACTCTAGTGTAAGATGGTCGCTCAAGTAATAATTCGATAAACAGAGGTATCGAGCACTTGGACTAAGACGAAGAATCGTGACGATGAATAAGAAGAATGAATAACCCTACGAATGACTCAGAGAAAGAAGGAAAAGATGATGAATTGTGACTTTACCTATCAACTAATGCAATTTGAATTAAATTAATAACTAAACTACGTATGCAAGAAGAATGAAGTGGATTAAAACTGTATGAGAGAATGGGATTAGGTTGTATTCTCCTGCACCGTCAGTAATTGAAAGAACATAAAAGCTTCAAAAATCCAACTCTTCATTCTAAGAGACATCAAATACGTTATAAGCATTCGACATATGAGGACTTTATTCCACACAATATCGAATAAAAAATTGTATTTAATGAGGATGAGAAATTATCAAAAAGCCAACTGTACCCTTAAACATTCGGGTTACCTAGGGAAAACGGAATTAAAAACCTACAACTTTTATCTTGACAAACTTCAAACCTTGGAATGATGAATTAGTTTTTATTCCCTTTTAAATCCGTAAGTGTTATCTAGGTTGGGTTCATGTACCCCAAATCGCTAAAAACTTAGCCTAGCATAACTGTGTAAGAAATACGCAGAGTTTTAACGTTGCATGGATGGAAAATCAAGATTAAATTAATACTATGTATGCAAGAGACATTTATATATCTAGAAAAGGAAGAAACATGAAGGGAAGAAGAACTTGTAAAAACAATATAGAGAAACAAACTTGGTATTGAAATCTTGAAATCCTTAATCTTCAATAATGAATGAATAAGCTATGAAATTCAACTCCAGGGTTCTTGGTCCTTCCACCCTTTTTGTTCTCCAACAAAAACTAACTTGTTCGGGATTTTCCTCCTTTTTCTTTTCTTTTTCCATTTTTCACATTCCATCTTATCTACTAAGTTCACACAGTTGAATATATCACAAGTATATATATATATATATTCATCCTTCTATCACATATATATACTAATACGGAACCTTTAGACTCAGCTACGATGCATGCATACTCTGCTATCATGTCCTGGTACATCTCGCACTATATAAAGGATCGTTGGTTCAATATATCCCTCAAACCATAAATACAAATCACATATATGGAGGCCAACATAGTCCCCAGCCAAATGGGTCATGCACATACCCACGCTCCCATTCAACCATTAAAACTATCATACTCTTAGATAGAACGTATCCAAGGTTTCATGTTCTGGGTACGAATTTAAAATCCCCCCAACGGGCTCATCAGGATAAGACCATCCACTACGCAAAATCTCCTCCTCGATAGCAAGCAGCGTAGGTATGTTATACACATAAGAAATCATACAATAGGTATTCACACCACCTATATACATATATCATCAGTATAAATAAATGCACGACCTATACTATATATCCCATACGTAGTACATATATATCCCTCCAATACCTTACGTATTATTAAATTTCAATTATACCTATCATCGTATTTATTTGAATTTTCACAAAACTCTAAGGGCCCTAGTTACCCTTTCAATTTTTTTTCCTGAAATTTTTCCCGTCGTCACTACTGGTCATAAACACAGGTTCACTCATCACTACGTCACCTTCTCGAATTTTCATTCATTTATCAATTACGGATATTTTCTTAATTATCCAAATATTTATTCGTCTCACTTTATGTAAACCTAATCTCCACTTTAGGCCTAATATCCTTATTATAGAATAACAATCACAATCAATCAATCTAGGCAACCTCCAATGGAATAACCACTAAAAATAACATTTATTAAAATTTACTCCACGATCTACCCAAAAAAGTATCGGAGAACAAAATGCATAAAAAGGGATTTTCTACAAGGCAGCGTGGACACAATAGCCATTTTCGGAACCAACATAGCTCAAAACAGCTTCTAAAATGACAGTTTAATTTACCCAGTTTCATAGACTTCTTTGAATTCAAGAAATTATTCTACAATTCAATCATACCCATCAAAATCTGAATTTCTTCATAAAGATTCAATATAATTTTGTGAGTTTCATCCTACATACATAGAGGATCCTATTCTATATCAATTTCACTCAAGATAATGATATATGTCTTCCAAATTTCATTCAAATAACATGAATTTCATGATTAATTCAACTTACTGTTTTGGCTCCTCTTTTCTTATTTTGGACTTAGATTTTTCTCTTGTTTTTCTTCTCAATCTTCAAATTCGCATAACTCTTTCACCGAAGCTCGGGTTGGGTTGTCGTTTTTTCAGTATTCTTGCGACTTCGTTTTCTTCAACTTTCCTATTGGTCCCGCTTCCGAATTAAGGCTGCATAATTACCAATGTACCCTTTAATTCTCCATTTCTTGGTTTTTCCCTTGTTTCGACTTCTCTTTCGCACTAACTTGCATGAAATACATGTAAAACACATAAGAGATACACAAAACACGAAAAACTTTCCAAGTAGAGTTAGTAGCATTACTATTAGATAAAACTAAGTCAATTACATTGCACGGGATCATAAAAAAATTAAAATTAAGGGGATAAATATGAAATATTTATGCATAACCAAATCCCCCTAACTTAGAACTTTGTGCGTCCCGAGCAATATAAAAGCATAAGATTACTAGTTAAGGACCCTTCAAAAACTTTATTGGGATAAGATGCCTCTTTCGCGGGTAAGCAATTGCATTTAGCGTATGCAAGAAGGCGTTAAACCCCTAGGCTATCCTAGTAGGAATAGTGATGTCTCGTGAGGGTTTACAATGAACATACCCACAAAATTCATTTTTCAAACGACTCAAGAAAAAGATCTAAATACTTAAAAATTATAAAATTTAAATTCTCCAAAAATAATCACCATAAATTCATATTCAAAAGTCTCAATTTGTAGTGTGTGTGTGTGTGAAGCCGAAAATTTAACCGCTAATTTCTACTGATTGATCCTTATGTTAATTTTCAAAAATTCGTTTTGATTCAATTTTTCACGGATGCACTCACAAAAGAATCACTCAGAATGTGGCTATTTCTCTCATTGTACGTGATTTATAAGAGTTAATATAATAGAACACTAATTCACGCGCACAATTTGAAAGACGAAATTTTTATGGTGAAAAGATCTCATCATCAGAATTTGGTCATTGGAAAACGGAAAACATCGCCTCTTTTTCACACCAAGTAATCTATCTTTTTATCTTTTCGTGTCTTTGGCTCTCCATCCGGTAATCAATTTCACAATTTGGACGTGGTTAGAACTTTCTAGGGTTGTAAGGTGCATTGGGTATAAAGCGAATGGTTAGAAATTATGGAGTTGAACAATTTTGGTTACGATGTCCTTTGTCACTTGTTTGGGCTTTTGCTAATTTTTCTCTTTTTTTCCCATTTTTTTTCTATTTTTCACATTTTCTTTTCTTGCTATTATTGTTGAGGATTTTTCTTTTATTTTTTTCCCTTGCCCCTTCTTATGCACTTTTTGGACTTTATTGATGAATTTTTTGATTTTCATAACTCCTGGCTAAATGGGCTTTTCAGGTTGACAAATGACAAACGAACAATTTATTCGGCTAAAAACCGCTTGCAAAAGGATGATTTTTTTACAACTTTTTTTGACTAATATTTTTGGGTTAAAATGACGAGGGCCTACTTCATTGTTCGAATTATAAATTATTTTACCATATTCGTCTCAAGATTATATTTAGTTTAGAGATATTTTCAACGCGTTTTTCAAAACAACATCTCCCTTATTTTTCGTAACCTATCAAAACAAAGAAGTAGAGATCTTCAACGACTTTTTTAAACACTGAATTTAACTTTGAGTTAACCATTAACTCGGATTGATTTAATTACTCATAAAAATTGATAGGCTCGAAATATCCCCGGGTTAATTAATCTCCACATTTATTCGTTAAGTCATCAATTTTCGTTCAAATTCTATCTTTGGTCAATTTCAACTTTGTGCATTTGAATTTTACAATTAGAGACTTCAAACAAAATTTTAGTGATATTTCTGAAAATTTTAAATTCCAATTTTTATTTATTTTGAAGAAAAACATTTTTGACTTTTTTTTTTGAAATTTTTAAAATTTTCTAATTTTTTTTGGCATTTTCAAAATATTTGAAGTTTTATAAATACACAATTTTTACCCCCCAATTTAGACTTTTGCATTGTCCTCAATCAAAAGGACTAAAAATCTAGATAAGAAAAAGAAATAAGTGTGAAAAAGAAAACAAACAAATAGAAAAAATGCAATTTTTTTATTACATTACGAACCAACACGTGCGTACATGAGAAGAAAAAAAGAAGGGAAAACAAATGCATAGGTGGCTCACACAAAATTCAGCATATTAAAGCATTTAGGACCTGCACAAAAGAACATTCACCAAACACAACAACCAATGGGGCTTGCATTCGGTCGGTGGGCGGGAGGTACAGGGCGCACTTTGGTCGTAGGGATCATAGAAGTAAGTTGGAAGTGCGACATTGTCCCCTACTTGCAAGCGATAGAGTTCGGCCTGGAGTCGTGCCATCATGCTTGTGTTGCTTTGATGGGCTTGATGGTCCTCTCGGTATTTATTTGTAAACTCGTCAAAACGTGACTCGAGGGCAGCAATGCGACTCGTGAGGCCCTCCCCCTATGGCTCATAGTCGAAATCGTCATCCTCATCATACCCGACTTCGTCGAGAACCTCCTCTACATCCGACATTTGGCCTCGTGATCCATACCCTCCTCTTCTTCCTTTTCTATATTAACGGGACGCTCGGGGTGATCCACTTGCTTTTGGTGCTCACGTCGAGTGGTGGAGGAAGCTCTAATAGGGTGAGGAAGTTTTGTGCGTAATTCAAGATCCGGCACCCCGGCATCGTACATGATTTTAAAGATGAGGCGGGAATAATGGAGGGCCACGTTGCTTCAATCGTCATAGGCGGCGTGGATAATGTCCGCATAAAAGAGGTGGTGAAAGTTGATAGTGCTATGCGGGTCAAGGAAATGATAGAGTAAATTCCCATGACATTGACGAATTACCGAGTCATTGGTGGTCTAATGAAGCTCGAATTAGATTGTTATTTTTTCCAGTATTCTTGTGACTTTATTATCTTCGACTTCCCAGTTGGCCCTGCTTTCGGATTAAATCTGCATAATTATCAAATTACCCTTCAGTTCTCCATTTCTTGGATTCTTTCCTTCTTTCGAGTTCTCTTTCGCACTAACTTGCATGAAAACCTGTAAAACACATAAGAGATATAAGAAACATGAAACACTTGCCAAGTAGAATTAATAGCATTAATATTAAATAAAACTAAGTCAATTACGATGCATGGGATCATAAAAGACCAAAATTAAGGGGATAAATATGAAATATTTATGCGTAATCAGGAGTCAAAGGAAATTTCATGACAAAATACATATCCAAAGCGAGAGGCATAATATTCAAATTACCTGTAGTAAAAATAATCAGGAGCCCCAGAATTGATAATGTCTAGGCACTTGCTCGGCTCACTTCTGCGACTAGAACTGAGTTGAGAAGAACCATTCCAGTAAATATCCTTATACATTGGAGTATCAACAAATAAAGCCTTAACATGATTGCACTCGATTTAGGCCCACCATGGATGGATTCAATAAATGGGTACATTGATAAGGCCATCACGCCGACTAATCCAAAAAAAGATAGAAGACTAAGATACAAAGCAGTTGGATGTGTTATGAAAGGAGGGATTTTACACATAAGAGGATTTGTCATTTTGCTAATCAAGTGTGTCCATCCTGTCAAGGTACTAGACTCAACAAGACTAATACTTGAAGGATCCTAGAAAGGTCATTCAGTTGGCAGATTGCTAGTTAGGCGACTGACCACCCAAGGTTATTATTGGCCCACCATGAAAGTAAACTGTGCCAACTATGCAAGACGATGTAATAAATTCCAAAGGTATACTATAATCCACATGACACAGGGGCCTACACTCATGCCGATCACATCCCCTTGACCCTTTTCCATATGGGGGATTTACTCGATCGACCCTCTATTGAAGATAAGAGGAAGGTGGAAATACTTGGTCATCGCGATAGATTACTTCACCAAGTGGGTAGAAGCGAAATCTCTGGTGGATATGCCTTACAAGAAGGTCTTCCAGTTTATATTAAAAAACATTATTTACTGCTATGGAATGACACATGCTTTCATTACCGACCATGGAACACAATTTGATAAGAAAGAGTTTAAAGATTATTTCATTCAATCCAAAATCCAAAAGATGCATGCCGCCCCTGAACATCCACATTGCAATGGGAAGACGAAAGTGACGAACAAAACCCTGCTCAATGGAATAAAGAAGCGGCTAGATGATGATAAGGGAAATTGGATTAACGAATCACAAAGTGTTCTCTGGGATTACATGACCATGTCGACAACAGGCATTGATGAAACCCCTATATGTTAGCATTCGGGAATGAAGTAGTAGTCCCTATAAAATATGGTCTAACCTATCACAGAGTGATCAACCTTTAAATAGTGATCTGATAAGAAAGTTGTGAGGGAGGCTGAGAAGGTTACAGAGTAGGCTAAAGGCTGGGTCGTAAAGCTGAAAGCGAAGACCAAGAAGGTTAAGGAGGATGCTTACACCCGAGGATGGAATAAGGAATTTTCTACTACTGCCATCTAAACTTACTATGTGAAGAAATTCTCCTTTAAGGAGGATTGGGTTGATTCTCTAACCTAAATCGAAATGACTGTTGGCTCTAACCTATCCCTTCATCACAACTAGTACTCCTACTCAAATTATAGTGGAAGTTGATGATCCAGAGGGAATGACTGAGTCCTAAGTGCCCCCGGATCTTATGGTGGTGCCTGCATGGGAAGAAGTGACCCAGGACAAGGAGAAGGTGTAATTGAAGGACTACTTATAGTTTTATTTTATGAACTTTTGATGTAGTCGCTCAATTTCTTAAGTTGTAATACCTTTACATTTTCAATTAAGTTCCTCCTTTTTCAGTCATATTTTGAATAGTTTGTTGCATCCCTTCTTTCCTTACTTATGTATTATCATATTCATTTTAATTTGACTCCAGAATGGTGAGTTTAATTGTTGTGGAAAATAAACCTTTCTAGAGGAGAAACCACTTCTTTAGTAATGGTGTGAAGAATCAGATGACGAAGAGGTGAAAGAACTGCTCGATTTGGATATTTTTATCCAGGCTAAGGATTCTTATCGTCGCATGCGTTAGTTGTTCCACCAGCTAGTAGTTACTTATGATTATTACAATGAGATGATTATTAAACTTCAGAAAGGCCACAAGGATGTTATTGGTAGTTTTTTAACTGACTATAAGAAAAAGTTTGCTTTTCTCTAAAACGATAGTGGATTTTGTAAGAAATGGCAAGACTTGGATTCGATGTACTCCAAAAAGGAGTTTGCATTGTAATTGAACTTAAAGAGTGCTCTAGAGTTAGCCAGTCTTCTTGAGAATGAAAATAATTTGTTAAGGGATTAACTGGAGTGCCTTAAGAAGATGGCCACAACTGAGCAAAGTGAAGGAGTCTCATTCCTAGATCAGGATAATGCTCATTTGATGGAAGAGTTTGAACATTTGAGGAAAAAAAGGAGGCCAGTCTTCCAGGAAGGTGGTTATAACTCGCCCATCAGTGGAAGAGGAAAGAACAAAGAAAACTTTGGCTGACTAAGAAAATCTCACAAAGTATCATTCGACTACTATCAAGAGGATAAGTGATAAAGTCGATCGTCTCACTTATCGCTTTCGTAAATAACCTCGTATGATATGGATGAATGATTATGATGAGGCGCTGACAAATTTGAATGAGGAACTCGAGCAGTCCCGCATAGAGGATTATAAGTGGGGGTGGATAAATTCCTTACCGCGATAAAGCTATCGAAGGAAGACAACCTCTGGTGTTGCCATGACCCTGGATGCTTGTATCAGCCTACTTCTCCTTTTAAGTTGGATACTTCTTGGATTCTTATGGATGCAATCTCAATCAGTTTGATTAAGAAGTATCTTAGAGACTATGGCTTTCATGGATATGATGTTCTTAGTGGGCCTTTGAATCTAGTTAATATGGCTTGCTCTAGCAGCTAATCGAGGCTTAGGGATCTGAGCACAACAATCCTTCCTTTTGCTGGAATGGAGAAGACCTTAGGAAAATGTCCATATGATTAAGAGGTTGGAATTTAGTTGTTATTTTTTTATTGTTGATTGTTTCTATGCAATAAAACTTTAATATGGGGAGTATTTGAATAAATGCATTGGCTTTTTATTGTGTGATTGTGTCCTACCCATAGTTTATTCTTATGATTCTATAGTCAATAATAAATTGACTAATCTGCTATATTGGTTACCAGTTTGGACGAACTCATGCTGTCCTGCCTTAGGTTCTACTAACATGCCTTTGCTTGTGATCGTCAAAACAAATCTTGTCGTTTTAACCAAGTGCCAGTGTTACTTACCATTGGAAACTAAATGCTTTAGGATTGTTCCTTAATTGAGTCTAAGAAAACTTTTTGTTCTTGACTTTAGGGGGTCATACATGATGTTTCATACTAGGAACACCTTGTTCTTGACCTCGCGGGGTCATACATGAAGTTCTATACTTTGAAATTCTCGTTCATGGCTTGTACAAAGACGAAGTCATACGTGAATTTTGGATTTTTTTATTTTTCATTCTTATTTGAGATTGCTTATTGAGAATTGGAAATGATTTATAGGAAATACAAAGAGATTATATTTCATCGGATCATCGATAATATTTCCTCAGATGTTCGACATTCCAAGGGTTTTTGAATGGCTCTCCTTATAGGGTTTCAATTCGATAAGTGCCTGATATGATAACTTTAAAAATGAGGCTAGGACCATGCCAATTTGGCTATAGTTTGTTCCCTTTCTTTAGATGATTTGGTAATAGTGCTAGAGAATGCCCTACAACGCTTCTCGTCAGGGCCCAAATATATGTCGATGGTAGCGTGGTACTGTTCCATGTGAAGTATAGGGTCTGCCTTGCCATCGTATTCCAGGGTTACTACATGTAGTTTGAATTTGGAAGTTATAGGGTAGTTCACAATTACAAGGATGAAGTGTGATCCCTTTACGAAACTCCTTCTTAAGGGATTATTTGATTTTGCTATTTCCCCTAAGCAATCTTCCAACCTTTAAATTGAGACCTTTTAAGGATGCTCATCAGGATCAGCTTTGACTGAGCCAGTCTTAGCCGCTCGAGCGTGGGTTAGTGATGAGCTCTTTTCCTATAAAGTCTTTTAGGCATGAACTAATCCCCGTACGTTGGTTATTGACCTAAAAGATCCTTCTTGACGATTTCTAGATTTTGTGGGATCTCCATGATTATGACCCCTTATAGCTCGAAGGCCTAGACGATCAAAAGCTGAGCCCCAGCTTAACTTTTCAAGAGCACCCGACCTTTCCTGAGATAATGAATGACCATTGTAATAGCCAGTGGACCTTATAGATTAGGTAGCACCGGGATGTTTGGTTCTTTCCTAGATCTTCTTCTCTAATGCCTCCCAGTTGTGTTTTCAATTTGTCCATACCCATAGGGGGCAGGAGGAAATATTTCTCCTCTTGTGATGGGCCTATTATTGGTCTGGTTTGGAGTGTCTGAGTCAATTGTTTAGCAGTCCCTTACATAGCCTCTTAACCTTTGGCTATGCTCATCAAAATTCATTAGATATCCCCGATGCTAAGAGGGGTGGGAGGAGGGAATGAAGGTGTCAACATCGTGGATGCATTTTTTATTTTCTACCATATATGGTATTTATGATCAAGTGAATGGGGAATCAATTCTGGATTTACAATAGGTAGCAAACAATAATGAGTTGTTGAGTCCTATGGATGGCGCCAATCTGTTGGTGTCTAAAATTGGTATGGTGATTACAATTTATCTTAGCTTGATTATACTAATAATTATCTACCACGAATAGAAAATGGAATGATATGGACTAGAGAGAGATGAGAAATAAAGAATGAGACAAAGGTTATTTTACGTGGTTCTGCCCAATATGGTGCCTACATCCACGGATATAATGATACTGAGTATTTAGCGTTAGTGTACAAACTCTCAAGAACTCTATAGGTTAGGTGTATATCATTTTACAATTGTCACCCAGTTGAGGAGTGTAGTGAGCTATTTAGATTAATATGAAGGAAAAGAGGCGGAATACCTTGATACATTAGGTATTTACACCTTTTTACATTATGGATAATAACTTAACATATCTTCACATGCATGTGCATGGACGACTATATAATTTCCCACATGTGTTTGTTCACCTTACTGATGGTTCGTATTCCTGAAGGTGGTCGACCACTTTATCAACCCAAGGGGATAATAAAGTCGACCACATCAATCTATTAGATGGGGACCGCTGGATATTATGACAGGTGTCATGTTGTTATTAGTCCGAAGAACATTGCCATTTTAGGTCACATCACAACATTTATGACCATACATCATTAACATCATTGGGTGCACAAATTGCAAGCAAAAATTTGTAATTTTTTATTTACAAAATTATATTTTCATATTCTAATATTGTAAATTTATTTACTCAATTTATATTGAAAAATTTAGTTTGAATGTAAAATATTATCAATATCCAAACAAAGTATTAGATAAATAACAATTAATCATCACAAAATTTATGTTTCTGAAAAATGTCAAATTTTACAGCTAATAAAAAAAATGCTTCGTATATTCCCAATCATATTCGCTAAGTTTGGTCTCCATCTCCTTTACTATAATGGACACATTGCAGCGAGTCTAATTTCCCCGTAAACATTTTGTTAAAATAAAAAACTTATAGTTATCCGAAAAAATGCGTAGATACATAAATCTAGGTCTATTTGTTTATATTTTCAAAAAACTTGGTTTAAATCTTGATTATTGACAAGAGTTTTATAAATAAGTGTAAGATGCGAGTTTCTTGGAATACAGTTAGTATCAAGCGAGGTGTAACCCCTTATTAATATCGGGATTGGAGCGCAAGACATTATTTAATAATGACAATACTGTCTTGCGCCGATATTAACCCCGTCGATGGTGTCATGAATGAGTTAGCCCCTCCGGTGATTCCCAGCATCGCTTGGGCTGCTGGGGCTTTGATGAACTCCACAAACAACCCCATGAGCCCCACCATTTGCACTGAGCCTATTCCTGCCTACACACCTATTGTGTCCGTCACACCAGTAGTAGATGTGCTAGGCTCCGTTTGTGTTACTCTTACTCCTTCAAGTAGTACAGTGAGATCTTCCTCTTCTTCACATTTCATGGAGTCAAAATTAATAGTCTTGGTAGTATTATCCTCTAACATCTTTTCAAAAGAGAATACTTCCCCAACGGAGTCGCTAAATGTAAGATGTGGGTTCTTGAAATATAGCTAGTATCAAGCGAGGCATAACCCCTTATCAAGATCGGAATTGGTGCACAGGACAATATTTAATAATGAAAATAAATGAGGGAAAGGGAGATAATGACATTCAACACTCAAACGAGTATCTAATAATGTCTTTACACCATAAATACACTATGACCACAATAAATAGATGGGACCAGCAAATGACTTGGTCGGAAGGGGAAAGAGTAAGCACTCTCTGCACAACAAAGTCAAGGCAGGAACTCCAAGATCAGTTAATGCTCAATGATATGGGTATTAATGGGTGTGGGGAGAATGTTTGAGTAATCAATGTTCTCACAAAATCTCTCGTGTATGAGGAAAATCCAACACAATTTTAGATCAAGAGTGTCGTCCTTGTAAACTATTTGGTTGGTATATTTATATGGATGCAAGGTTACTAGAGTAACCTTGTTGGCATTTAATGTGATTGACCAATCTTAATGCTAAAGTACCAAAGCATTAATGTAGAAGATATTGCATTAAATGCATGGGATACTATATTTTGGCGGGAAACTCCCCGACTGGTTAGAAACATGATGGCATTAATGAGGGATGTGACGTGGATGCTCAAAGGCTTACCTTAGAACGACTATGAGATCAGATATGGATAACTAGGCCTGCCACCCTAAGGATAATCTCACTTGAGTGATGTGACTTCGAGTTCCTAAATGCCAAACATTAATGACCTCATAAAGTAGGTGAACAGTGACCCCACTAGACGTGCGGTCACATCAAACAAAGTATAGTGTATGGTTTTGAGGATGCTCGATTGTAAGGTGGCTCGAGCATTGGATATGCTATATTTATGGCTAGAGATTATCTCCAGGCCAAAGGTATAAAACTGAGGTTCCTCGAGAAGGTTCATTTGAATGAGTTGTATACATGGTAGCTCGAGAGACCATTTTTATTGAATGAAGTTTTGTCCAAGTGTGCCAAGAGGGTTGGTTATTACTTCCCAACATTGCCTTGCTCCCAATCCTCCAAACCATGTCCCTGTGAGGTTCCCAAGAGGAGGTCGTTCGATAGTGCATGTAAGCTCTCCCATGCCCTGCTAGGCATGTTCTCTCGAGGGTACTGAACAACCTCGCTCAAATTAATAAGTAAACTTTATTCAATAAATAAATTACATGATCAAATCCATTCTGCCTTATATTACAAAATATTGTTATTTGAATAACTTTGGTCTTCGAAGAGAATCATTCGAGAAGCATCTATGGAGGGTCTTTAGAGGAAGTCCTTCGAGAAGTCTTCATATTCCTTTTAAGTTGCTAAGTGTAGGATCAACTCAACTAATCAGTCTTCGATAAGGAATCCACCTACATTTGTCCCTTCATAGAGATATTTGTTTATTGGATGAAAAATATCTGTACGAAATACTTGATTGATCTCCAAATCTTATCTGCAAAAATATGCAATATTCATAGACAAATGACCATATCATAATAAGCATCAAATTATTCAGCAAATAGATGTGTTTGTGAGGAACTTATCCAGTCTTTATTTCTGGCTACTTCATCTTTTTTGAATGCCTTATAATATTTTTTATAACACCATTTCTTGATAGGACATTGTGATTGCGTGTGGCAGTCTTCTTGGGGGTTGTGAAGAGATTTTATTCAAAATTTTCCCAAAGTGCGTCATCTCCCCTAAGTTGGAGAAACTGCAGGCATGCTTCATTTATTACTCTGACCGTATCATATTAAATAAAGTTATCATTTGTAAATTTATGATTTACATGTGGCGGTTTCGGGGTTAGCGTATTTTCCTCACACGAAGGCCTTCTCGCATCTCTTCTTGAGGCATCATCATTATGGCCTTTGCCTTCCTGCCCCTATGCGCGCGTACATGCCATGCGAGATAACTTGATCATCATTATGTTTCCCAAACAATTTTCATTTTCCACCTATTGGGGTTCGTGTTGTCCCTATAAAAAGGCACACTTGCATCTTCAAATAGTCACCCTCGGGATTATTTGTAATCATGTGTTTTTTAGGGAAAAGTTTTAGCATTTGCCTTTTGCCTTCATTCCAAACCCTAACTACACACTTTTCTTCTCTTTCTCATTTCTCTGTATCCATGGCACCTATTGTGAAGAGAACTCAATTTGTAAGGGGTGCCTTCCCTAGTACTGAGGCGCTCCAAACCTAACGGGCATGCTACAATCGTGCATCATATTTTGGTGAGTCAGACCGCTTCTGGACACAAGATGAGCATTTTCTCGATGACCTTGTGATGGTGGATACATTGAATCTACTGAAGGAGGAAAGTGGTAGCGCTGATGATTTTGCCTATATCCCCATTGCCACTGTAACCTGATTTCGTATTGAGTGGGGATATAAACCTTTTTCCAAGGTGGAGTTTGATTCCACTTCCGGTACCTATGAAGGTATAGGTACTTGGACCGATTATATCCATTCCAAGTATCCAGTGCAATTGGCTTTGATTGGTTTATCTTCTACCAGTTGGTTGGGTGATCTCACCCTTGCAAAGAGTAACAATACTCTCTAGTTACTTGTATCTCGATAGAGCCACAGGTACCACACATTCGTTGCCTCATGGGGTGAATTCACCATTACTCTCAAGGATTTCTGCGAGTTATTAGGCTTGGAAGCAACAGGTTTTGACACTTTATTTTGAGGATGCTATCTCAAGCACTGAGAAGGCCAGTGACAAGAAGTGGAGGCAGTGGTGAAAGACTGCAGCGTGATATATAATAAGTGTACTTACTCAGAGGTGATTAGGTATTTCTACTTCATCGAGGTTAAACCTATGATTAAGTCCTGCAAGGTGACCAAGGAGAATCCTAAGGGGAGGCAGATATTTGAATATACCCCAACCGGAAAGGGATTTCGTTCGAAGATTGAACTTGCAGGTTACATTTGGGTTATCCCGTTAAAGATATTACTTCCTGGAAAATCCCATGACTGCCCTAGGAAGGATCTGGTTAACATGGCCGTTCGTATGGCTAGTGGTATCAAGCTCCCTATGACTGCTATCACTCTTGGTTCATTATACACTTGGCTAGATTGTGTGCAAGATGATTAGGCACGGATCATCAACATGTTTGATGTCTCCAACTATGCCAATCACGTATGGTTGACAACCTTTCTATATGCCCATTTCTCAGAGTATGTCACAGCTGGTAATTACCATATCTCTTATCCCATCAAATTTCATCGCATCTGTTGTTGGAACCATAAAATCTCTAAAAGGCCTTTTGTGTCTTTAATCGATAAGGTTGATAAGTTTGTACCCCGTTTTTTTGTTGGGATAGATCAGTATTTTTTGAACCATTTTTTTGCATACGAGTAATGTTCCCTAGTCCCCATCGAGGAATCGTTGGCCAGGAGATTTTCGACAAATAATGTTCTTTTATTTTTAATTCCTTCTTATCTGCCTTCGTACACATAATGTTCTTCCTTTTATTCCATCTACAGCCCGAACCATGTATCCATGTAATTCGTCTACGATCAAGGTAATCCCATATTAAGTCATTTCACCCGAGATAAACCCACCAATTTTTTTTCATATAGTAATTTTCTCACTTCCACTATTGTCAATATTTGTATGAACTACCCTGCCAACCTTGTTATCCCAAGCAAGGGATCTCAAGGGGGAAGGTCTCTGATGTACTTGATAGTATTTTGGCCAAATCAGTTGGGTCGTTTCCAAAGCATTCTTCTCAAAGATCCCCGATATCCTGATGCGGAAAGGTTCCCTCCGACTGAGTTGAGTTTGAGGAACTTTACTACTTCAAGATCTCTATTCTCTCTCAACATCACCAATAATTCTGTTCCTTCTGAGTTTCTTCCTTTATCCCCCATGGATTAAGCTATAGTGAGAATAAGAAGGCTACCAAACCTTCATTTCTAGTCAAAGTAACTGCTATTGCCTCTGGTCCATCAAGGCCAATCGAAGAGGGTGATACTCCCTAAGCTACTTCGACTGGGGATGCTATGAGGGCCACCGGAAAGTCCCCAAAGAAGAAGTTTAAGGTAACCCAAAAGTTCTCATCAAATTTTACTCCTATTTCTAAGGTTATCCATGAGGTTAATCTAATGTTTGAGCAGCTTCAGAACATATGGGATAACTTTTTTGAGGAGGATAGGGCCTTCATGTCTGCTCAAATGACCTCCCTAGGGTTTTTCTATGCCCCGTCAACTACTGAAGGTAGCAAGAAGAGGAAGTTGATTAACCCTATCAAGATTGCGTTAGAGGAAGCTGGTGAGTTGAGCAAGGAGGAACTTTCTGGAGAGGAAGTAAGTGTTAGTGATGAGGTAGCTGTTGCTGTTACTGCTGATGATGATGATGAGGAAGGGAAGAAGAAGAAGGGAAGCAAGTGGAGGAATAGGAGGAGAAAGAGGAGGAGGAAGAATACTTTTCCCTTCTTCGAAGGCGTAAGTTGTGAAGAATGGTGTTATCTTCTAAGCCTGTCTTGCCTTCGCACGATTATGATATTTTGGAGGACGTTTTAGAGGAAGAGGTACGTCTTCCCCTTTTGAGTTTGTAACTTTTCCTCTTTTTCCCCTGTAATATTAACTCTTGTCTTTTCTTTTCAAGTTGATGTTCGAGTTGATTTGTAGGATGATGTTGAAGTTAATGGACCGTTGGAAGAGGTAGCTAGATTTTCACTTGTCTCGAAAGAGGCTGCACCAAAAGGGATAGCTGCCCCTATAACCTCACAGGTAACTACAAATTTCCCCCAGGTGAAGATATATCCTTTTATTCTGTTGAATCCAGTAGTGGCTATTCGCCTGACTCTGCCTTCTTACATAATTAGGCTAGCCTCGAGGTAGGTGCTCATGACGAAAGTGTTGTTGAGTCTATTATTGGAAAGGCCATTGTTAGTGTTGTGCCATAGATTATGGTAAAACTTCTTCCTTATTCTATCTGAACTTATTTTTCCATGCTCATATTGTTCTTATCCTTTTCTTTCTTATGCTGCGTAGGCTGCACTCCCCGAATAGACACCCTTATACCCTCCTCCCTCGAATGACCACGTCTTGGTTACTCTCTTTGAACCCTTAATTCTCACTCCAGAGGGAGCCGAGGTGGTTTCTACTGGGGAGGGATGAGGTGGATAGTAAGAAGTTGGTGAGGTTGGAGGGACTATTGTTGTTCCCTCAGAACAACATCTTTTAGTGACACCAAGAGGTTTTAATGAGGATGAGGACTTAGTATAAACGGGCACTCAAAAGTTTGCTGATGATCAATAGCCGAAGGTTTGCTCTTACTTTATGTAACTCCTACATTTAAATGTTGTTAGCATTACGTAGTAAATAGGACTTTGAATCTCCCATAATCGAGGGCCAGGCGGGTCGAGTTATATTGGACTTTAAATCTCCCATAACCGAGGGTCAGGCAGGACAAGTTATATTGGACTTAAAATCTCCCATAATCGAGGGTTAGGTGGTCCAAGTCATATTGGTCTTAAAATCCCCCATAACCGAAGGTCAGGCGGGTCAAGTTATATTGGACTTTAAATCTCCCATAACCGAGGGTCAGGCGTGCCAAGTTATATTGGACTTTAATTACCCATACCGAGGGTCAGGTGGGATAAGTTATATTGGTCTTTAATTTTGATTGTAAGCCAATTTGTATGTTTTTATAACTTGATAATTTCTTGTATTTCAGGTTGAGTTTGCACAGTTAGCTGTGCGCGACTTGGAAGATGCAGGTGTCGCACATGAAATTGCACAGGAAAGGACAATGGCTGGTTTGGCAGCAATGGGTGAGGCCTCTGCTTTGTAAATTCAGGTAGTGGCTCTAACTGTTGGTGAGATTCCCGAGGTGATTGCTTCGAGATTACAAGAAAGTGATAGTGCTTCGCACACTCGAATCCCCTCTACTAGCGACTATGTTTTTATTGTGCACCCCCTTGAGGCATCCCCCGAAGTGGTTATAAGGCAAACCTTGCTCGATGTCCCCCATATTCTACCGAAGGTCCTCGCGCATTGATTGAGCAACTTTTATCCAGGTTTCTTTCAACTTTCTCCCATCGCAGCGTTCAACTCATACTTGTGATGATGGCCATCAGAGTGCTTGGCCTGGCTATCATTTTAGATGAAATTATCAACACTCTTATGGAGTCTTTAAGCTCCGATATAATAAAATCATTGTTGGGAAAAGTCAATCTATTTATCAATGATGGGTTTTCACTGTCTTGGTTGGTGAAGCTGCTACGGGACTTCAAAAAGGATGACTTACCTGCTCCTTATCATCAGTTGGAGAGTTCTCATCGTTCGTAGGTATGCATTTTGGAGGAATTGGTAAGCTTGGAGGCTAAATTAGTTATGTTTGAGAAGACAGTGGAAGATATTCGTGATGCTATTTCCCGGGCAGATGCTGAGTTACTCAAATCTGAGCGAGATCTGGATAATGTTCAACAGAGAAGGGAGCACTGCCAGAAGGATTTGGCTGATCTAATCTCTGACCAGAGTAGCCTTGAGAAAATTATCCCTCATCACCATCATCGACTTCTTGGCTCAGCCAATCTGTGTTGTATAATGGAAGCCTCCTAACAGCTTTCGTCTACGTTCCTCCTTTGTTTTTATCCCCTATTTTTACTATCTTGGAATATCCATGGCATATAATCATAGTGTTTCTTTATTTAAATAAACTTCTTGGGATTTGGTTGTCTTCATTTTCTATCTTTCTCAAATATTGACTAAGCTAGTACATTAATGCAATTTACACTATATAAAATAAGGAAAGAAAAAAAAAATGGGCCAAACATTTCAGAACAAAAATGACTTTAGAGGCAACATCCTTCCAAACAAGTATTAACAAAGCAAAATGAAATAAATAAAAGTTATTGATGGAAATCTAATACATTCGGACATAGTAAGTTTTAAGCCACTTGTTGTTTAGTTTGAAAGTGACATCATCTTCCACTTTAAATATCTCACAGTAGCTCGAGTCATGATTTGCCCAAATGATGTAGGGTCTTTCCCTGCTGGCTTCGAACTTGGGAAATGACAACCCCCTAATGTGCCTCGTACAAGCCTTCAAGACTAAATCTCCTTCCTTGAGCTTTCTTGGCCTTACCATTTGATCATAGGATCTAGACAACTGATTTTTATACATCTAGAAGTGCCTCACAGTGTTGTCTCTACTCTCTTCTAGTGCTTCGAGTTGTACATGCCGACTATAGGGAAGCATGGAACTTTGTAAGTTATATCTAGCAAAAAGGTACCTCGAGTTCTACTGGAAAAACAAATGCTACGCCAAAGACTAAGGAAAATTGAGTATATCCTGTCAGTTTCCTCTTAGTCGTTCGATAAGCCCATAGAACCTCGAGTATATTGTCGTCCCATGTGCTTGGGAAATCTTCTAGCATTTTTGCCAAGATATTCACTAAAGGTTTGTTGGTGGCTTTTGTCTGCCCATTACACTTTGGGTAAGCCACAGTTGACTTGTGGTGGATAATGGAGTATTTATCTGTCAGCAGATTTACTTTATTATTCACAAAGGGAGTGCTATTGTCTGAGAGGAAGACCTTTGAGATACCAAAATGACAGATAATGTACTCCATAAATCGAGCGACTACCCCTACCATGGCTCTCTTCAGTGGTATGGATTCTACCCACTTGGTAAAATATTCAGTGGCAACCAAAACTAAACCTTTCCTCTTGAGGAGAAATTTATTTTCCCTACCAAATCGAACGCCCATGTGTGAAAAAGAAAGGGTGTGAAGTGAGAGTATAAGTCCACTAAAGGAGCGTGGATCATATTCCCATGTAGCTGACATGCCTTGGATTTATGAAAGAACTTCGTTGAGTCTTTCTCCATCATGGGCCTGTAATACCCCAAGGTCATAAGCTGATCATAAAGTTTGGTGCCCCCAATGTATCCTTGCTCATGAGCCTGCTTCAACACTTCCTCGGCTTCTTCCCCTATGATGCAACTCAAAGGTCTGTCATGATAGCCTTGTCGGTACAACTGCCCATATTGGAGGTAATATGTGGGTGCTCGCTTTTTTAGCTTTGTAGCATCATCCTTGTCTATCGGCATTGCTCCATCCACAAGTATATCCATGTATGGCTGCGTCCAGTCTTGAGGCTGATTGATGAAGTTGCACTTTGCTTCCTGATAAAACAATCGACATTTCCCACAATCTTTTTAAACCACAGCGACATATTGTCTCATCGAAGGCCAAAAGTAACCTGCACATTGGACCTTTCTATACAAGGAAACTTCAGTGGTCTCGCAACTGTCTTCATTTACTTCTATTAACTTTCTCTTGGCTTACTTTGGGTCCACACATTGGGATAGCCAACCTCCTTTATTTTTGTAGTATAAGTTGCCCCTGGTAATGAAATAATGTTCGAGGTCAACCAAGCTCAGCGGTCCTTCACCTATCTCCAACTGTTTCCTTATTTTACCTTTCCAATCATCGCTATCGTATGTAGGTATCATCTCTAGTATTTTCGAGGGAGATTTCCTCTTGGCGATTCAAAAAACTATTGACTCTCCATAAAAAATAATCTTTTGAGCAATGGTGGCATAAGCATCCGCATGCTGATTTATCATTCGAGGGTGGCTTGTGATTTTAACCACCTCGAATTTCCCTCGTAAACATTGTATAATTATTCGATAAGGTGCTAGGCTCATGTGCTTCAAAGAAAATTTACTTCTCACTTACTTAACCACCAAGCTGGATTCCTCTTTTATTGTGAGGACCTGAGTGCCCCTTCTGAGGGCCTCGAGCAGTCCCATTACCAGTGCTTCATATTCGGCTTTATTATTTGAACACTTGAAATCCAACTTGAAGGACAACCGAATTTTTCCCCTTTCTTTCTCAAGATGAAACCTTCTCTCACTTTGTTCTCAGCCGAATAACCATCAAGTTCCATGCTCCATTCATCCAGACTGGCCGCTATGAAATTGTCTTGAAGATCATAGCCTGGGATCTTCTCCCCAAGTGGCTCAAATGTAGTGGAAGGAAAAATGACTAGCAAGTCTTCATAAGCATGGCTCTTTATAGCTCGAGGGACCATGCAATTAGGATCGTACTTTGAGTGGATTAAGAACATTGGGCTGCCCTACATATTAATACACTTCTAGCAAGAAAAAACTTTATAGGATCACACCTAGATACAATATGGACTGTGAATGATAGTAGGTAATGCCTAAGTTTTTATGCTACAAATACAAGGGTTAAATAGTGCCTCTGGATTCTAGTGTATCTGGTTTCTAGCCCATGTATAATCCGACTCAAGTAATAAATAGGTTTCTCCATACCATCCATCTCTTGGGCCAATAACGCCCTAATAGATCATTTAGTAGATGTGAGATATAGATGTAAAGGGATACCTGCCTTCGGGGGAATCATTGTTTGAGGGGATTTGAGGAACATTTTCATCTTTTCCATAGAATCTTGGGGCATCTGCTCCTATACGAACTTGGATCCTTTTCTTAGCAGCTCCATCAGTGGGTGTATCACTTTGGCCAACCCTGGCACAAACCTCCTAAGGTAGTAGAATTTTTCCAGGAAGCTCTTCAACTCCCTCACTGATTTTGGCCTTGGCATATCAAGGATAGCTTGATATTTATCCAAGTCCATTTGAACGCCTTGCCAATTCATCAGGAACCAGAGGAACTTCCCACTTGTCACCCCGAAGGTATATTTGAGGGGGTTTATTTTCAGCTTGTACTTCCTGTATCGAGTGAACACCTTCTCAAATCATCCAAGTGAGAAGTATCCTTTTTTGACTTGACTACCAGGTTATCAACGTAAAATTCCACAATCTTATGAAAGAGGTCGGGGAAAATGGCCATCATAGTTCTTTGGTAGGTAGTTCCTACGTTCTTCAAACCAAACGGCATAATTGTAAAAATAGTCTTCTCGTCATCAAATGGGTCAATCTTTATCTGGTAATATCACACATAACCGTCCATAAAGATTTACATCTCGTGTCCCGCTGTTGTATCGATTAGGCTATCTATGGACGGCAATGGGAACTCATCATTTATGCAAGCTCGATTCAGGTCCCTTAAGTCCACAAAGATTCAAATATGGCTTTTGTCTTTCTTTCCCATAGGCATAATATTGGATGGTCAAATCGGGTGCTGGATTAGGATAATGAAGCCAGTTATGAGCAGACTTTGAACCTTTTCTTTGATCTTCACATCGAGCTCTACCTTATACGTTCGGGTGGCCTGATTTACTGGGATGGCCAATGGTAAAACATTCAACTTGTGACAACTCACCTCTTTATCAACTCCAGGCATCTCAGTATATTACCATGCAAAGACATCTTTAAATTCTTAGAGAAATTTAATAAGATCCTCTCGAGGTTATCCCTTCAGGTCCTTCGAGATGAAAATAGGTCTAGGGTTATCACCTTCCTCAACCAAATCTATATTATCCAACTCTTGAATCTGTGGCATAGGTCTATCCTTCTTGCACTCAGGTTATTCCTCTATCTCTTCTACAAATTCTTAGACGTTTGAGTTTTCAATTACCATGCATTGCCCTTGGTTGTCTACCAATAGACATTCATCAAACGAGTAAGCCTCATCGTCCAAACCTTTAACTACCCGCTCAAACCTTCATAAATTGTAAATGATTTTACCGTTAGGCAAAATAACTCTCTTGCATTGTCGGGTACTCTCCTCTCTACTCTTTTAATAATTTCCTTCCAACTCTCTCACAGAGTGTCTACTGAGGATTCTCTGGGTCTAAACCTGGTGTTGAATTAGGTTAATGCGTGGTGTCATTCGATCACGCAGCTGCTTTGCCAAATTGGGAGGCTTTCCCGGCACTTGATCATGCTCTTCTTTATAGGTCACTATTGGTTAAATAGGTGCACGCACCCTCTATCGAGTGCTTAGAATCCTTATTACTCCATTATACCTAATTACCACTGTGGCTTCCTCGAACAACCCGGTGTAAATGGCAACGTCCACCAAGTGTGCTTCTTCTTTTGTGAAGGGTTTCTTAGATGCTCGAATAACCACCTCTTTGCCTTTTATGTTCACCTTGGTACATTGGTGGGAACCAACTCATGATTATGTATTCACATCCTTCCAACTAGTATCTGGTATGATGGCTCATAATCCATGATGTGGAATTTAATGTGGGAAGTAATATTCCCCATTGTTATGCCCATGCTAACGTATCTGACAGATTTTGATGATTGACTATCATAACCAGAGATTGCTAATGAGTACGACACTATTTTTGTTTCAGACAAGATAGTAACATCAAAATATTTAATGGACATTATGTTAATAGATGCCCCTTAGTGCAACAACACACGAGAGAAGACACAATCATTCACAGATGCTATAACATAAAGGGGTCTGTTATGAGTATACCTGACCAACCTATCTACTGCTGAGAACGTTACTTCAGAGAGATACCTCTTCACCAACTTGGCCATTGGCCCCTTCCATTTCAGATGTGGCGCCATCCTTAGTAATTTCTAGGATGGTTCGAGTGACCTCCAATCGTTAGTGCTCGGGTAGCCCAACCTGATCGAAGAACCAATAGAGTTTCTGCGATCATGTAACTTATGCGCATTTAACACAAGGGTATATTTGTTCTTCTTCAAGTTCATAAACTTCCTCTATGTCCTTGCCAGTTGCCTCCTTATAGGCTATCTCCGCATTTACTGATTCTAGGGAATAAACCCCCATCTTTCTGCTTAGACTCTTGATGGGGTTATCTTCATTTTCGTTCTCCTCTTCTTCATCTGACCCATCCTCCAATCGTAGCCGAGCCAGCTTAAAAGTGCATTCTTCCAAAGAATCCTCAAAGTCTTTGTCAAGGAGCCAATGCTCCCTCAGCACTTTTTCAGCTTCTTCGTTAAAAGCACTGGCCAAGTGGGCCCCATGAGCTGGTAGAGGATTGTCATTGTCGTTGCCTTAGGGCTAGGGGTGGTAAACGAACGGATACAGATCAGATACCATGTTTTCCATATCCGTATCCGCTATCTGAATGTACTATCCATATCCGTATCCATATCCGCCTGGATAGTTAAAATAACTATCCATATCCGTATCCGCTCGGATACCTCGAATTCGGATAATATCCGTATCCGTTTACATTATTTAGCCATCGTAAAAAATAACAATTAAAATATCCAATCCAATGAAATCCAATCCAATCCAAACAAGTATGTAACAAAATTACTGTCTCCTAACATCAACAATTATGGATTCCATAATAATAGTATCATTCCATAATGATAATATGGCTTAAAGTCATCCATACTTTACAACCATATAAGCTTAAATTCATCCAAAAAAAATAGCAGTCGAATTCCATGACAGTAGAAATAAATATGCACCTTTTAGATTAATCAGATTTATTGAGAATGATAACCTCATGGACCTTTTGTCTTCAAAATATACTGATATGTTTATTTTAATAAGTATAGATTTTTATTTTGTATATAATATACATGTTGTTAAGTTCAGTTCTCATTACAATTAAAATCATCTCTTTACTTTTATGTTTCTCTCTTACATTCTATTATGTTTCTCTCTTACAATGTTTTCTGTTTCTCTCTTACTTTTATAATTAAGGAAACTAACGAACAACCACATGAGATTTTCTTTTCTCTTGTTTTGTACGAAGGAGAAATGAAACGAAGTTAGTTTTTTTTTTAGTAGAGTAAATGTTCTTTAGTCAGTGTACTTTGTGTGTGATAAGGTGTATTGTAACTTTAGTGTAACTCCATGATAATATACCCAATAAAATAATAATACATGATATTTTATAATATACCCAATAAAACAATAACTTTAGGGTGTTTTTGTTTTGAGTGGAGTATGTGTTTATTTTATTTTGGGAATAAACGATTAATATTTTTTTTTATTATTATTTTATTTGTAATACTAATGTTAATATTATTAGTAATATTTTAAACATATGTTTGACGGATACGGATATTCGGTAAAACGGATATGCGATAAAATGGATACTCCGCATCGGATACGGATTATTCGTGTCGGATACTAGTACTATCCGTATCCGTATCCGTATCCGTTTTCTCAGATATTTTTAAAGAGTATCCATATTCGTATCCGTTTCCATATTTTCGGATAAATATCTGCAAATTCGGATTCGAATATCGGATGGATGCGGATTTTTGAATATCCGTTTACAGCTCTACTTAGGGCAAATCAATATCTCCCTTATTCACATGGTGATATATCAACCACCTCAATGAAAAACATACCTTATTCGAGTGATTTACTCTATTGTGAAGTGCACAATAGTTTGGCTTGTCCCTATCTTCTCGAGAGAGTTGTACTGTGTTGGTGTTGACCGGGGAACATACTTTATCTCGAACCATAAGAGCATATATGTTTAGAGCTTGCTCCACCGTGCATGGTAGCTCAGGGGGATCATCCTCACCTTCAAATATTCTTTTGTTACCTCTGCCTTTACTTCTTTAGACGCCACCACCTTCACCCATACCTCTGTCGTCTAATAATTCACCCTCGATGGAATTTCCCTCCAGTAGTTGCATGTGCCATTGAAGCCATTCCCTGGCCATGCATCGTCGATCCTATTATTATAGGTGGGATAGTGGGAGGTGGAGAAGTGGGAGGAATATTTCCAAAGGTAGGTAGAGCGGTGGGAGGAACATTTCCAAAGGTAGGTGGAGGAACATTACTGAAAGTAGGTGTGGCAATGCCACATGTAACAGAGGGAGCTGGTATCCTCGCCGATGGTGTCATGAATGAGTTCGCCCCTCTGGTGATTCCCAACATCACCTAGGATGCTGGGGCTTTGATGAACTCCACGAACAACCCCATGAGCCCCGCCATTTGTGCTGAGCCTGTAAGATGTGGGTTCTTGAAATATAGCTAGTATCAAGCGAGGCGTAACCCCTTATCAAGATCTGGATTGGTGAGCAAGATAATATTTAATAATGAAAATAAATGAGGGAAAGGGAGACAATGACATTCAACACTCAAACTAGTATTAAATGAAGTCATTACACCATAAATACACTGTAACCATAATAAATAGATGGGACCAACAAGTGACTTGGTCGGAGGGAGAAAGAGCAAGCACTCTCAGCCCAATAAAGGCAAGACGGGAACTCCAAGCTCAGTTAATGGTCAATGATGTGGGTATTAATGGGTGTGGGAGAACGTTTGAGTAATCAATGTTCTCATGGAAGCCTTCCTATATGATGGAAATCCAACAACAATTCTAGATCAAGAGTGTCGTCCTTGTAAACTATTTGGTTGATATAATTATATCGAGGCAAGGTTAATCGAGTAACCTTGCTAGAATTTAATGTGATTGGACGACCTTATTGTTAAAGTATCGTAGCATTAATGTAGAAGATATTTCATTAAATGCATGGGATACTATATTTTGGCGGGAAACTGCCCGAATGGTTAGAAGCATGGTGGCATTAATGAGGGACGTTATGTGGCAGCTCAAAGGCTTACCTTAGAATGGATATGAGACCAAATATGACTGACTAGGTTTGCCATCCTAAGTATAATCTCACTTGAGTGCTGTGACTTCGAGTCCTTAAATACCAGACGTTAATGATGTCACAAAGTAGGTGAAAAGTGACCCCAATAGACGTGCAGTCACATCAAATAAAGGATAGTGTATGATTTTGAGGTTGCTCGGGTGGAAGGTAGCTCAAGCATTGGATATGCTATTTGTGTGGCTAGAGACTATCTTTAGGCCAAAGGTATAAAACCGAGGTTCCTCGAGAAGGTTACTTCAAGAGACCATTTGTACTAAATGAAGTTTTGCCCAAGTGTGACAAGTGGGTTGGTTATTACTTCCCAACTTAGCCTTGCTCCAAATCCTCCAAACCATGTTCCTGTGAGGTTCCCAAGAGGAGGTCGTTCGATAGAGCATGTAAGCTATCCCATGCCCTGCTAGGCATGGTCCCTCGAGGGTACCGAACAACCTCACCCAAATTATGAAGTAAACTTTATTCAATAAATCAAGTACATGATCAAATGTATTCTGCTTTATATTACAAAATATTGTTATTCGAATAACTTTGGTCTTTGAAGAGAATCCTTCAAGAGGCGTCTGTGGAGGGTCTTCGTAGGAAGTCCTTCGAGAAGTCTTCATCTTACTTTTACGTTGCTAAGTGTCGGATCAACTCAGCTAATCAGTCTTTTGTGGGGACTCCCCCTTCCACTTGGTTTTTAATATTTTTTAAGCATTTAGTAAACTTGATTTAAAAATAGTTTAAAAAAGTAAACACGCCGACAACCACATATATGTAACATTTATAAGTTATGATTTAAACATATATGTGTATATTATATATTATCTATATTATATAGGAGTATGGCCTTTTACTATTATAAAACTATAATTGTACAATAATGGTTATGATTGATTAAATATATGAGATAATATGATGAAAATGTTTCTAACTAAGTTATGCTTAGTCTAGATATGACTTTTATCTTAAAGTCAGGGATTCTTATATAATATAACTGAAATCATTGCAAAACTCAAAGAAATTATCATGCACTTAGTCCATCAAGGGTCCCTGATCAATACCAATGAAGATATGACATGGATGTAATACATGTACCACATGTCCCCTAATATAAAGATAATTTTTTTACATGTACAAACATGACTTGTCGTTATTGGTGTTGAGCATATACATGTGGTGCCTCAAGTGAATGATATTTTTTTATCTCATTTCTCATACCTCTCACCATACCCATATTCTCATACCTCTGACAATCTCAAATTTTATGTTCATACTCTCACCATGGCCAACAACTCCACAATATATCTCTCCCCGTTATCTCCATATCTCTTACGCTCTCTCTCCTTCTCTATTTCTTCACATTAAATATTTAGTTGATTGTTGTACGTGCAAAAATACTACATTGAATGATCCCGAATAATTAATACCAAACATAATATACAAATCACACAATCACATAATATGAATATTTACGTGGTTCAGAATATTGATGACGTCCACAAGGGTTTATCTATTTTCTCATTAATCGGTTCTAAATAATATTTTAGATTTCCCTTTTTTGAGAGGTGTAGGTTATATTTATAGAGATCACGAGGAGATTGTGTCGTGCAAAACTCGAAGAGCTATTGGTTGTTGTCATCTTTCATTTAATCTTATGAACTCCAAGATTCTAGCTGATCGGATTTTCCCTTATGCTTATTCCAAATTGTGAACGCCTATTCCCTGATGCTGGGACAAATGTCATTTGTTCCTATTAGAGTTCTCATATTATTTTCTCACAATTGCCCCCAAATCTTTGCAGCCTGGATAGGGTGGAAAGGTTTGCTCACTGATAGAATAGACCAAGGTCGACTGAGATATATTTGTCACAATATCGGGATATTGAAAACAAGTTTCCTTGATCAACCAAACCAATCAATACTATTCATATCTCATTATCATAATGAGCACTCATCATCTCACAGTGATCGTCAAGATGACCACAATGAACACATCACTTCTAGGAGAAAATTTGTGACCATGACTTACCGAAATCAAAGTAACCCTAGCTCTTGGTATTTTCCTTATGAGGAGAAAATGATGGAAAATAATGAACCACCATGATCCAGTGATATGACAACTCATATATGCTTACGAGAAACATCTTCGCGACTAAGAGGTAACCACAAACTATCAATAGGAGGAGAATGCTCCCCTCCAATGCTGATTGGATAATATGGACCAGGGTATCCACAGGAAAAAATATAAGCGCTCGAATATTGCCCACACCCTTAGATCTTAGGCGATTAAAACTCACAGCCAATAAAGGTTCTCGCAGCGTGACCCATATCACTACCACTGAAGGAGATCACAATAAATGAGGTATCGACCCGACAGTCTCCATGGAAAGAAAGATTCATAATATCATATGGAGGGAAATTAATGACAACCCATCTCATCGAGGAGCCACGACAACCAAGGAGCTATTTAGAAGATCCCTTCTTATTCAAATGAAATCGCTATTCATTTGGTCAATTGAGGACTTTGAACCACCCTAGAATTTCACAACGCCAAGATTCGAAATATAAAATAGGAAGACATATCTCACCAACCATGTTTGCTAGTATCGTCAGGCCATGATACTTTTAAACATCAACGAATATTTGACGTGACGGATATATCTCTCAAGCTTGGGAGATGTAGCGCAAAATTTGTTCGAGAAGTTATCTCATATATCAATCACAACTGGTCTTTTGTAGTATAGTTGTTGTTGCAAAGAGTCGTTAATCAAAAATACCTTTATGAACCTAAAAATACACTAAAACATGTATATGTCAGGTAAGGGGTATAAATCTAATTTCTTAATGTGGACAAGATCACAGTGAAGACTTAGTATGGTTTGTAAAATAATTTTTAAGGAATTATTTATGTTAACTAATTATGTGCTAATATTTAAACTAAGAAAATAAATAAAAACTAAATTAAGAGATGAGCGACGTGAATAAATGCGAGAACAAACAAGGGATGAGACTTAACCACATATAATAAATATTTTAATTAATTAATTTATTTTAAGATGGTCCAAGATAGTAATAAAGTTACAAGTCAACTCTCATCACAAATATAATTTCAATATTATCCTTTTAGAGAATTAATTTTAAAATAATGACAAAATCTCAAAAATTAGAAATAAACACTCTTTAATAAATCACCCTTTAGGATAAATCTATTAAACATGTTTTAATCCTTGGAAAAATTAACTATTTAGAGTTGAAATTTAAGATATAATATTACATTTAAGAAAAACATATCTCTCGTTCAATTCTAAAATGAACATTATATTTCAAATTTGATTTTCTCTAAAAAATCATTTACCCTTTCTCGAGGCGTAAATTAAAAGTGAAAGTTAAAAACTAAATTTTAAAGGAACATAATAAATAATTAAAATAAATTAATTAAATTAATATCAATATGAGTTTCATCTCACCCCTCATACGTGGGATTTAGCCTAACATGTGAAGTATTTTTACATATAAAATTTAAAAACTGTGACACCCCGCCTATTAAAATAAGAGGTGGCTAGCCCGATATTCCAATTAATACAGGAATCATAGATGAACCATTCCTAGCATCACTGTCGTTAAAGTAAATATACGAGATAACCACCAATTATTTTAGAAAACGGATGTCAAATATTTTTAAGTTTAAAGAAAATTCTTTAGACAATACAATATAAAGAGGTGTCTAAAAGACAAGTAACAATTACATTCCTTCACCATAACATAACCGAATAAGCTGTCGGTTAACAGACCCATACAAGCAGGTTACACCAAGTAGTAAACAATTATCACAATATATTTAACATGTACAAAACTTGGGCAACACTCCCGAATGTGTAAACTGAACATAGCTAGAGTACAAAAGATATAGTCATTTATAACAAATATCCTATAACATCCGCAAAATGTTAGAGCTCCATGATGCTAGGATGGAAGAGTCATTATGGGCGTCCTTGCGGCAGAGCACCTGGGAGTGAAGAGAATTCATGCAAAAACAATAGATATAAATGGGCCAGGGCCCGAGTTTGATATGATCACATGTGAATAAAATGCATGACAGTTATGAATGTCAAATCATCATGAATAAACTTATCTCACTCTCCAACAATTAATAATAGTCCTCACCTCTCAATGTGAATTCACAATCTAGCGTAATTTCAATAACAATGATGAGTATTCAAATATGTAAGAGAATATAATACAATTTCACTTGATAAGATTTCATTTCCATTTAGCACTTTATGACTTAGCAAGTCTGTTCCTCATTAGGAACTTATTTCCAACACTGTTAATTTCATAAAATGTTTCACCATTTGTAAAATACCACTTTCATAAGAATAGTTATAATCACAACATATAATGATTCTAAGACCATACTTCCGGGATTCACCCCGTTGGATGCGCCCCTAAATAGCTATCATCTTCCAGGGCCTATCACCAAGACAACCTGGGCATCCTAAAACGCGTGACGTTGGGAAGCGACCATATACCTTCGATAGTGAGTCATAGCCATACCCGGAATTACCTCACTTCGAAAATAACAACACAATATATAACAATCGGTCCTATGGCCGAGGAATATTTTCACCTTGTATTCACTAGCCAGGGGACTTCACCTCATGCACGTAACTTCCCTTATGATAGCATTTAGAGAGGTATGCATAATTCATCATTTACAAATATGCCAATTTAGAAAGTACATTACATTTTATCTGGAGCCATAAGCTTTTCATGCCGTACTTTATAAGCCCCAACGTTTAATTTATTTCCATATTAGTCTCCAAGAAACTTAACGACAAACCTAAGACCATAACTGTAATATTACTTCAACCCAATTTTAGAAGTCCTCAATTATACCACTCTATCTCCACCTAGACCTAGACTAGTTCAATATTGTAAAAAGAATCCCTTACCTTCCTCTAACAACTAACTAAATTAATTCCCAGTCTAAGTCCCAATCTCACATTTCTAGCTTAGGTTTTTAAATAACCTTAATATTAGACTCTAATACTCTAGATTTACTTCATTCAAGAAGGTTCATAAATCCATACCTTAACAGAAATGAGTTAGAGGAAACTACAGATTTCGATTGAAAAATGGGGATCGATCGACCGGCCCCTGGCCCCCGGTCGACCATGCCTATATGGTTTTGTCTACTAAGAAATGCAGTAAGCCCAAATCTGAGGGCCTGGTAGACCGGTCATTGGACCGAGATCGATCGCGCCTAAAAATATGCCTATCGAGAAATGAAGTGTGCTTTTCCCTTTAGCCCCGGTCGATGGGGCTTCGCACCGCGGTCGACCGTGCTCACCAGACCCACGGCTCTAAATTCCTCTAAAACACCTAATCCAAACCCTGACCCCATTTTCTTCCACTTCCTTCCTTCTCACCAACCAACAACAAAACCACTAATACACAATAATAAGCCAATATATCCAATTTAAGCCATATAGACAGTAAAATCGAAGGGTTAGACACTAAAATTCATCAAAACCTACTATTTGTTCAATTATTCCAAATACATAACTATCACTACAATTTATCCACATGAAATCATATATTTGCAAGTAAAAACTTGCCTTAAGGTTGTAGTCTTGGATTTTCTTTCGGTAGCAACAAATTCAAAGCCCAAATCTTCAATTCGCTTCCTTTTCTTCTTCTTTTCTCCCAATCTCTCTTTCTCTCACTCTCTCTATCTAGGTTTAGGGATATAAATGAGAATAAATGTTGTTGGGAGACTTAAATGCCCAATTACACTAAAATCCATCTTTAACCTAGGCTACTACACTATTTAAATGAGTCGTAACTACATAATTAAGCCATAACCCGTCAAAAGTGCCCGAAACCCAAAAATACAACATGGCACTTATTTTGACTATCTCAATCATTTTAGGACTAACCGCGCCCTCTAAATTGGCATCCAGAATAACATAAATTATATCATGTTCCAACATCACTTTAAACCATAACTTCTCTTAAAGCATAACGACGAAATAAAACATAACATGATGCTATTTACATTCTCTTAACAGTAAATATGCAAAATTAAGTGAACATTATCTTTTAAATCACTTAAAATAATATTTACTCCAACTTCCATCATTTTATATAATTACCTCACATGGTAGAATTATATTAAAATAATTACTCAAAAATAAGGGTTATTACAAAAACAATCCAGTAAAGGCATACAAGAAAGAATAAAAGATAGAACATGACAATATTTAAACCTAGTTTCCTTGCATTTTCATTGAACCTCTAAGCTTAAGAATTGAAGAAAGCTCACAAATGTGAGTTTACAACAATATTTGACTCTCGAAATATAGCTCACACACTCATAATTTGTAACTAAGATTGTAAATTCCCTCACATAATTCTCTGAAGAAAACACATAAGAAATAATTAAATGATTACACTAAACTAACCTAAATTACCCTACAAAATTAGACTAGGAATTAATCTACTCTTTAAAAATTGGCTCCTAATAATGACGACCAAATATCCCTTTTATATTAAGATAGAATGACCTAAGGGCACAAATGGAATATTACAAAAGTATGAGTTAATTAATTAAATACCAAAAGAAGTGTATGGGCAAGGAGTAATTAAGTAATTAAGCAGGGGCTATTGATTTAAAATATCATGGGAAAAGGATTAAAATTTGATTTATTTTAAAAAAGAAAGAAAAAAGAAATGAAGAAGAATGGGGGGTTTTATGGAAAAAATACAAAAGAATTAAAGGCACGGGGTTAAATATATAAAATGGGAAACAAGTTGGATTTGGACAGAATAGTGGAAGAAGGCACGCCCATGGGAAAAGGGAGGACACACGTTTGGGCCCGTCTGGGTTGGGTCCTGTACGTGGGCATCTAGCGGTTGTTAGGTAACCACGTGGTCCAACAGGATGGCACCACATGGTGCCCAGATATTAAATGCAAGAACCTAATAAAAGCTCCCCCTTTCCTTAGCTCGAACCCACACTATTTTGTCTTTGAAAAACAAACTCAACCATTGAGCCACATGATGGCTCAGTGTGCGCGAACAATTATAAAATTCTTACTTATTTCCTGTTTTCATTAATTACCCAATAAACCCCAAATCTTCAAAACTTTATCATATGACCTCCAATTGATGCATCGCAAGAACCAATGTGACCCTATTTTTATGGATGATAACATTTTAATAGTTCTCGCATCACTGGCTTGACTTTCGATTTGACCCGAGGCTTTGATTTTGACTTTCTTTCGATTTTGAACATTACAAAGTCATAATTTTTTCGTTTGAGCTCAGACTGACACACCGTTTGAACCTAGGCATTCCTAGACTCGAGGCTTACAACTTTTACAATTTGTCCGAGTCCAAAATTAGTCATCAAAATTTATCATTTTACCCCTGAAAGTGCATATGCGGTTATTTCTTGCCCAAATTTCCTTGAAATAGCGTATTTTTAATTCGCAAATATATTTTTACCTTTGAGATAAACAAATACCTCCATAAGGACAATTTTACCAAGAACTAGCAATTATAATACGTCTATTTAGGGTATAAATTTAATACTTACGAGTGCTTATCTCACTACCCAAAACAGAACATTACTAGTCCTCGAGCAGAAATATAGTGAAAGAAAGATGAGAAACATAAAGTGTTCCACTTTCGCGGGTACTTGTGATTGCACTTAGCATGTGAAACCAGCCGTTAAACCTTTAGGTTGACCTAGAGGATAAGTATTGTCTCGTGAAGGTTTGCAGTGAATATACACACAAAGTTCAAAACATTTTATTTTGAAATCAATTTATTAAAAGGGCGATTCTCTTTTTAGGCATTGAAAAATCACACAATCCATCATTTAAGGAATAAGATCAATGAACTATGAAGTGTATGAAAAGATGAGCTTACTTAATACCTAAGAAAAATACTTCCTAGAACACAACGTGTGTATTGTGAATCAACCAAACAGTTTCAAGTATCATAAGAGTAATTCTTAGATTTCCTTTAGAATCAACGCTTCAACTTCAAATCTCACGAAGTATATTTCTCTTAAACAAAATCTTCAAGATTTGGGTAAGTGTGTCTCTTTTTTGTGTGAGGAGAGGAGTAAATATAAATAAGGCCAAACGTCTCACACATATACATGAAAAAACAGATACTCAAATGAATTTGATCTCATGAAAGGAATGCAAACCACTATATTGAAAATTGTCGAGTTCACAATGTAGAATTTTCATCTGCTCTAACACTTCACCAAAGGTAAAAATGGGGTTAGTGTAAATAATGAGGGGAAATAAGATGGGTAACATGAACGCTATGATGATTTTTGGATTTTGAGAAGAGTGGACTACAACTTGAATTATTAATGTCTTCATTTCATAAAATTTGATCTAATGCTTTTCTTTTTCTACTTTTTTTTTCTCCTTTTCATTTTCTCATTATATATATATATATATATATTCTTGTGATGCATTTTTCCTATTGAAACACCAATGAAGACATTTTTACATTTATGATTTCAATCACTCTTTTTCTCAAAACCAATGCTGTGGGGGAATATATATGGATATATGGTAATATGGAAAAATGAATGATGGAAAATGTATGGATGAAATGGGTTCAGATTTATTGCCCAGGACAAACTATAAGACACATGTTTCTTTCAACTCTAGAGTGATGTCATTCTCAGCAGTTAAGACAAATAAAAAGAATAATGTGATCATGCAACGACTTTTGTGCTGTACCCAAAGTAAGTTGAGTCAACCTATGACTCAGAGATTGCATAAAAAACTCTCAAACTGGTGGAAAGTTCAAATCTCACGGATCTAAGTCACCAGTAATGATCCTTAAGGTTCTTTTGAAATTTTCACGCTCTTCAACTTTAGACTGCCATGATGTGATAAGCGTGCAAATAGTGTTGAATCTAGAAATTCACAGTGCAATATGACTTATGAAGTATTAATTAAGATTTTAAGTTTAAAGATCCACTTCAAGTTCGATTTAGAGTATTCTAGACTTAGACGATGGATAATAGATAAATCACATCAAGATTGAGATAAAACCACATAAAAAGTTAAAAATTAGGATTGTTTCTGACAAATTATTTTCAAAAGAGGTACGATTTTGATAAATACCCGAACCCAAAAAAAATAGAACATTATCATGGATGGTTAAAATCACATTTTAAACTTTTAAAGCACCTGATAGGAAATATTATATCGAAATCAACCACTAGGGAATTTTCATCGCGTGATATATCAAATGATAAACTTGAAGAATAATGGTGGGAAAAAATATTTACAAGTATATAAATCATATTTAAAGCGTCGGGGAGTGTATGGAACACCACCCCCAAATCGGGTAAGACTCATACTCAGAAACATGGATACAACGGGGTGCCTCCCGATTGTGCTAAGTTTAACGTCTTTAACCAAACATAAAGGTACTCACCCCTAAATATATTAACTACGATAAAAAGGGATGAAAGAATGTACGGGTGATGTGAATCACCCCCAAACAAGACTGAAAAGTCAGTCTTATTGGATATAGCTTACATGGTTAATGCAATTGTATGACAAAGTGCTTCATGCGATGTTTCCCTCGGTCGATCAAGGGGGGGGGGGGGGGGGAGAATGGTATAGGGATAAAGACAAGGGTGATGGTTTAAAGGCACCGATCATGTGTCTTATTGATCTTGAAGTTGAGGGAAATAAGGTCCCTATAAGCATGATTCTCAAGCTGGGAGGTTAAGAAATAAGGTGTGGCAATTGGGATGTGGTGGGGATCATAAAAATCGTGTGACCATCCTATAAATGGGAGGTGATAGTGGTCACGCCTTGACACATCGATGAGCTGACGATATTAATAAATACCACAAGGAATGAGCACGCAAGGATGATCAAGTTTGGTGTCATGTAAGTTGAGAGTAGCACCAAAGATACTCTCATGGATAGTGGGGTAGATGAAGAACTCATGAGATGGCTCGTGGAGTTCAAGGGTGGAGGGAGGGTTCACATGAGGACCTAAGTAGATAGATGGCAATGGGAGACGTATGGTAACATGGTCCAAATATGGTGGTAGGTTAGGTGGGATAATGGGTGTGTCGGGTGGTACAATGTGTGGGGGAAGATGATCTGACTCGAGAGTAGGGGACACACACTTATTAAGAGGGTCAGAATGATCCTCAAGGTCACCGTGAAGAGGGAGTGTGGTATCAAGTGTTGAAGAGATCAACTTGGACACCAATATGTCACTATCTGTGGTAGTGAAAGGGTCTAACGAGGCATTAAGATCTCAGATATTTGAATCAACATCAATATCAGAATCAAGGTGAGCCAAACATTTATAGAGAGGATTTGTATGAAGATAGTTATGAACCATCTCTGAACTAATATTGATGAATTGGGTGACACTCGTAGCTGGTGTGAACCTACAACGAAGAGGTGTCTCGGGGGCAAACATAGTGGTCTCAATAGGTATAAACTAGGGCATATTTTTGGATATGATAGGTAGGAGAACCTTAAATGTTTTTTTTTGGATTTCTAGGGGTGTGATCAATCTCACAATCTCTGGGTAAGTCAATACAATTGTAAACATAGGGCTGGAACCACAGGGTGGTATCAACTACAAAATTATTAGGGTTATAAGGTTTTCATGCTTACAATTTGTCTAATAAGATGACTCATCATCGTTCCATGTGGTTGTAATAATGGCTTGATTTAGGAGGAAATCCGACTCTTTTGCACACTTAAATTCATCTAAGCATTGTTCAATCCGTTGAAGGGGTAGATTTTGATATTGTGTAGCTTGCTCTTGGTCGAGATTGAACTTTTGTAAGAGGCTTTGGAGATTGAATGTGGCTGATAATGGGGAACTGGTGGGTGGTATTACAACAGTGTACGATTGAGGTGGACACAACTCCCTATTAGAATTACTAATTGGAGAATACTCATATAAAGTGCGGGGAACAGGGTCAAGTTCATCATATATGAGATGAGGGATTTTGTGAGAGATAAAAGGTTAATAATCATGGGGAGCGTAGTGAGGGGATTGATCAGGATGGGGTGCACTAGGTTTCCATGACGACTGCAAAAAATTATGAGGATCCACAACATGCGGTTGGGATTCATATTACACGGTAGGGTGATCAAACCTCCACGAATAGCTTTCTTGCTCACACCACTTGGTATTGAATATATCATGATGATTGTTGATACCAAAATTAGTATGCTGATGTGGACGAATAATAAGAAGACACGTGTCAAGCTACGTGGCATAATAGCAACGAGGAAGATCATTCCCCCGACCAACATACTCACTCCGAGCAACAGGTGTACTCCGAGGAACACCAGTCTTCCGAGGAACACCCGCCATCCGAGGAACACCAGCCCTCCGAGGAACTCCAGTCCTCCGAGGAACTCTTAGACGATGAGCAACTAAGGCGGTTCGAGCTGCATCTCGGCCACAGCGTTGATTGCCAGATAATCAACAGTTCAACTATTCATTGAACGCTTATCATCTTGACGCACACGCTTGAAGAGAATTAAATGAGTTACCCTTTCATATGTGTATCATTTAATGTATCACCCTTTCATGTACAACCTAAGGGCTATAAATACCTTGTATCATCCTCATTCAAAGGGACCGAAATTTCTTGATAGAACTTGTAATCGAGAATTCCCAAACTCAGCAATAACATAACAGTGGACGTAGGCCATTCTTATAAGGCTGAACCACTTTAAAATTCTTTGTCTTATTTATTTATCTGTGATTGAATAATTAGAGCGATCTAATTTTTTACATCAACAGATTGGCGCCGTCTGTGGGAAACGACTGTTGTTATCGTTTTTCACCAAAAATCATTCATCATCAATGGCAGATAATCCAGAATCTAGCAATCGAAACGCTGGAAATGCTGGAAATCCTCCAAATACCTCTGCACCTCCAGATCTAGCTGGAATTATGACGAATCTGGCTCAAGGACAAAACGCCATGCAAGAAACAATGAGGCAACTCATACAAACCCTTCATGGCGGTGACCTGCACATTCAGGACAGCGAAGTGGTCAGAGGCAAACCTATTTACATTCTTCACGATCCAGGCGTACAGAGACGTATCGTAATGAGGAATCTGATGATTTCTCTTATCAACCTGGGCAAACTTCATCAATAAGGGCTACAGATACTGATCAACGTATCACTCTCTCTCCAGAAAGACCCAGTGCCTTGGAAAGACTGAGTAGGGTGTCTCCTTTCAGTCGATTAGGCCCTAGGAGGAATAGGAGTCCACCTAAGACCATGTCGAGGAGTTTTCGACGACCATCAGATCTAAGAGAAGGATCAGCACAATCACGACCAGTTGCTCGTCAAGATAGATCTCAGGAGGCTACTTCAGAACAATCAATTGCTCGAACTAATAGGCCCGAGGAAGGAAACGATGTGTGGAAGGGTTCTATTCAGCGCTTGGAGGATAGATTGGGAGAAATGGCTAAGGCGAAGAATCCCTTACAACGAACTTTTGTTCAAGGGACACCTTTTGTCCAGGCCATTGTGGGGTTTCCTACCCCGTCGAAGTTTAAAGCACCAGTAGTGACCCCCAAATATGATGGAAAGACAGATCCTGTTCTTTATATAGAGCAATATCAAGCTGCCGCCGATATCTATGCTGTCCCTGACGAGATGAGATGTAGAGCATTCTCAGGAACTCTTACTGGACCTGCCCAGATATGGTACAACAATCTTCCTCGGGGTAAGATTTCAACTTTCTTTCAGTTGGCCGAGTTGTTCATCGGCAATTTCTGTTTTGGGGCAAAGCCAGTAAAAAGAGTAGCACACTTGTTAAGTGTTAGACAAAAATTTAGTGAGAGTACTAGAGATTACATAACTCGTTTCAATAACGAGAAACTGGAAGTTATAGATTATGAAGAAAAGACAACAATCACCACCTTGATGAGTGGGTTGTTGCCTAACAAGTTGTGTTACACTTTGGCCAAAGATCCACCTACAACTATGTCAGAATTGATGGCGAAAGCGGCCAAAATCATGAATGCCGAGGAGGCTATGGCTGCGAAGAAGAATATGGATAAAGAAACCAAGGTGGAAGACGACAAATCCAAGAAGAAAGAGCATAAGGGCAATGACGGTGACAAGCATTCCAAGAATAATAAATCGTCATGGGAAGTCCTGAAGAAATTCGATAATTATGCTCCTTTGAAAATGGGTATTAATCATGTCTTGGAAGAAATCAAGAATAACGAGGAAGTAAAGTGGTCAAAGAAACTGAGGTCAGACCCTGATCTAAGGAATAGGGATAAATATTGCGACTTTCATAAGGATCACGGCCATATGACCAAAAATTGCATAACTCTTCAGAACGAGATTGAAACACTCATCCGAAGAGGGAAGCTAGCGAAGTATGTTGATCGGGGAGGCGAAAGAAGGAATAATGACCGAACTAGATAAAGGTCTAGATCTCCTCGTCGAGTAGAGGAGAAAAAGAAAAGGGATAATGAATATGATACAAAAGATGACCCCGATCTTCCCAAGAAACCAAGACAGCCAGAACGAGAGGTATTTTCAATACGCTTTGGGTCATTTGATTGTAATGTCATTACAGGAGGAGATGCAGGAGGAGGAAACCTTACTGCAGAAAGAAAAGCTTACCTCGGTGAGGCTCAGGCTTGCTCATACATTCAACGGATAAATTTGGCTGAAGAGGATCGCCCGAGGAAGGTAAACAAAGAGAAGCTGGTCATCGGTTTATCAAAAAATGACCTTGCAGGTGTTCTTTACCCTCACGATGACCCTTTGGTGATCAAAATGAGGATGAAAGAAGTAATGATTTCGAGAGTGCTGGTAGATAATGGTAGTTCGGCAGACATCATGTACTATTCATGCTTTGACAGTTTAAATTTGAAATTATCTCAATTGGAACCTTATCACAGACCTCTATTGGGTTTTGCTGGCGAGAAAGTCTTTCCACTTGGGACGATCAAGTTGGATATATTCAATTGAACTTGGCCTGCTTGTCGAACAGAAAAAATACGCTTCTTTGTGATGGATTAGAATGTGCAGTCAGCTTACAATATCATCATGGGAAGAGTTGGTTTGAAGAAGTTTGAAGCAGTCCCATCTACAGTACATCAGTGCTTAAAATTCCCTACAAATTTCGGAGTAGGAGTTGTGAAAGGTGATCAGAAAGTAGCTCGGGAATTCTATTATTCGTCTGCCGAGCAAGAGGAGCTTGAAGAATCAAGGAAAAAGACTACTACCTACCAGGTGGATGAAGGTACAGAAACCGAAACACTCGATCCTAGAGATGAATCCCAACTTGTAAAAGGACAGGTGGTGGAATCTACAGAAAATGTTATTCTGGACGACGAGCACCCTGAACGAGTAACCCAGATAGGTTCGTCGTTGGATGCTTCAATAAAACAGGAGTTGATAACTTTCTTGAGAAATAGGAAGAAAACTTTTGCGTGGAGTCATGAAGACATGCCAGGAATAGATCCAAACTTCTTATGTCACGAGCTCAATGTGAATAAGGAGATCAAGCCTGTAAAGCAAAGAAGAAGAGTATTTAGTCCCGAGAAGAATCAAGCTATACAAGAGGAGGTCGAGACGCTCCAGAAAGCCCAATTCATTGAAGATGTGAAGTATCCAGACTGGTTAGCAAATGTGGTGATGGTGAAGAAGAAAAATAATAAATGGAGAATGTGTGTTGATTTCACTGATCTCAACAAGGCCTGCCTAAAGGATCATTTCCCATTACCCAAAATTGACCAACTAGTGGATGCTACCTCAGGACACGAGCTGCTCAGCCTCATGGATGCTTACTCTGGCTACAACCAGATTAAAATGAAACCTGAAGACAGGGAAAGTACTTCTTTTATTACCCCTAGGGGAACTTATTATTATAATGTTATGCCTTTTGGTTTGAAAAATGCAGGAGCGACATACCAGCGGCTGATGAACAAGGTTTTTGCCGAACAAATCAGTTGCAATATGGAAGTCTATGTCGATGATATTCTAACAAAGAGCAAGAAAGCTGCTGATCATCTAGTTTACTTAGGTCAGACCTTTGATCAACTGGATAAATACCAAATGAAGCTCAACCCGACGAAGTGTACATTTGGAGTACGAGAAGGAATGTTCCTCGGATACATCGTCAATCAGCGAGGCATTGAAGCGAATCCAGAAAAGATCAAAGCTCTTTTAGGGTTGCGATCTCCAACGACGAAGAAAGAAGTGCAGAGTCTTGCAGGACGAGTTGCAGCGCTCAATAGATTTGTATCTCGAGCAACTGATAGGTGCCTCCCATTCTTCAAAATGCTTCGAAAAACTTTCGAGTGGAATGATGAATGTGAGAAAGCCTTTCAAGACTTGAAGAAATATTTGGGAGCACCTCCATTGTTATCCAGACCAGTAATGGGAGAGAAATTGTACTTGTACCTGGCAGTATCAGAGAATGCAGTCAGTTCGACATTGATTAGATTGGAGAATGGAGTCCAGAAGCCAATTTATTACACAAGTAAGTCTTTCCGAGGTGCAGAGATCAGGTACCCGAAGCTGGAAAATTGGCATTGGCATTAATTGAAGCAAGTAGAAGAATGAGGCCTTATTTCCAGGCCCATACCATCGTCGTATATACCGACATGCCATTGAGACAAGCCCTTCATAAGCCAAAAAAATCAGGAAGACTGATGTATTGGGCAATAGAGCTCGGTGAATACGATATTGTGTATGAACCCAGATCATCATTAAAAGGGCAGGCTGTAGCAGACTTTATAGCAGAATTTACATATCCTGATACCCCCGAGGAGCAAAATTTGCTCGCTGACCAACTTGTGGATGTTACAGGATCAACAGACATAAGTCCAGATCAATTCCGATTGGTAAAAGGACTTGTGGATGTAAAAAGATCATCAAATTCAAACCTAGATCAACTTCCGTTGGTAAAAGGGCGAGAAGATATGGTCGATTAGGAGCAAGAAATACCAGGGGAGGATGAATGGAAACAACAGATATTTCACCGAGGAACTCTATCAGATAAGAAATTTGAAGACGAGTTACCTATATGGAGATTATATGTAAATGGGTCATCTTGCACAACAGGTTGTGGGGCAGGGATTATTTTGAACACCCCAGACGAGATTGGCGTAGAATATGCCTTACGATTCCGATTCAAAGCTTCCAATAATGAAGCTGAGTATGAAGCCTTGATAGCAGGTCTTAATTTAGCAAAGATTATGGAAGCGCAACAAGTGATGGTATTCAGTGATTCTCAATTAATTGTATATCAGATGATGGGAACATATGCAGTTAAAGGAGAATTAATGGTCAAGTATCATGCAAAGGCAATGGAGTTGTTGGCAGAATTTGATGCCATTCAGTTGATTAGAATACCAAGAATGGAGAATGCACAAGCAGACGCACTGGCCCGACTAGCATCAGCTACTCGTACCGAGTTGCGAAGAACGATACCAATTGAGGTGTTAGAAAGTCGAAGCATAGATGAAGACCTGACGATGAATATTATTACTCTTAATTTAGGACCATCTTGGATGGATCCCATCAGGGCATATATTGAGGAGGGAGAATTGCCGGAGGAAAAGCTCGCTGCCAAGAAATTGAAGTTCAAAGTTGCTCGGTATGTACTAACCAATGGTGTTTTGTATAGACGAGAAATTATGGTAGGTTTGCAAAGATGTGTGCATCCCTCCGAGGTGAAGGAATTGATTGAAGAGATCCATGAAGGATCTTGTGGAGCACATGTAGCAGGTTGGACACTTTTGCAAAGAGTGATGACGCAGGGGTATTATTGGCCAACGATGAGGGCTGATTGTATAGCCTATGCCAAGAAATGTGATAAGTGCCAACATTTTTCCTCCATCCGACGAACTCCACAAGCATTATTGACACCCATAACTTCCCCTTGGCCCTTTGCCATGTGGGGAATTGATTTGGTTGGACCACTGCCAACGACCCGAGGAAGATTCAAGTACCTCGTCGTTGTAGTAGATTATTTTACTAAGTGGGTAGAAGCTGAGCCACTTATTGACATGACATACGAGAAGGTGTACCAGTTTGTTTGGAAGAATATCATCTGCCGATATGGTCTCCCTCATGCCTTCATCATAGACCATGGAACACAATTCGATAATGAGGAGTTTGCTGCCTATTGTCGTCAATCAAACATTTTGAAGACTCATTCAGCACCAGGACATCCTCAAAGCAATGGATAGACTGAAGTAACGAACAGAACATTACTAAATGGTTTGAAGAAGAGGCTAAGTGAGGCCAAGGCTAATTGGATTAATGAGCTACAATCAGTATTGTGGGCCTACCGAACAACTCCCCGAGCAGCAACTAGAGAATCACCATATATGCTGGCATTTGGAAGTGAGGCTGTAATACCAGCCGAGTTGGGTCTTCCAACACATAGAGTGATGAATTTAAATTCCCCAGTCAGCGACTTAATGAGAAGATTGGATTTGGATATGCTCGAGGAAGTTAGAGAAGAGGCAGCCATTAGGAATGCTGCTTATCAATAGCGAACAGCCCTGTTCTACAACAAGAGGGTGAAAAAATGCGACTTAAAAGAAGGAGATTATGTGATAAAGAAGGTCATTCAGAAGCACAATAAGTTGGAAGCAAACTGGCATGGACCTTACCGAGTTACTGCAGTTGTCCGACCAGGAACTTACCTAATAGCAACTCTAGAAGGAGAGGAATTTAATAATTCATGGAATGCTGAACACCTACGCAAGTATTATCAGTGATGTAAAATGTAAAGCAGTTCCATCAATATGAATAAAACGATGATATTTCACAATCTTCTCTCCTTTTATTGAAAGTTTTTTGGGGAATACTAGTGTGTTTAACACTACGCTGCTCGGTACGCAACGCAACACGATAGTTCAAACCCACGACCAACTCAGGTTGGTAAAAGGGCGAGAACAAACTATACTCCTTTGTTTAGGAGGCGTACACTAGTGTGACCAACTCAGGTTGGTAAAAGAGCTAGTGGACATGATAGTTCAAACCCACGACCAACCACATGATAGTTCAAACCCACGACCAACTCAGGTTGGTAAAAGGGCGAGAACAAACTATACTCCTTTGGTTAGGAGGCATACACTAGTGTGACCAACTCAGGTTGGTAAAAGAGCTAGTGGACATGATAGTTCAAACCCACGACCAACTCAGGTTGGTAAAAGGGTGAGAACAAACTATACTCCTTTGGTTAGGAGGCATACACTAGTGTGACCAACTCAGGTTGGTAAAAGATCTAGTGGACATGATAGTTCGAACTCAGATCAACTCCGGTTGGTAAAAGGGCAAGAACAACAATGCCAAGTTCGGTTGGAAACAAGATATGTTCTCAAATGCCAACTTATGTTGGTCGGGAAGTAAGTTTATTACATAAAAGTTCCTCGAAGAACAAATATTCCAAACTGAACCAAGTATAGTTGGTTGGCGGTAAAAACCCACTAACTGTAGTTGGTCGACGAGGAAAAATCATCGACCTTGGTTGGTCGGGCACATTTTATGAAAAAGACAAAAATTTACCAAGTATAGCTGGTCGGGGATAAAAACTCTCACTAACTATAATTGGTCGACGAGCACAATTTAACAACTTTTTATACTCATTACTTTATTATTAAGTGATCGAACAACATTTCTGATACTTGTAACTTTTTAGTATTAAGTTGGTCGGCGAACCACACAATATTGTTATGCAAGCACAAATATAACGTGTTTGACAAGCACAAGACAATAGCAATACAAATTTGCAGACAGAAAATGAAAGTCTTTTATTAAAATTCAAAATAAATTACAGGTTACATATGTGTACTAACAATTACATTGAAATTCCTATTCTCTTGGTTTTTTCCCCTCAGCTTTTGAAATAGGTTCCTCGCCAGCAGGCGGATCATTTAAAATCTGAGGAGAGTTAATAAAGTTCAAGTCCTTCAGCATTCTAACGTTCATCACAGAAGGACGATCTAGCAGATGCTCAGGACGAGATACTTCAAACTGAGAATGCAAACTGTAATCACCAAGATAATTTGCAATTAAGCTCCGAGGAATGGCACGAGCTGGGATCCATTCCATTTCCAAATTGAACGGTGGCACAGGAAAATCAAGCAATCCAGGATCATAGTAGTCCCATAAATAGTGTCCCTGCTCGATTTTCAACACACATAAGGCATTCAACCAGCCTTATTTGTAGCCCTTATTATTGGCATTCTAGATACGAGCATCTAAATGGAATAGCGCCTCGTTATATCCAGCCATCCAAAACTCCCTGGGCTATTTATGGAATTGGAATGTTAACCTCTCAAGTTTCTCATGAAGATTCTGGATGAAAATTTTATTAGTCTCCAACTCAGATTCTTTTGTAGAAATTTCTAGTTCCAGGTCTCTAACTTTCTTAGACAATTCAGACAAAGCCCGATCTTTTGCATTCAATTGGTACGCTTGATTTTCCAATGTTGACAGAGTACGAGCTTCTTCAATACTACGACGAGGAGTTATTGATCGACCCCGAGCAGGTGGAGTACTTCGTTCCTCGACGACATCCTGGGCAACTCTTCCTCGCCCACGAGAACCTCTTCCTCGTCCCCGAGTAGAAGTAGAAGTACCAGACCTTCTCAGGATATCCAACTCTTGCCTTAATTTGGCATTCTCAACCTCTAAGAAGGAAAATCCATCATCAGTCACTGGGATTACCGCTGTTGAAGAAGAGGCTGCAGACTTATATTGTGCTAGCTCTTTCTGCAAATTATTATTCTCTTGCTCCAGCAGCTCAGCAATTTGTCTAAAATCTTCAACTTCTCCCTTTAGGGTCCTCTCCCTGACATCATACCAGTAAGGAGTTTGTCGTAGCCCTTCTCGACCGAAAGCTGTTGATACCTCTTTTCATACCCCTCGTGCAGAAGGGCAGTTTATTCTTTGTACTGAGTCTGAAGATCTTCTAAAGTATATTGAAGCTCCTCGATCATGTCATAGTAAGCCACGTTATTGGCCACAGCTCGATCAAGTAAGCCCTTCAGGTATTGATAAGCTTCTACTGCCTGCTCTGAAGCACCATGGCTAAGGATGTCAACAACTTTTGATACACTCAATTCTGTGTGACCAACCTTATAATATTCATGGCATTTCTACATCAACTTTGTATCATTGGCAGATAATAATTCCATTCTAGCCACAAACTAGTAAAGAAGAGAAGGCAAGAGTTAATAAAAAGCAGACAGAGCATCAACAATGTAGAGGAACAAAAAGAGGTGATTTTATTACATCATCAAAAAGAGTACATCGTTCAGAATACAAAGTACAAGTAAAAGAAAAATAGAAAGAGAATACCGAACAACTTCACACCTTTTTCTTGTCTCCCAAGACTTTCTCGGGAGGTTGGGACGAGGAGCTTGGTTGCTCGGTGGGAACAATGATTTGATTGGCAGAAGCTGGGACTTGTTCAGGAGGAGCAGGCAAGGAAGAAATCTCCTCGGTGGCTGTCTGATTGAGTTGTGGAGCAAGGACTTGATCACCCACTATCACTGAAGACTCCTCGAATGCAGCTTCATCCTCTTCTTCATCTTCAATAGCTGGAGGAGGACCAGGGAGATGTTGTTGAAATAGTTCTGAGTCCTCGCTCACCTTCAGTTCCTGCAGGGCAGCAACCCAACCATCTCGGAAGTATTTCAAACTCCCATACTTGACCTGGGTCATCATTGCCGCTACCCCTATCCCATCCTTTATCCCAACCAGTTCGAAAGGATTTCTTCACAGCCACTTTTCTCTTTATTTTCTCCGAGGAGAGCTTCTCGGATAGAAGATCCTCGGTGGCTCTCAACTTGGCCTCCACCTCCTCCTTCTGGCGATTTACTTCTCGCAGAAGGGTCAGCTCTTCCTCGGCCGATTTCAACTTATTCTCAAGCTCCCCAAAACTTGTGAGCTTCTCGGCGTATTTTTTATTCTCTATCTCCAAGTCCTTCACCTTCTTTCCCAACTGCATTTTCTCTGCCTCAGACGCAGTCAACCTCTTCTCCCATTCACCCTTATCCTCATCGCATTTTTAACGGGATTCCTTCAGAGAATGGGCCAAGCCCTGGAAAGCATCCTCTACTCCAGACGAGGAGCTGGAAGCCTTGATTGCTTCATCTTTCTTCACTATGGTGTTAAAGCAACTCATCAGCTGAAAAAGAAGGTAATGACAACTCAGTGCCGAGATACATATATTGACTGAAAGAAAGAAAAATTCAAGATAAGAGAAACTTACTGAAGCAATATGACGAGTAGCTAGGGATGTCAGCATATCCCTAGACATGTTTTCTTCAATTCCTTGGACTTCAGGTATGGTCCAAGTCTTCACTGAGCTCATTGCAGAACTCGGGGGAATAATTGTTGGAACACCAGCTCCACTAGCTTGGAGCTGGGGAATGGTTTCAGAAAAACTGAACGAATAGGATTTCTTCAGTCTCCTCGGTGTCTTTTCAACAACCTCAACCAAAGAAGAACTTTTGGTTGGAGAGATGGTGATTACTTCTACAGGTGCATCCTTCTGCACAGGAGCCACTGGGGGCTTCTCGGCAACCTTCTGAGGAGCAACAGAAGGAGCAACATCCACTTTCTTTGTCCCCTTTGGGACATCAGCCTTGTTTCTCTTTCCATCTCCAGCAGAGGAGGTCTCCTCGAAGATAGCAGGAACTCTTCTCTTGCCCATCTTCTGACTCAAAGGAATGTGAGAGTCTGGTGAAGAATCTTTAGAAGCTGGCAATGTTTCACTAATGCTAAGCACAGGACGAGCAGTAAAGGAAGATGTATAACTCCTATACTGCAGCAAGTATGAAGCAGACCTGACGTGCTCATCTGCAACCTTCTGATGCAAACTCCAGATATGTTTCAAATGCTTTATATTAACTTCTGATTCTTTGGGAGTTTTTCTCTTGCTGTCAACTGCAAACAAAAACATATTGAAATGTCAATCATGCATTTATTCAAACATAATGAAATCATAATTTCAGAAATGAAATAAAATGAAAATAACCTATCCCATTGCCATATGGAGGGAATTTGGAACCCTCATATACTTCATCTCCAACCAAAGGGGCATGTTGCCAATTTTTTATAACTACCCCATGTTCAAAATAATCCTTATTTGCATCAGGGAGATTGACTACTAAAGCCCTATTGAAAAATCTAGTTTTTAGATAATAAACATTATCTAAAATAGCCCATCTATAACAGTACATAATCTCAGGAATTCCTATACGATTTCCATGAGTTTGATTTAACCTATACACCCCATTAACTATTCTCCATGTGTTGGGGGCTATTTTTGTAGGGACGACATCAAAATATTGACAGAACTCTAAGCACAGAGGGTTTGGTGGAAAAGAAAATCCACATTCAGCAATAAAAAGACTGGGGAACCAGTGTCCCTCAGCCAAACGAAAATAATCTAAAGGCTCAGAAAGATTTTCCAAGGTTACCTAAGATGGAATGGAAAAGTCAGAATGGAATTTCTCAAGAGATTCAATAATATAAACCATGGTGAATAAAAGAAATTTAGAAGAAGGAAGAAGATCTTACAGGAAAAAGGTAGATCTGTTAACAACGAACAAAAACAAGGAGGAACGCACAAGAGAAAGAAAAGCTATGAAAAACTCGAAAGCAGAAAATTGGGAAAAGTAGAAGACGGTATGATTGCCTAAGAAGTTTAAATACTTTGCCTTGGGAAACGACCAAAGAAATGATTACAAAAAGGAAACTATTACGCTACCGGCGGCTAAAAGGACAAAAAGTGCACGAAGATCGAAGCGCTTATAAAAAATGCAAAAAGGCAGATTCTGCGAATTTGGAAGGAAATTCAAATACGAAGAAAAGGCTCCTAAAACCCAGGAAGGTCATTTAATATTGCCATATACCGAGAAAGAATGTTCCATACTCCTCAAAGTTCGAAATATGAAACATTGGGGGCTTCTGTTGATACCAAAATTAGTATGCTGATGTGGACGAATTATAAGAAGACACGTGTCAAGCTACGTGGCATAATAGCAACGAGGAAGATCATTCCCCCGACCAACATACTCACTCCGAGCAACAGGTGTACTCCGAGGAACACCAGTCTTCCGAGGAACACCAGCCATCCGAGGAACACCAGTCCTCCGAGGAACTCTTAGACGATGAGCAACTAAGGCGGTTCGAGCTGCATCTCGGCCACAGCATTGATTGCCAGATAATCAACAGTTCAACTATTCATTGAACGCTTATCATCTTGACGCACACGCTTGAAGAGCATTAAATGAGTTACCCTTTCATATGTGTATCATTTAATGTATAACCCTTTCATGTACAGCCTAAGGGCTATAAATACCTTGTATCATCCTCATTCAAAGGGACCGTAATTTCTTGATAGAACTTGTAATCGAGAATTCCCAAACACTCAGCAATAACATAACAGTGGACGTAGGCCATTCTTATAAGGCTGAACCACTTTAAAATTCTTTGTCTTATTTATTTATCTGTGATTGAATAATTAGAGCGATCTAATTTTTTACATCAACAATGATAAACTGAAGTGGGTTCCGAAATAGTGTCATATGGATACACTTGGTCCATGTCTAGTTCAAATGGATAAGAAAGGTATGAGCACACATGGGATAAGTGACCGGATATAAAGTAAGAGGTTCACAACAAAAATGGGAAATGGCCAAAGTGGTCCTTTAAAGGATGTTCTTCAGCCATGAGGGATGGATAGAGGGATAAAAAGGATTCTCCAATTTTTTTTTAAATTTTTGAAAAAGAAATAATTGTTTTTTTTTTAATTTTGAAAAGGAGGAAAAATATTTTTGGGATTTTTGAATATAAGAAAAAGAACGAAAAATATTGTTGGATATTTTGAAAATAAGAATGAAAAATATTTTTGGCTTTTTAAAAAAAGGATAAAAATTTACTCGTTTTGAAATACACCAAGACGGAGCACATAAAATCGACTACCAAAGGACTTGAATTAGATATGTACAAGCAAGGGAAAAATCCTAACTAGCACGTAGCCAATTTTTATCTTTAATTAAGTGATGGGGTAGTCAAATTCTACTTAATCCGTGGGCGAGAAAAGTACAGACTGTTATACGTCGCCTTTGAAAAATGCGTGTCCTTACTTCCTTCATAAGAGAACTAGAGGCTTGCCATAGAGATTCTCCATAAAGCTACTATGACAAAACAGTCGGCTAGTACAACGCTGAGGATAACACAAATCCGTTAACTAGGCGACCACACTCAAAACCTAGTTTTCCTGGACACTAATGTGCCTCAATGACTAGGTGTAGAGGACAGTAACCCTGACACGATAAAGTTTTGTTGTGTGGAGAGGAATCTATGGCTTGTCCTGCAAGTTAAATTGTTCAAAAAGGGTCTACGAACACCGTATCCTATGGGGCTAGCTAGTTGGTTGGCTTTTAATTTAGTGATAGCTAGGGTTGCACACAATGGATAAGTGATTTAGTCGGGTGATGAAGTACCTTCTCGTTTCAATGAATAGGTATAGGTCTTAAGTTAAAATAATTCATCAAACCATTCAAAGTAAGACTATGCATAAAATAAAGTCACATAGGAGAAAATAGTCAAAAAATACATGGACTTGCTAACTGGAGATACGTGCGTGATAAAGAAATGTACCTCCTATGACTTTTACACACGTGGGGTGAAGATCGGCTTAAATCAATGGGGAGAAGTTATCCTAGCTTCAAACATCTCCGGGAGTCCGACATACCCCAAATAAAGAGACTTCTAATCCACTCCAACAACGATCTCTCTATTATGTCCCGTTTCCCTTTTTTCTTTTTCGTTTTCTTTTCTTTTATTATTATAAATAAGTTGTGTTCAAATCACCAAAAATAAATTTACAAGGCCTCAATAAACTAATACAAAAAGTCTAAAAACAAAACTATATACACATGAGACAATATGTAGAAGTCTTAAAAACGCTCCTCCACTCGAGAATTCAATAACGCAAATTGATGGAATCACTATCTCAAAAATGAGCACACGTTCGAAACTGTAAGAAGTTGACAAAGATGGCATTTTATAACCAGTCTTTTGCATACATATCGTTGTTCCATAGACTCATTAATCAAATATTCCTTTTGAACCTACAAATATGGTAAAACATATATATGGCAAGTAAGGGGTATCATTCCAACTTCTTAATGTGGACAAGAGAAAATTGAAGACTTAGTATGATTTTTAAAATATTTTTAAGGGATTATTTATTTTTACTAATGGTGTGCTAATATTTAAACTAATTTAATAAATAAAAACTAAAATAAGATATCTGTGAGGTGAAAAAATGTGAGAACAAACAAGGGATGAGACTTTACCATATATATTAATTAATTAATTAATATAATTTTTAAAGTGGCCCAAGATAATATTAAAGTTATAAGTCAACTCTATCACAAATGTAATTTCAATATTACCCTTTTAGAGAATTAATTTTAAAACTTTCATAAACTCTAAAAAATTAGAATTAAATCCTCTTTAATGATCACCGACTAGGATAAACCTATTAAAATGATTTAATCCTTGAAAAAATTAACTATTTAGAGTTGAAATTTAAGATTTAATATTACCCTTAAAAAAACCTATATCTAGTTCGTAACTAAAATGAACATTATATCTCAAATTTGATTTTCTCTCGAAAATCATTTACCCTCTCTCGAGACATAAATTAAAAAATAAAAAATTTCAAAGGAACATAATAAATAATTAAAATAAACTAATTAAGTTAATATCAACATGGGTTCATCTCACCCCTTTAATGGGGAATTTAGCCTAACATGTGAAGTATTTTTACATATAAAATGTAAAAACACTCCATTAGACGTATAAAATAATGATTAAAAGATAGAAGAGAATAATACTTAAACCAAGTTTTCATGCATTTTCATTGACCCTCCAAGCTTAGAAATTGAAGAACACTCACAAATATGAGTTTACAACAATATTTTAGTCGAAATATTGTTCACAAACTCACAATTTATATCGCGGAATGTAAATTCTCACACAATTCTCTAAAAATGCAAAAGAAATAATTAAAAGATTACACCAAACTAACCTAAGTTACCATATAAATATGAACCTGAAATTATGCCTACTCTCTAAAAATTGGTTCGTAATAAAATATAATAATATTATATAATATTTTTATTTATAATAATATGATATAAAAATATTATTAATGATTTGAAAGAATAGTATTAATTTATATTTTTTTGGCAACACAAAAAATAGAAAATGAATGTTTTATAAACGGTGTCCCTCCCCTCCATTTTCATTTCCCAGCAACACCCATACCTCCCCCCCGTCATTTTCTCTTAAAAAAAACCCTAAAGGCCCGTTTGGTTTTGTAATCAGAAAACTCGATTTAAACGTTGTTTTTAAATACAGTATTAAAATTCAGTATTTTGTGTTTATAATTATTGGTGCACGTTTGGTAAACTTGTTTTAAATATAGTTTTTTGAGAAAATTGGCAAACATGTGTATTTACATTATACATGTGTGTGTGTGTGTGTGTGTGTGTGTGTGTGTGCGCGCGCGCGTGTGTGTATAAACATACATAAAACTTTCATATATACATGATACATGAATGTATACATATAAACATACCTACATGCATATGATAAATTATATACATGTATATTTAATATCATATATTTTTATGTATATTTAATGAGATATGTTGGTGTGTTTAACTATATATATATATATATAATGATATTATATGTATAATTCACTATAAAATTATATACATACATGAATTGATAATATGTTTTTAATACATATATATTACATGTATATTTTATATTATGCCATACATTAATAATAGATGTATAAAACTATATATAAGTATCATGTCTCTATTGATAATATTGTTTAACATATGGATCTTAGTATATTATATAAAAAAATAATATAAATTTACGTAATTTTGTGTACATGTACATATATATTTTTTACTTATAAGATTTTCACTCATATTAATGTATTATGTATGTATATTATATATTAAGATACAAATGCATTAATATATTATAAATGAATAATTCTGAGTTGAAAAATAAAAAATAAAACTCCCTTTTGCAGTTTTCTGAAAAATTTGATTATAATACAAAAATATTATAATTAAGTACTTAAAAACAGCTTGCCAGATGCAAATTTTTATCAGAATTCTATTTAAATACAGAAAACAGAATTATAGTTAAGTCCCGTCCACAACATCGTTGCGTCGCACCGTCCCCGGGTTCCCAAGCAGAAGTCCTCTTTGCGCCGCTCTTTTTTTGTGTAAGCTGCTTTATTATGTTGTTCTTTTATGCTGTTCTGCTCACCACTATTTGCGTCGCTCCTTGATCTGAAGTCCTTTACTACATGATCTCTTTTTTGGCTGGAGTTTGATGCAATTTGTGTCTAGCTTTCACTTCGAGATCTTTTTTTAGGTGTTCCCGATCTGCTTTATTATGCTGTTATTTGCTTTTAACTTTCACTTCGGGATTTGAAGTCCCCGATTTGCTTTATTTTGTTGACCTTTTTTTTTCAAAGTTCATGTTATTACCTGTTTAATTAAAAAAAGTCTTATCCTTATCACTAACCAGTACTTTGGATTTTAAGGGTAGGTTCTAAGTCTTAAAAAAACTAAGGGTCCGTTTGATACATATTGGACAAAAGTGTTGGCATGATTTTGCCTAGACAAATATTTTTTTCTCACATTAGACTATCAAACACCAAATAAGGTAAAATAAGTTTTTTAAGCAAAACATTTTAATAACACATTTTTCATCCATATTAACATATATAATAATAAAAATATGTTTTTTTTTTAATTTTCATCCCAAGTCTTATTTAATAAAAAAACAGTTTTTTCTTTTCTTTTTTACTTCCCGTTTTTATTTATTAAAAAAGTAACAAACTATATATATAAAAAAAGTTTTTTACGCCAAAACTACTTACTAAAAACAGTTTTTACATTAAAACAGTTTTTAAATTTTACATTAAAACAGTTTTTACGTTAAAACAGTTTTTTATTTTTTTTACATTAAAACAGTTTTTATATTAAAATAATTTTTTGCATTAAAACAGTTTTTACATTAAAACATTTTAAAACTTTTTACATTAAAACAATTTTTACATAAAAACAATTTTTTACATTAAAACAGTTTTTACGAAAAAACAGTTTTTACATTAAAATAATTTTTTACATTAAAACAGTTTTTACATTAAAACAATTTTTTATATTAAAACAGTTTTCATATCAAAACAATTTTTAATTTTTTACATTAAAACATTTTTTTACATTAAAACAATTTTTACATTAAAACAGTTTTTTACATTAAAACGGTTTTTACGAAAAAACAGTTTTTAAGCAGATTTTAATTTAAAACAGTTTTTTTAACTATTTAAAACAATTTTTAAAATATTCATAACAATTTTTTTTAATTATTTAAAATAGTTATTAAATTGTTTTTTAAAATATTAAAGGCGTTTAAGAAGTTAGCAAATTTGTTGGCAAATATTTCTCACCCATATAGCAAAGCAAAATTTGCCAACATGTTATGCATAAGAGGTGTTGTACATTGGCAAATAGCTTGTAGGCAAATTTTGCTATCAAACACACCAAATTGTAGGTAAATGTCATATTTGTCAACTTATTTGCCATTTGTCATGGCAAATTATGCTATCAAACGGACCTTAACTGTTAATACTTATCACTACATGTATATTATTTATAAAACAGGAATAGAACTACATGTATCTGAAACAAAGCCATTCATTTTTTTTGTACTTATATTTTTTATTCTTATGCTGTATCCGAAACATGATGATGTTCATTTTTGTATGATGTAGGGTATATTTTTTTTAGGCTATTTTTGTGTATGTTGTATATATTTTTTATATGTTGTGTATTTTTTTAAGTTTTTCTCTTGAATACAAATGTTTAATAAACTGTGTATAAATGTGTCTACACTTTTATTTGAAAATTTCATTGCCTAAATGTGTATAAATGTTGTTTACTTAAATAACGTTACTTATTTAATTATCTTCCATTTTTAATACAGGAAAAATACATTTTGAGGAGCGATGGACTATTCAATATCATAAGAGGAAAGTAGAACTCGTGATTCATGAATATGAGCATTCAAGGTTAGTACTTGATTTCAAACATTCCCTTGTAATTAAGTTTTTATATTGTTTTTTAGTTATAGCTAAATTCCCTTCAACTTTGATCGTCTAATTTTTATTCAATATAAATTTTAATTAGTACTTAGTAGGAAAAGATAAGCAACGTAAACGGATACGTATATTATCTGAATCCAAAGTATCCGAGAGGATACAAATATGGATAGTTGTTTTAACTATCCTGGGCGGATACGGATACTGATATGGATAGTGTATCCAAATAGCAAATACGGATATGGAAAACATGATATCCGTTCCGTATCCATCCATTTACCACCCCTAATAATAATGAAGATCAAATGCCCCTTTTATAGGTAGAAATAATGGCCTAAGGGCACAAATGGAATTTTATAAAAAGAAGGGTAAATTAATTAAATTCCAAAAGAAGAGTATGATAAGGGGTATTTAATTAATTAAGTGGGCGTTGCTGATTTAAAAGAGCATGGGATAATGATTAAAATTTGGTTTCTTTTAAAAAGAAAAAAAGAAATGAAGAAGAATGGGGGTTTTATGGAAAAAATACTAAAGAATTAAAATACAAAAAGGAAAAAAGTTAGATTTCAGATTAACAATGGAAGAATGTACGCATGCGTGTGTGTGTGGGGGTGGGGTCGGGGGAGGATATGCATGTGGGCACGTCTAGGCAGAGGCCTACACGTGGGCATTTATCAGCTATTGAGTAGCTACCGGGTCCGCCAGGATGGCTCTACGTGGTGCCCAGATATTAAATGAAAGAACCGGATAAAACCTCCCCCTTGCCTATATGTGTGCGAACAATTATAAGATCCCTACTTATTTCTTGTTTTCATTAATTACACATTAAACCCCAAACTGCAATTACATAAATCACTTGTTTTAAGCATGGCCAAGGCCCCATCACTTATTTAGGTTGCCCTATCTTCAAAATTAATTCTAAATCAATTCATTTCCAAGCCTTAATTAGGAGTGTGGCAGAAAAAATTCAAAGATGGCAATTTATAATTTAAGTTTTGCTGGAAGTCTGACTTTAGTTAAATCAGTCCTATGCTGCAAACCTGTTTACCTTTTCTTTTCCCTAAAGCCTCCTAAGAAGGAGAAATTATTAATCTAATTCATATGGGGAGTTAATAAGGACTTTGGAAAAAAATTCCACTAGGTAAAATGGTCAACTATTGTTTTGGCCACAAATCTAAAAATCTAAAAATGGGGAGTTAACAAGGAGGTTTGGGGGTTCTAAAATTCTCATATATTGTTTTGGCCACAAATCTAAAAATAGCTTGGAAATTCAAGGTTAGTGATTCCTTATGGGGCCTGTTTATGAGAGAAAAATACCCAAAAGTTCCAAATAAGTGGGGTTCAATGACTTTCAAGAAAATTTCGGCAGCTTGGTCAGATCTATAAATCAATTATAAGGATGTGGATGGAGAGCTTATTTGGATTCATTTTACATCTGGTTATTTATCTTTATCATCTTCATATGATATAGTATGGTGTTCCAAACTTCCTTTTATATTCTTTAAATTCATTTGGTACCTATTCATTCCCCCTAAATCTCAGTTTTTTCTTGGAAAATCCTATATAACTGTGTGCCTATTGACAAAAACATTCAAAGAGTTGGAGTCTTCATAGTTTCTAGATGTCCTTGATGCCATAATCATATTGAATCCTCTTCTTATATATTTGCTTCAGTGCCTATAGCTTCTAAAGTTTGGTCTCTTGTAGGTGCCTCTTTTGGTTAATCTTTTTGTCCTCAATCTCCTGGAGAAGCTATTTTAAAATGGTGGTTGTATTCAGGGAAGTCAGAAATCTCTAAATTTATTCACGAATCCATTCCTCTTTGTACTCTTTGGGAGATTTGATTGTCTAGGAATAAATATTTATATTAAGGCAAAAAATGAATAGCAATATCATTTTTTCAAATACCATATCCAGAGTAAAAGACATCGTCCAATCCTTTTCTTTCAAATGAACCATACATTCCCTTCCATTTGAGTCAGTGAAACTTTTTAATATAAATACTGCTTGTTCCTCTAGTCAATCTTTCTCTACTATTTTTTGGAATAAACCAACTAATCAACTAGTGAAGCTTAACACAAATGGTACTTGTGATGTCAATGAAAACATGGGAATTCGTGCTCTATTGGGAGATAACCACGACAAATTCATATGGGGATTGTCTTCTTTTTATAAGGAAGGAACTAATAATCTAGCTGAGGCTTTTGCAATTGGAGATGGGATTCTTCAATGTTTAAAGAAGCGGTTCTTAGAAATGGAGGTTGAATCAGATTCAGGATTTCCTTAACAAAAAGTACTTAAAGATTCCTTGGAAAATTAGACTAGTGATCAAGGAGATATATGATTTGAAAGAAAACATGGACATTGCCTTTTCTCATTGTTTTAGAGAAGCCAATGCAATTGCTGATATGATTTTAAAGGAGGGGTGACTCAATAGAATTCCTAAGTTCTATGATGATTTTCAACTTACCCCAAAGCAAGTTAGAGGTTCCATCAAGCTAGATATAAATAGATGTCCTTACATTAGAGTCTCTAGTTGATTGTTTTCTTCATGTCTTGTCATCTATTTAGAGAGGGCTGTCTCTCTTATTTCTAATAAAATATTTATTTCCATTAAAAGAAAAACAAATCTTCATAACCTTTTCATATGACCTTCAATTGATGCATTACAAGGACCGACATGACCCTCCTTTTGAGGTCGATAATATTTTAATAGTGCTCGGGTCATGGTGTTTAAATTCAAATTTGACCCGGGACTTTAACTTTGACTTTCTTTCAATTTTGAACATTACAAAGTCATAATTTCTTCGCTTGAGCTCAAATTGACACGCTATTTGAACCTTGGAATTGCTAGATTCGAGTCCTATAACTTATGTGATTTGTTTGAGTCCGAAATTAGTCGTTTAAATTTACCATTTTTCCCCATAAAATGCGCATGCATCTGTTTCTTGCTCAAACTGCCTTAAATAACACATTTTGAATTCACATATACGTTTTTACCTATAAGAAAAACAAATACTCGCATAAGACCCATTTTATCGAGAAATAGCAATTAAAACGCATATATTTGAGGTATAAATTTAATTCTTTTGGGTTCTTATCAATCCATATTTAGTTTTAAATAACCCCCACATGTTTTCACCGCGATATTTATCACAGGCACCATCCAGCCAAAGAAGATGGATTCTCTACTTATGATGAAGAAGATATCCCTTACATGAGTATGCCAGGCGATATTGGGAGATCTATATATTTAGGTGTAGGATTGCACCAAACATGTCATAATAGTCTCATTTAAGATTGTTGTTCTGAACAACTCTATATTATATCACTCCCTTACCAATAAGGGAACGACCACTATAAAAGATCTAATGTCAAGGATTAAAAAGTTTGCAAGGTAAAAAATTTGGTCAAAGGAACAAGCCAAGACAACAGTTGGCTAAAGGCAAGAAATAATGACGATAAAGATGTCTCTCCCAAAAGGAGAAAGAACAATGATAAGGACATCTCTCCGAAAAGAGGGGCAAAAAGTAGAACGTCGGCTCAAAGGTAGACGAGAAGTCAGATTCTAAAAAAACTCATCCCTCCATAAAATCATCTTAAAGGAACCAATATACAAATCTTGGCCAAAATCAAGGACCATAAATATATCAGGTGGCCGAGAAAAATGACAAAAGACCCCTCCAAGAGGAACATTGCTATGAGATGTTCCTATAATAAGGAGCACGGGAACAAGTCAAATAATTATAAGGAATTAAAATCACACTTAGAGTAACTAAGCCAAGCAATCCATTTGGATGATTTTGTTGAGAAGAAAAATGGAAAAATGTTGACAGATCACGATCAAAATCTAAATAATTGTTAGGGTTTATTTTTAAAATCACGTGTAAAATATTTTATTATTGATTAATAAAGGATTTGTTTATTTGTTTTAAATTGAGGATTAAGTTTGTAATAATTCTTATACTTGTTTAAATATATTATTTCATATATATTTATATGCCAGTCAATAGATCTTAGTAAGATTTCTTGTGAGTCGAATTTGGGTACATCACAAGGAGACTAGAATTATGGTTCTAGACCTATTGAAAAGTTAACAACCTAGACAGCGAGTTGACATCTTGTTAGAATGATTACGATAAAATCCTGGTTGTTAATCTGAAACTACATGAACCTATATAATGGTTTGAGAACTTGTGCAATCGTTCAACAAAGGATTGAGATCGGTACATATCAGGAGTGTATTGAACATGACCACATGCGAGATTTATGTCTAAGGGTTGTATTTATTAGACTCAAGCAATCTCACAACATTTGCAAAGGGTGTATAGATTCTTAATCCCAAGAGTTTTGATGTTTGGAATGCTTATGTGATTTTTTTTTATTTCTATACGTACGATTCAATCTTAAGGAGGTCTAAGGCCTTGCCAATATCAATGGCAGGGGAGGTCTGAGAGATGGAGTTATAACCAATGTCCATACCATCTTGGACAAGCCTCTCCAAGTCTTTTATGGTTCCCCCAATATGGTGTAGGGGAAAATAACCATCTTTGAAAGGACAACATTGGATAAATCAATCTGGAAAACTTGCCTTTCAAAAATGAGGGTGCCAAACTTAGCACCAACCAAGATAGAGGAGGTGCAAATCTCATTGGTGACGTGATAGGGGTAGATACACAAAATTATGATGGGTAAATAGGCATCCTTGGGTTTATATGCCGGTTCAGATTGAGTCAAATGACCCCAAGCAGTCAAGAGGTTCAAATACACACTTTTCTCCTGTCAAAAGGGATATAAGGAAAAGATGGTATTGACTATGCATATGCACTGTGAGGATGAACAATGTAAGTTGGAAAAACCACTTGAGCATAACGATCAAAAGGAAAAGGGGATGACCAACAGATAACTCACGAACAAAGAGAGAAAAATCACGATTTCATTTTGAAAATGCTTCCCACGAAGGTCCACTGAGAGGATATGGCATCGGGCTATCACGAGTTATGGTGGCACGATCACCATAAGGAATGGATGTGTTGTGAAGCATTTAGTTTGGATCATACTCAGACCACTCGACTGAAACATTGAAATGGAGGTCCATAACATCGTTAGGTTCTTCTTTTTCTTTAGACTATGACACTCTAGTAACTTACTGAGTGAGACTTAAATTGGATCTACCACAAGGGGCAGGAGCATAGTATTCATGAAAATCCCATCTTGGTCCTCCTTAAGAGTTAACAAAAAATCATCATCATACTATCCATAAACAACCATTGAAGAGTCTACTCCACTATTGGAAAGTTTAAAAGAAGATTCACGAAAATGTTTAGAGCCAAAGTTGTCATTCCTTTATGAAGTTATCATCACACATAACACAGGGGAAATGACAAGACAAAGAACTCTGAGTGAAACACCAAAATGACAGTTTCTTAGGAGCATTAATAATCTCACGTCCACAAGTCGTGTATTTATACAGAGGGCTAGTAATGATCAAACGTAGGATGATGGTATGAGACATCTCAACAATACACTAATTATTTTTTTTTCTATAAAATGAATTAGCGAGGGGGTATATTTGCACCACATTATCACGACCCATTGAGGTGTTTCCAAGTAGGTCATAAATCGTTAATAACAGTCAAAATATGATAACAAAATTCAAGGTAACTTGAAACATGAATATGTAAAACTTGTCACAACTTTGATGTGGTATTAAAAAATGGAAAGAGACAATTTGAATAAGGGAATTAGTGCACCTAAAGTGGGAAAATTCAATTAGATGATTAACCATCCTACAGTTACTAAAGAAGTTATGTTGCATGGCAAAAAACCCTATAAATAAGCAATGATCCCACAAAGGAAGAATGAACCCCCTAAAAGATCGTTTTTACATAATTTTATCCTTTCTTTCTTTTTCCCCTTTTATTTTCGTTATTTACTGCATTTCTTTCAAATTCGAAGTAGATTCTAAGGTATTTTGTATCTTTATTTGAAGTTTGTTTACTTTTGTTATCTTTAATTTCTTTCTTTTGATTTCGTCGTGTAAGCTTTTACTTTATCCCCCTTTCTTTTCTTTAACTTTAAAGCCTTACTTGTATTTTAATTTCTACGATTTACACTTTTTGTCCTAGTTAATTAGCAAACTTTCATTGAAGTCTAACCTAAGGGAAGCATAAGTCTTCTTTATAGAATTTAATGCAACATAATCTCTTGATATTATCACTAGGATAAGATCTTGGGTTGGAAAGAACATAAACCTTTCCTGGTACACTCATAACCCTAATTTTATTTAATTACCAAGCCAAGTGAAAACAACTTAAGTAGAGGTCTTTTAGCAAAAAAAATTTACGATCCATGATTGAGCTGCTCGAGAGAGTTCATAAATATATAAATTAGGAAAAAGCAATATCATTAAGGCATACCTTGGCCTCCCCTTAATGGGTAAATAGGAAAAATGTATTCTCTCACCTTAGAGTGTACCTAGAGTAGCTAAGGCCAAGTGGAAGAAAGTAAGAGATAAAAATGGGCTTCCAAAGGCCAATCATTTCACACCTCTAATAGTCACCATATAAGATGTGTTCTTAGTTGTAGAAACACAAGATCTCCTGCCTTCGCCTAAGGCCATGAGGGCCATAAATGAAAGATGGGAAAAATCCAAGTATTGTAGGTTCCATAGTGACCATGGACATAACACCAATGACTGTTTCATGATTAAAGAGGCTATCTAAGGGGTGATTAAGAGATTCTACCTCAAAGGGTTTGTGGATTAGGACGCATTCAAATGTTAGTGCAATAATAGCAAAAACAAGTATAATGTCAATTTTATTGATGTTAATAGTATTTTTGTACATTTTTTCGGAGGTGGACTCTATACCACATCCAGAGAAGTCCACGCCAGGAGCATCCATCATGAAAAAATGCAAGTCAATAATCTTTATTTCCCATATCAAGACCCAAAGGAAGTTACAATGATGATTTTCTCGAAAAAAGACCTCAAAAGGGTCTGACTACCTCATCACGACCTCTTTTTATCGTAGTGATCATGGGGAACGCCATTATGAAAAGGGTCCTGATCGATATCAGGATCTTAGTGCACATCCTATTCTTAGATGCTTTGGAGGCCACGGGCCTCAGCACCAAGCACATGCAACCTTTCACGACTAATCTAACCAATTCACTGGAGAACATGCCAATTCCTTGGGATATGACATTCTCACCCTCACCATTGGTTCCAAAGATTGTCGCTCAACCATCTATAATACTTTCATAGCAGTGTACATTCCCTCATCTTTGAAACTGATCTTGGAGAGACCATCGTTCAGTGAATTAGATGCAATTATCTCAACACGAAGGCTAATGATGAGGTTCTCGACCCCCAGGGGAGTGGGAAAGGTGTTTGTGGTCCATAAGAAAGCTTGGGAATGTTATAAAACTTCCTTAAAGGATAAGAAGTCACTAGAGACCTCCCACAACTTGTCTGAGGCCTTATAAATCTCATAGGGGGCTTAGAGGTACAACAAAGTTCTTTCCTCCTCCACTTGAGATGTCTATTCTCCCATTGGAACTATTAGGCAAATAGTTAATGAATATGGATACCTTAGATCCATAGTATGAAGAGAAGGAAAAATGAGGACATCCAGTAGAGGATCTAATAACTGTGTGCATCGACAAAGAAAATCCCACCATGGAAGTGAAGATACGGGTTGGTTAATCCCCATCCTTAGAAATGAACTCACCCAATTCCTAAAAGAAAACAAAGATGATTCACTTAGATCCATTCAATCATGATCAGAATAGACCCCCAGGTTATGGTCCACCACTTTAGCATATACCAAAATAAAATGCATGTCTGCCAGAATAAAATATTATTTGGTCCAGAAAGGAACAACGTTGTTGACGAGGAGGTTGACAAGCTTGTGGATGCCAACTTCATCAGAGAGGTGAAATACCCAAAGTGGCTCTCCAACGTGGTACGTGTGACCAAATCCAATAAAAAATAGAAAATGCGTGTCGACTTTAGCAACCTCACAAGGCATGCCCCTAAGGATTGATACCCTCTACCTCGAATTGGCACTTTAGTGGACTCAATAGTAAGTCATGAGCTCCTCATAGAATGGACCATACTGATGAAGACAATACCTCATTCATCACATACAAAGGTACTTATTACTATAAAGTTATGCCTTTCAGACTAAAGAATGCAGGTGCAACCCATCAAAGGGAGGTAAACTCCATTTTTAAATATTTAATTATAAGGTACATGGAGGTATATGTTGATGACATGTTGGTCAAAATCTTGGAAGCTCATAACCATGTGCAGAAGCTCAGAGAGACCTTTTCCATCCTTAGGAGGAAAAAGGTGCTGGGCCTTATGGTCACTAGATGGGGCATAGAGGCCAATTTAGAGAAGATTCAACGTCTACTTGATTTAGTGTCTCTAAGAACGATAAACATAATCTAGGCCTAGTTGGGAGGGTATTTTCCCTCAACTGTTTTGTGTCAAAGGACACTAATGCACATCGTTCTTCAAAATACTAAATAAGGCTTTTGAGTGGACTCTCGAGGTCGAATACGATTTCCATAACCTTAAAACGTATATAGGGTCCCCAACTATGTTGTACTCAACCATATATGAGGAAGATCTATATTCTTACCTCACTAATCCTCCAATAACTATTAGCTTAACTCTGATTCTAGAGGAATTTGGGATACAATATCCTATGTACGATGCTAATAGAGCTCTATAAGGTGTTGATGACAAGTACCCAAGGATGGAAAAAATCGCCTTCTGCCTCAGCATTTTATCCAGACGCCTAATGCTATACTTCCATTCCCACACCATTGTAATAATGATTGCTCAACCCCTCAAACAGATTCTCCATAAGCCTGATATCTTTGGAAGGCTTGTCAAGTTGTTTGTAGATCTGGGATAATTTGATATTAAGTATCAACCACAGAGTTTCGTTAAGGGTTAGGCCTTAAGTGACTTCATTGTAGAGTATAACAAACTAGAGGAAGTGGAAGAGGAGCCCAAGAGCTTTGGAGCAGAGGTTACAGTAGTTTCCAAAGATCCCAAATGACCATTATTCTCAGAAGTAGAACCTTTCTCTCCGATATGGGTCTTGTACATGGATGGCTATTGCAATAGCTCAGGTAGTAGAGCTGGACTTCACTTGGTAATCCCAGAAGGAGGTAAAATATTTGTTTCTCTCCATTTATATTCGAAGACTCTAAAAATTAGGCAGAGTATGAATCCTTGGTGGTAGGCTTAGGTCTGACTATCAATTTGAAGGCATAGAAAGTAAAAGCCATTATTGACTCTCAATTAGTGGTCAATCAGGCCACTAAGGTCTCTGAGTCCAAAAGTGATAGTATGGAAGGATACTTAGCAATTGTGAAGCACCTTTTTAAGAAAATTCCTATATTTCTCATTAGAAGGGTCCCTCGAGCAGAAAATTTAGAGGCCGACCATCTTTTAAGGGCAATCTCATCAGACAAGGTAGATCCATAGGTCCTAGTAGTTACTTTGTACCAATCGAGCATCACCCATCTCTAGGTTAACACTACAGAGGTTGATTATATCTTAGATCGGGCCACTCCCATTATATCCTACCTCAAAAATAGATTCCTTATGATGGTTAAGCTTCAGGCCTGACAGATAAGGTCTTTACCTTCCAAGTACTATATAGAAAGTGTGGTATTGTTCAATAATGGGTACTTCTCATCCCCTTAGCGATGCCTTATCCCATTAAAGTCCATTTATGTCCTCAAAGACCTCCACAAAGGTGTTTATAGTGAACATATAGTCCCCAAGACCTTAGTCTAAGAGGTCTTGAGGCAAGGGTACTTATGGTCAATATCGGGGAGATAAGCTAAGGATCTGGTCTAACATTGTGACAAGTGTTAGAGGTTTTCCTTCATTCCAAAGTAACCAGTTGAGAAGGTTGCTCCAAATATAAGTCTGTGGCCTTTCTTTCAGTGGGGATTGGATTTGGTAAGGACTTTGCCCCCTAGCAAAGGCCAAATTAAGTTTTGTATTGTGGTTATTGATTACTTCACCAAATAGGCCAATAATGAACCATTGGCAATCATCACAGATAAGAACACAACCAATTTCATTGGGAAGAACATCATTTGCACGCTTCTCTCATTAGTCCATCATCTATGATGATGGAAAACAATTCGACAACCTGGCATTCAAGGCTTTCGGCTCAGATTATGGCATAACAACTAATACTCATCTCGATGACACCCTCGGGCTAATGGACACGTTAAAGTAACCAACAAAATCATCTTCCATAGGTTGAAGAATATGTTCTAAGGGTCTATGGGCTGATGAACTACTAAGAATTTTGTGAGCCTATAGAACCACAGTCAGAGGTCCAATATGAGAAACTCCATTCTCCTTGATTTTTAACAAAGAGGAAGTCATGATAACAAAAGATGTAAGTACCAACCCAAATGGTGGATCATTTTGAACCAGAGGGTAATGACGAAAGTCTGAAAAGGTCCTTGGTTGAACTACAGGAATGACAAGAGGTTTTACTAATCAAAATGGTTGCTTACAAGCATATGATAACCTCCTAATTCAACAAAAAAGGTTAACCACAAAGAATTAAATGTGGGGGACATAGTATTTAGAGAGGTCACCCTCGAAACAAAAATTCTAAATGATGAAGGCTAGTCTTAAATTGGGATTGCCTCATTGTGGTGGTCAAGATAGCAAGACCAAAGTGCTATTACCTCAAAGACATGGAGGGATATGAATTTCCCCATTCTTAGAACATAGAGAACATCAAGAAATACCATTAATGACGCATTCTGCTATTTGCATGAAATGAAAATATATCTTTTGTTACATTTGATGTCTTAGTGAAATTTTCAAATATGAGTTGCAAGGCTTAATCATTGGTTATAAGTAAAACATAAGTTTTAAGGTCGCAATATGAGAAGGAAAGCATTAATCCTTGGCTCCGGGTTTAGTCTAAGGTCTAAGGACCCAGATCGAGTTACAAGGCTTCAATCCTTATCTCTATACAAACGATTAAGGTTCCAGAGGCCTTAGATTTATGAATCTTGGAGTTTCAAGGATTCAATCCTTGGCTCCTAAGTCCCCACTGCCATAAAAGACCCAACAATTGCAAGCTTTCATCTTTGATTTGAATTAAATATCAAAAGTCAAAAAACACAAAAAAGACTAAAGGAATTATCAAAGATTTCATCTTTGATTCCAACTAAGTTTACTAAAGTCTAAGGACCCACAACAGAGAACCTAAAAAGACCCTATTTGCACAAAAAAAAAATGTTTTCAAAAGCACATAATTGTACAAAAATGCAAAAAACCTTAACAAAATATTTTCCTCGACCTAATTTTTTGAAAAATAAAAAGTTTAAAGTATCAAAAGTCCTTTAACCATGAAAAAATTGATACTTATAAATAAATTACATTGGAAAAAATTGGGGTGCTCAGTGTTTACAAGAAAAACTTTGTCCAAAATTCCAGTTTTATAAAAGTGGAAGGTCTAAACTTTGTAGAGTAAAAGTTTAGAGGTCTTAGGACCCTTAGTGGAACCTCAAAATTATAACCATAATTCTTTCATCCTACTGGACAAAGTTTCATAGGTCTCAAGACCCTTAGTGGAACTTTAGACTTATGCCACAAGACTTTCATCCTAGTAGGCTAAATTTCCAGAGGTTTCATGCCAATTATGGACCTAAAATTTTAGAAACTTCTAAGTTAAGAGGTTTTAGGATCCATTGTGGAACTTTAGACTAAAAATATTTCTTAGTCCAGAAATCTTATGATCCATTGTGGTACTTCAGATTTTAAAACTCCTAAGTCCAGAGGTATGACCCATTGGGGGGCTTTAGGTTGTAAACAAATTCTAGTTCTAAGGTCCTTGGACCCTCGTAAGTGCTATATATTCTATCTTGAGCCTTTTGTAAGAGTACATGTATGCTCAAAATTTACAATAGGATTAGATTGTTTTATCCCCTTCCAAAACATATTTGAGTCCTTATTTAAGTTTTGCCAAAAATCTTCATGATCAAGATCTCAACCGAACTTCTTCAACTCCATCCGAAAAGCTACCTCAAGCCATTACCAATGAGATTTACAGTTTAGATTAGGTAAAAAAGTATATAATAACTCTGATTTCCCACCCTTGTTTTGACATAATTTAAATTAAGGATTTTTTTAAATTGGAAAATATGTTAAAACTTGTGTGGGGATTGTTTATACTATTTGAACAAGTACACTAATATATTTTTCTTATAAAAAAACTGTGTTCATAAAAATGCATTCTCATTTGTGTGTTTTTAGTATGAGTGTTCTTGGTTAAGAACAAACATACTCAGAGTGCTTTGTCAAAATATTTTCAAAACCCTTGAACGAAAAATATTGGTTCAGATTTTCTAGAGAGGCAGCAGCTTGCCTCGCCCAGTTTTACCGCAACGATGCTATGTTTCACTGAAGTGAAATCTTCTGTTGGTGCCTTTTGTCCAATACTCTCGGAACAAAGGTGTGATATACCTCACCTCAGTCTCACCGCAATCAATTCTCCCTGCAGTGAAAGTTTATAACTTGTATCCTTTCCCATATCCAAAATTTTTGGCTTCTTAGATCGACCTAGATCACCTCAAGTTCTCTGTAATTGCACATTGCCTTTCTATAATGACACGAATGCGACGAGCATCAGATCTGCTGTAAAAAGTGAATCTGACCAAAAGATTGTATTATAAGACATGAGATTCTCTTTTTCTGCCATATCTTTGGTTTTCTTGAAGAAGAATCCTATTTTTGTATGGTTGAGAATAGTTTAGAAGGTCTGGAAGTTTGTGTCCACACGCTTTAAAATACAAAACTCGTATTTAACTCACTCTCTCCCTCCAGACAATATAAGGTTAAGAATTTTGGAAAGGTTTTTATTGTTTATCAAGCAAAAAGAAATTAGGTTTTATTATGTGCAAAAACCTCCTTTGTATTTTTGAGATATCCCATATTATCATTCGAGTTTAAAGTTTTATTACTTTTCTCAAGTCTTGAACAAACATTTTGCAAAACTTGTTCTTGATAAACTTTAAACATTTTTTATATCTTAAAAATACTTTGTGAGTTATCTAGCTTAACTAAACATCTTTTGAAACTCCCCTCAACTTTTAGGACTCTCACATCGTAGGAAGTTAGAACTTTAAATATTGGTTGTTCACTTGTTTCATTTTAGTGCATAAAAGTTCTTTTTCAAAAATTTAGAAAGAGGAAAGTTTTTACTTAGAACTTTAAACGAAGAAACTTGTTTTTGTGCAAATGCACCAGTATGGATGGAAGTTGACACCTACGACATGGCGAGTGGTTGGAAAGTTATCCGTCTTTGATCTTCCATATAGGAGGTGGAGTGTATTTTTTGGAGGTTTTCCATTATTGAGTGTAGGAGAGGTTGAAGTTTGTAAGTCATTTCTCCCTTTTGTAAATCTTTACATGTTTAGTGGAAGGTGCCGGTTTGTCCTTAAAATTTTCTCGCAAGGGTTTTCCCTCGTATAAATCCTCATCTCAAATGCATAATTTAATATTACACATTTTAATTTATCTTAAAGTCTCATTTAACATATATTTTTGAGTTAAGTTAACTTTTAAATTGCTACTTTGTCAGTTAGATATTATGATGAAATTTTTCCCAAATTTGAATTAAAAGCAAATAATACTTTCATTTTGGTAATAATTTTTAATTTGGGTAGTCCTTCTCTACATGCACAAACTATCACATATCATCCTTAATGAAACACGTTTAAGAGGTTTTAGGACCTTTTACGGAGCAAACTTCAAGTTTAAATTAAATCTAAGGTCTTAGGACCCCAGATAGATTTATTTTTTGGCCCTTATGACTAAAACTTTTGGGGGGTTAAGTGTTTTTGTATAAAAATTTTGGGATTCAGTCCTAAAATGTACAATTTTAAAAGATTTAATGGTTCTAAGGTCTTATGACCCATTTTAAAGCCTCAACTTTATCTTCAGAAGCTGCGCAATTGTATGGCAAAAGTCCCATGACCCTCGGGTCTAGTATAACAAAATTTATATCTATTTTATCTTATTTACTAAGAAATCTTAGGGAACTAAGGGGAACACTACCTAGTGGAAGACGTTAGGCAGATAAATGATAAGAAAAAATTCCTTGTCAAAGTAAAATTAAAGTAAGTGTAAACCAAAGGAAAGGAGTGAAGATGTAAAAATTTCACAAACCAAGATATTATCATTAATAATAGATAGTTTAGGAATTACAAGAGAATTCCCACGATCCAAAAGAGTTCAAAACAATAAAAAAAATTACATAAAATACTTCTCATGTTTTAGGTTGATGGGGTTCACAAGGGCTTCATTTTCTCCGTATGGAGGGATTGGTTGGAGTTGAGGAATAAAGGCTTCCTTCCGGGATTTTTCTTCTTTGACAGTGTAGACAGAGGCTTCAATAGTATCTTTAACGCTACTATTCTCATTGTCTAAGCTCTCATAACCAGACTAGGTGCTTCATCAAATAGGGTAAAAATATCCACATCAGGAAAGAGCTCCTGAACCTTGGCCTTTCAAGTCTTAATCCCATAGTTGTATTACTAAAAAATAAATTTATTATAAGGCCCAGATTTTAGGTAGGCATCCATGTTACTATTCACCATGGAGTTAATCCTCCCCCGAAGCTCAACACACCTCACCAGAGCCTCATCATACACGTTTTATAACTCCTAAACTTTTCAGGTCAACATATCCTTCACAACATTGAGATCTACTACATTTTTCTTAAAACAACTTCATGCCCTTTTCAGCCTGGAGACACTTATTTTAAGTAATATGAAGCTTGAGGGTCTAGCCCTAAAGCCCAACCACCACTTTGTGCTCAATCTGGGACAAAGATAGAGTTTCCTCAACTTTGGTCAAGGAGTACCAAGAATTAGGTAGAATGTAGGCTTTTTCCATAGGGTCTTCTTATTTTTTTTTATTCCAGTGAAATGATTTTCGACCTCAATCTAACCCTCCCCTTCTCTACATAAACCACCTCCAGTTATTTGTTGTTAATACTTTAGTTAAGTTCCATATATATTAATTCCCACTTGTTATCCATCTCGAGGTCTTTATTCCAGCCTCTTTGACTCTCCACAACATCAGTCATCAGGGCCCCAGTCAAGTGCAAAGCATACAAGAGAAAGAAATATGAGAACAAGGATTGAAAATTTTGAATGTGCTAAGGAAAATTCAAAAGAGATGAAAAAGTATCGTGCCCAGCAGATGGGTTAGTTCATGAGTATTGAAAGAGTTTCCCCGACCCCTCAGCTTGGCCACCATTTTTGAATAATTAAATTTCGCCATTGAATGAAATGAATCAACAGTCGAGGCATTGAAGTTCATCCCCTCGTTTGATGGAGGCCTTAAGTGTACCTCTACTCCTAAGGTTAGTTAATCTTCCTCACCACAATAGTTGGCCTAAGGCCTCAGTTGCACACGTCAAACCCCCTCCTTCTAGGGAGATACTACCACATTTTTCCTATTGGTAAGGGGATCATGTAAATCTTCCTCAATCTATAAGACCAAGGGCTAAAAGTCCCCTAGAATAAAATAACTTATTAGAGTTTCTCTAGAGATTACACCTTCCCCCGAATATGCTTGTATCAAGAGTTAGGTTTCAATATCAAACCCCAACAGTAGGCCTTCACTGGCACCATACTTCATCTTTACTTCCTCCACCATCATAACTACATGGGTTATAATACGCACTATTTTGATGAACTACAAAAGCTTGATGGATTTGGATTACTTTTTATTGATGACCACAACTTCAGTAAGAGATTGCTTGGCAATAAACCTGGCTATCCTCCGCTCCTCCCATTATTCTACTAGATCGACAATAAGTTTAGAGTTAGTTATAAAAGAACCAAGATGAGGATAGTAATGGAAAAAGAGAAAATGAAAGCTACTTATTGGGAGAACATTCCGAGTGTAGCAATATAGTGTCCTTAACTAAGGGGCTGGCCTCTTAAATTTTAGGGGGAGCTCAGCCATACCGCTAGGCTTGGCATCCTCACACTTAGAGTCATCAAGAACTTCATAAGATACCTCGACAATTACCTTTTTCTTACTAGAAACCACAACAAAGGCCTCAATGCTAAGAGATTCCCCAACCATGATCTTGGGGGCCTCAGAAGCACTTCTAGACATCTAGGCCTTGGGATATAGCTTGAACCCCACTTAAATAGATGCTTTTTAATGACAAGGGATTCAAAAGGGATGGGGCTAATGCCTCAACAATCCCGTCCTGATCCTCTTTCAAAGGCTCAATAACCACTACAAGAGACGAAACATTATTAAAAATCAAGACATACGTCCATAAATAGACTCAAGAACAAAACTAGAGTCTAATATTAACTTACCCAAGACTAGTGGGGAGCACCAAAAAGTGGGACAGGCGATAGGCTCTGAAGGGTTTGGTGTAGCCCAAGGTCCCGCAATAAAGAATAATTTATCCATCGAGTTCTTTAGGGCATTATGTTTTCCTTGGCAAAGAACACTGTTGCCTTAAGGGATAAGTATTTAATCCCCTTGTATTTTTTTTGTGCATTCTTTCTGATATAACTTTAAGAATTGAGTTGGAGTGACATCATTCTTTACCCCACTTGATTCATATAAAGTCCAAGATTATGGCCATCTGAGATCTCCAAGAGTTACCCACCAATTGAGAAGGGCTATCTAGTGTACTTCACGATCCTAACCACTGAATAAGGTAGTGGGAGCTTGGCTTCACAATGGAAGAAGCATTCATTGAAGCATACATGTTTGGAATCCAAAGAACAAGCCCTCTCATCAGGCCTTGTAACCCTAATTGTAATGGACTTTGGCATCTGGTATGTCTTTCAGATTTCCATTAAGTTTTGCTATATAATTTAGGAACCAGAGCGTGACACAACAATAAAATTGGGGTCATTGGTCCCTAATTAATTAGTGATTAAAGAGCCTACGAGAATAATCTAAGTGGGAAGATGATTTGAGGCCTTAACCTCTTTCTCCATAGTTTGGGGAAGATAAAGATGAGGCCCAACATCTGATAGCGGTGTTGGGTCCAAGACTTTGGAAGTAAAAAAGTTTTCAACAAACATTTTTGATTCAAAAATGAAGGAAATGGGATTCTTGATCAATATTACTAAAGAGAGAACATAGCTGGAATGAAAGGTGAAGAAATTAAACTAGCTCAAGGGGATCCTTCACATCCCTCAATGCTTGGGGCTTCAGTCTCTTAAGCCCCAAGGCACATACCATCAATGCTCATAGCCACTTGGAAGCTCCTTCATAATGAACTATAATCATGACAAGAAGGTTAGTGGTTAGTTACACTCCTAACCCCCAACTAGTGTAATGGACGAGAGGGAATTTCGATCATTCGGGAGATTAGGATGAGAAGAATTCCAAAAATTAAAAAAGGTTATATCTGCCCCTTTGAGTTATAGGCTAGGGTTAACAAAAATTAGAAAGAGATCAACTCCATCATCCACAAATGAAATTATACCTGCAATCATAGGGCAAGTGTTTATCTTGCATGTTTTTGAGGAAATTAAAATACCCATGTATTGTAGGGTTTTATATATGATGTTTAAATGATGTTATTGAGGTTTTGATGATTAGTATACATGATTTAGGGTAGGATTGAACGTAGAATGAATCCATATATGTAGGTAATACGAAATCAGATTCTATTGAATAAATAATAAGAAAGAAATCTAGGCTTATGATTGATTGTGAATAAAGAACCATGAGACTAGGGTTTTTATGAATATAAAAAGATAATCGGTTCTTGGATTGAGTTCTTAATGATTTAATGTTATATTTACATTGAAAATCATCCCTATATACTTAAATAATTTTTAGTGTTGGTTGAAAGTTTGGTGAAGAATTATGAAGTTTTGAATCATGAAAATTTGAGAGAGAAAAAACTGCATAGAGGAAGTAGAGACCTTCACAGTTTTGAATCGATTTGGCTCCTTGGCCGAATCAATTTAGGTAGGGAATCGATTCGGGTCAAGGCCGAATCGATTGGGTTTCCCCAGATTCTAGTCATTTCCCTATTTGATGCTCGATTTTCATAAAGAATAAATGTGAGAGACTTTTATATTGTTGGTTGTAAGGACATAATTTTATAAATGTTCGGGGTAGAATCTAGGAATTTTCTGTTTTCCCTAGATCACAGTTTGTATGTCTGATACCGCTACATTAGGCACGTCAACAAGATCATCCATGATGGCCTTTATCCGAATCCATGCATCCATTATCTTCACACGTGCATCATGCTACATGCGACGTGCTGCTCAGCTCCTTCCCACTACTCCACTACGCAAAATTGGTGAAATGATTTATCGGAGTTGTTTATATTTACATAAATATTTGGGAATTTTTTCAAAATAATTTTTGAAATCTGAAATTACTTTTTATCAAAAGCAGAATTTTTTCAAAGTGTAGAAGCGGAGTGCCTCGATCGATGAGCTCGCTCAAATGACTTAGCACTATCATTCGCGCGAGATAGTCATGTCGCACGATCTCATTCGAACGACACCCGTCCTTTGTTCGAGCGACATGCTTATCTCGTTCGAACGAAGCCGCCGCCTCGATTTTTATATAATTATCTAGTTCACCCCTACACGTTTTCTAAGTCTTTTTGCAAACTCAAATTCTACAAAAACAGTCCAGAAAAATAGACTTCAATATTTAAGGTTCTAAGCCTTATTTATTCACATAATCACTCCCATTTATGTATGTGAATTGTTAAGCCTTCAAGAGGATCATTTACTCTTCTGGAGTACTTTCTGAAGAAGCCATTCTCTTCTTCATTGCTGCCCACCTGGAGTTCTTGCAGGAGATTCCAGCCGACGACATCAGAACCGACACCTGTGGGTATTTCTGTGTCACACTTATTTTCATTGTAATCCGTGTAACCGCATATTACAAATTATAGTGAAAATAAAAAGGTTTTGCCCCTTTGGGGGATTTTTCCTCACTTGTGTGTGTTTGAATATTCTTTCATGATTTCATCATCTTCAATCACACCTAGATGCATGTTTAGGATTGAATTGAAAAACTGAGTTTAATTAAATAATTTCTTTATTTGAACAAACGCGCACTCTTCAAATTGGTATCAGAGTCAATTACACAATTATACTGTGTAATTTTTCGCAAAATTTTTCTAATATATCAATTTTCTGAAAAAATGATTTTTGAAAAAGAGCGTGTTCAATATGGAGAAGTTATATAATAAAATGCCAGTTTTTGACGGGACAAACTATGCTTACTGGAAAGCCCGCATGAGATCTACTTTAAAAGCCATAGATGAACGAGTCTGGATTTTGATTGAAAGAGGGTGGACACCTCCCTCCATCACTATTGATAAGGTGACTAATTTAAAATCTGCGACTACATGGACTTAAGAAGAATTTAAATGGTCATCTTTTAATTCTAAGGGTTTAAGTTTTATTTCTGGATCCGTCACACCTGATGATCTCAGAGGGATAATGACGTGCACCACATTAAAAGAGGCATGGGATGTTTTACAACTTACCCATGAAGGAACTAATGTTGTGAAAGAGTCTAAACTGCAAAATTTAACAACTCAATTTGAGACTATCACCATGCTTGAGACTGAATGTTTTGATGAATTTTATGCTAGGTTATCTGATATTGTTAATACTAGCTTTAATCTTGGTGAACACATTCCTAATGCTAGAGTTGTTAAAAAGATTCTAAGATCACTGCCTAAGCGTTTTATCCCTAAAGTCACTGTGCTAAATTCTATGGGTAATTTAAACACGCTAAAATTGGAGGAACTTGTACGAGACTTGCAAACATATGAAATTGATATATTTCCTAAATCTGTCAAGATTAAAGATAAGGGAATTGCACTTAATGCCCAGGATAAAAAGAATGAGGGGTCGGCAAGAAAGAGAGTTGAGTCATCTAGAAAAAGGGAGATAGATACGTCAGATTCTGAGCGTGACTTTGATTTAGATGATTTGGCCCTGTTTGCTAAAAATTTCAAAAGAATTCTCAAATTCAAGAAAAATGGAAACTTCAAAGATAAAAAGAATTTTGAGAAAAATAAGTTTGAAAAGAAAAATGAAAAAGGTTTTAAAGATCCTCCTAAGAAAGACAGTGAGAGGTGTTATGAGTTCGACGGTAAGGGATATATATATTTTGAGTGTGCTACTAGGCTAAACAGAGAAAAGGGCAAAGTTGTCCTTAATGCCACCCTTAGTGACGACAATGAGATCGAGTCGGTGGACTCTGGAGAAGAATCACCGCATGAGTGTAACTTCACCGCATTCATGGTTAGTCATGTGAGCACTTCTTGCACTCCTCACTACGATGAGGATTCTACTTCATAGGGACACCTTGACAGTGAGAACGATGTGAGTGAGGGGGATGATGATGTAAGTGAGAGCGAGAGTGATCTTCAACGCGTACGCTGAGTTATATTCTGAGTCATTTAAAACTAAAAAGCATAACAAAGCGTTAGTTCTTAGGATCACCGCTTTAATGGAATATTTAGGAAAATCGAGAAAGAGAGTCCTCCACCTGCACTACCTTGAGAGAGGAGAGTTTTCCTGTGTTGAGAAAGAAAGTTTGTTTAGAGAGAGAGAGACTGTTTGGAGAGAGAGATAGTTTCTTTGAGAAAGAGTAAGGGGACTTGAATAAATAAGTGGCTAGTCTTACGAGTGAGCTCCATTCCTCCCTGGAGACTCGGAAGAAACTTTAAGCCATTGTAGCTCAGCTTACTTGTGATCTTGAGAGAGCTCGGGAAGTCAAGGTTCAAATCATGGACAGATCTGGAAAGATGCTCCTCGGACCCGCTTTAGGTTTTAGTGATTGGCAGGGAATAAGTTATGATGGTGCCACCACGTCCCAAATTGCGTCTAGACCAGTTCCTGAGTTTACTATGACTCCATATGGCCATCATCAAAAACCTCGAAGGAGAGTTTGACCAAGAAAAGCAAACCAATGTCCGCCTAAGACTGTGCCTTTTGTACGTATTGCAAAAGAAAAGGCCACCTTAGGGAGTTTTGCTATAGTTTGGGTTGGACACAACGCACTACTGCTCCATCACATCTTACTGATGATTTTGCTAGTCTGAGAGAGCGTGTTGAGTTTTTAGCAACCACATCACAGAGTTTGATGGAGGAATTACGACGGATGACTTTACCATCAGTGAATGATTCTCGCATCCCGACTAAAACCAACAACAAAAAGGCTAAACAAAAGGTTACCTCTTATTGGGTTCCTAAGAAAGATAAAAAGGCCCTTGTTGTTCATGTCACTCTCAAAGCACATTATACCTCACAGTGGTATTCTGATAGTGGGTGCTCTAGACATATGACATGTGATGTCTCATTTTTTACCTACCTTGAGGATTATAAGGAATGTAGAGTCACCTTTGGAGACGGGAGCAATTCTAGCATTGTAGGACGAGGTACAGTAGAGTTACCAGGATTTCCTAAGCTAGAGAATGTTTTGTACGTCAAAGGTTTGAAAGCAAACCTTCTCAGCATTAGCCAGTTGTGCGATGCTGACTTCGTCGTAAAGTTTGATCGGGATGCGTGTAATGTCTATAATCAAGTCGGTAAACTTTTAGTGCGAGGGTTGTGGACAGAGGATAATTGCTATGGGACTGTGCCCACGCCCTCACTTATCTGCAACAGTGCCACGATCACTCCTATGGATCTATGGCACCAACGTCTAGGTCATGTGAACGTTAGAGATTTGACACGTTTAGCTAAAAAGGACCTACTACGTGGCTTACCATCTTTTAGAAAGCCAACTTTCACAGTTTGTGGACCCTGTCAGTTGGGAAAGCAAATTCGTAGCCCCCACAGGAAGTTTCACTCCATTACCACCTCCCGTGTACTTGAGCTGATTCACATGGATCTTATGGGTTCTACTCGTACTGAGAGTCTGGGTGGTAAGAGGTATATCCTCGTGATTGTAGATGATTTCTCTAGATATTTAATTACAGGTTTTCTAAGAGAGAAATCCGATGCTGTAGAGTTTTTAACGACCAAGTGCCATGTCCTGCAAAATCAACATGGAGTCACTATTAACAGGATACGTAGTGATAATGGCACGAAATTTAAAGAAGCAAGGGTAGATCTTTACTATGATAGCGTTGGGATCAAACATGAGTTTTCTACTGTGAAGACTCCTAAGAAAAATGGGATTGTTGAGAGAAAGAACATGACGATTCAGGAAATGGATAGATCTATGCTTCTAGGTCGTAAAGTTGCTAGGAGATTTTGGGCAGATGCAGTGTCTACTGCATGCCACATGGTGAATACGGTTTACCTATGTCCATATAGACTTAAGACGCCTTATGAATTGTGGACTGGAAAGAAATCCAACCTTGCACATTTCTGTGTCTTTGGGAGTAAATGCTACATCCTATGGGATAGAGAGAAATTAGGAAAGTTTGACTCCCAGAGCGACGAGGGATTATTGTTGGGATATTCATCGAATAGTAGAGCGTACCGGGTTTTTAACCTGAAGAGCTCTAAGTTTACGAAGTCAATAAAAGTCACTGAGCAAGATGACGAACCTCCGACGGTTATTGATCCTAGCATTCAGTGTGAGGATGAGGACTTTTTTAGGAGTGATTTACTTGTCCCTCACCCATATCCTGTGGACCTTACTCCTGTGTTAGGGGACACACCTGCTTGGGTTCTCAAGAGTCATGATCCCTCCGCCATTGTTGGCGATCCTAATTTAGGGGTCAAGACTCGTTCTCAGCTAGAGAACTTTGTTAGTCATCATTGCTACACATCCACAGTCAATCCCAAGAATCATAAAGAAGCACTCAAGGATGAACACTGGATATCTTCCATGCAGGATGAGTTGCTTCAGTTTAAAAAGAATAATGTCTGGGAACTTGTCCCCTGACCTAGTGAGACTAATGTGATAGGTACCCGGTGAATTTTTAAGAATAAAATGGATAAAAATGGTACCATAATCAGAAACAAGGCTAGGTTGGTCGCTGAAGGCTACACACAGATAGAGGGTGTAGACTTTGGGGAGACATTTTCTCCTGCTGCGAGGTTTGAGTCCGTCCTCTTACTACTCGCCATCACATGTCATCTTCGCTTCAAGTTATATCAGATGGATGTCAAGAGTGCCTTTCTAAATGGCGTTCTACAGGAGGAGGTTTACGTGGACCAACCAAAAGGGTTTGAAGACCCGAAGCACCCGGAGCACGTCTACTATCTGAGGAAAGCTTTATATAATTTGAAGCAAGCACCCCGTGCTTGGTACGAGAGGCTTACTTCCTATCTCTTAGCCCATGGATTCAAGAGATGGGGAGTTGATATGACATTTTTCGTCAGGAGAGATGATGGTACTATTTTGGTTGCCCAGGTCTATGTGGATGACATAGTCTTTGGATCCACGTGCTCCTAGCATGCTCACCACTTTGAGGAGGAGATAAAAAGTGATTTTGAGATGAGCATTGTAGGTGAGCTTACTTTCTTCCTTGGTCTCTAGATTCGTTAGCTAAAGGATGGGATGTTCATCTCCTAATCCAAGTATGCTAAAGACCTAGTGAAGAAATTTGAATTAGACTCCGCTAAGCATGCACGTACACCTATGAGTACTTCTATCAAGCTTAGTAAAGACACTTCAGGCAAGGACATAGAGCAAACCTTGTATCGGAGTATAATATCTCTACTTAACTGCCAGTCGTCTCGACATAGCCTTTAGTGTTGAGTCTGTGCGCGATATCAGGCGTCCCCGAAAAAGTCACACTTGCTCCCTCTAAAACGTATTATCAAATACGTGAGTGGGACTCTCTTATACGGTATTTGGTATTCCTTTTTATATTCATGACCGTTTACCCGCCTATTCGGATGACGATTGGGCCGGGGATGTAGATGGTTGTAGGAGCACTTCTGGTGGGTGTTTCTATTTTGGTTCTACTCTTGTCTCCTGGCTGAGCAAGAAGTAAAACTCCATCTCTTTATCCACTGCGAAGGCTGAGTACATTACTGCCGAGAGTTGTTGCATGCAACTCTTGTGGATGAAGCAAATGTTAGAGGTTTATGGGATTTCACAGGACACCATGACCATTTCCTCTGATAAGACGAGCGGGATACACATATCCCGCAATCCAGTCCAGCATTTGCGCATAAAGAACATCAGGATACACGAGCACTTTATACGTCAATTAGTTGAGGAGAAAGTCATATCCCTGAGTTTCGTTCCCACCGACCGCCTGTTAGCCGATATTTTCATGAAACCTTTAGATGCCCTTAGATTTGATAGTCTTAGAAAGTCTTTAGGAATTTTCACAGTTGACTGAGGGGTTAGTCCTTGTCTAGGATAAGATGCTTTATCATGTTCATTTCATATGCTTCCTATTGCTAGTTTGCATCATGAGTATTATAATTTTTTGTTTTTTTTTATTTTTTTTGAAAAATCTAAAAAGATTTTCTTTTTATAAAAATTTAAGAAAAGCACAAAAGATTTTTATATTTTATTTACACCTTTTATGGATGAGCATTTAAGAGAACTGAGTCACAAATTTCATTCCATTTATTCCACGTGACTGTTTGATAGATATTAGAGACGCTACATCATTTCATCCATGTGCTTTACATTGTTTGGAGTCTTTGAGATGTGAAGAGTGATATCTTTCTACATGTTTGACTCCTATCTCCTTTATTTCACACATGCACGGCTTTATTTGATTATTGTACTTGTCTATCACATATTGGCTTGAGTGTTTCCATCTCAATTCTATCTATACAACTAACCATATGCGATAAAACATGACAAGATTAGAATGCATGTAAAAACCATTTTGGTGAGATTATGTGTTTTGGAAAATGGGGAAGGGCTGTGAAAGGTTCATTTTGCCTTTGCGAATACTAAGCCACCGTTAAATTGGACCTAAAAATTGAGGAATTTTATTATCTGGGGTCCAAAGAGGTTACAAGAGCCCGAAAAAATTTCAAGGCAATGACAAGCAATACATGCCAAATATGGTCCATTAGGTTTCACCATCAATTCTCCAAAGTTTGAGAATTTAGATCACCTCTATTCAAAATATAAATATGAGGGAGTTTGGTTGGAGAATTTAAATGGGTTTGCATTTCCTTGAAAGTCCTGAAAAATCATTAAATCGTTTTGGACGTTATTGGTGTGAAAATCACTTTGAGCTTTGATGTGTTGATTTGATTGAGTTAATGTCTCACATTTCCTCCTTTTTACACCTAAGGAAGATGTTGAGTTCATAGTTAGGAGTATTCGATATTCATCGTGCACATATGTCATGTTTGTATGCATTGATTTTTCTATCGAATTTTATCACACCCCTACATTTACGCTATCATTGTCTTGGATGTTTTTGTGTTCTTACATGGTGTGATTCTTTGTTGTATATTTTGTGTGAAATTTTTTTGAAAAATTTAAAAAATAGAAGTTTCTTACCAGGTGACATTCTCCATTTGCATTTATTGTCGCTTCTCATAACTATTTATTTTGGGACATCATAAAAATGGAGAGAAGAATTATGGGGGAGAATTGTTTGGTGTTTGGTTAATTTATCAATGATTTGGTTAAGCTTAATTGATCTTTAATTTTTGCATATAATGATATTTCAAACTGTTGCTTGTCATGGGTATTTGCTTTATCTCATGTGTGTAGGTATAAAATTGATTATTATTGGATTGCACACCCCGATGAGAAAAGCTTGGGAGTTTCTGAAGAGCTGAAGATTTGAAGACACGTCATATAGTATTCTCAATTTGAAGGTTTATGGGGATATTATCTTGTATGTCATTTGATTGCATAATTCGGATTTTTTTATATATGTACTGGCATAGACATATGGGGAGATTTGTAAGGACATAATTTTATAAATGTCCGAGGTAGAATCTAGGAATTTTCTATTTCCCCTAGATCACAGTTTGTATGTCTGATACCATTACATTCGGCACGTCAACACGATCATCCATGACGACCTTTATCCAAATCCATGCATCCATTATCTTCACACGTGCATCATGCTACATGCGACGTGCTTTTCAGCTCCTTCCCACTACTCCACTATGCAAAATTGGTAAAATGATTTATTGGAGTTGTTTATATTTGCATAAATATTTGGGAGTTTTTTCAAAATAATTTTTGAAGTCTGAAATTACTTTTTATCAAAAGCAGAATTTTTTCTAAGTGTAGAAGCGGAGTGCCTCGATCGACGAGCTCGCTCAAACGACATAGCACTGTCGTTCGCGCGAGATAGACATGTCGCGCGATCTCGTTCCAATGACACCTGTCATTTGTTCGAGCGACATGCTTATCTCGTTCGAATGAAGACACCGCCTCGATTTTCATATAAATATCTAGTTCATCCCTACACGTTTTTTTAAGTCTTTTTGTAAACTCAAATTCTGTGAAAACAGTCCAAAAAAATAGACTTCACTTTTTAAGGATCTAAGCCTTATTTATTCACATAATCACTCCCATTTATGTATGTGAATTGTTAAACCTTCAAGAGGATCATTTACTCTTCTAGAGTACTTTGTGGAGAAGCCGCTCTCTTCTTCATTGCTGCCCACCTAGAGTTCTTGCGGGAGATTCCAACCGACGACATCAGAATCGACACCTGCGGGTATTTCTGTGTCACACTTATTTTCATTGTAATCCGTGTAACCGCATATTACAAATTATAGTGAAAATAAAAAGGTTTTGCTCCTTTGAGGGATTTTTCCTCACTTGTGTGTGTTTGAATGTTCTTGCATGATTTCATCATCTTCAATCACACCTAGATGCATGTTTAGGATTGAATTGAAAAACTGAGTTTAATTAAATAATTTATTTATTTGAACAAACGCGCACTCTTCATTGGTAAACTACGGGGAAGGACTTTGTGGGTTCCAGTAGACATATGATAAGTGATTGTGGTTTAACCTAAGTGAGAGAATTAAGGTTAGAACCGATTAGGGCATAATGTGGAATTTATTAATTTTCAGAGAATTAGAACGGGTCACGGAGAGTACGAGTGGGACTATGACTTAGACCAGTAGAGTATGAGTGAATTAACTACTGAAATAACTTAAGGGGTAACTAGGGCCCTTAGGGTAGAGAATAATATTCGGTAAAAATACGATAGAGAGTTATAATCATAAATTGATAAGTACGGTAAGTATTCGAGAGATATATACTACTTGCGAATTATTATGGTTGTGTGTATATCTGTACGAATTATATTTATAGGTTTTGTGTACACCAATACGAATTATATTATAGTTTGGATGTATACCTATAAGGATTATATTTATAGGTCGTGTGTATGCATGTATGTGACATATGGATAGGTTGTGTGTATACCTATTATGTGATTTCTTATGTGTGTGAAAACACCTATGCTGCTTGTTATCCTGGAGGTTCTGCGCAGTGGCCGATCCCACCTTGACGATTCCAGTGAGGCCTGTATGTGTAACCCAGAACATAGAACCTAGGTGCGATTACTATCTGAGTGTACGATAGTATTGACGGTCAATTGGGTACGTTAGGTGTGTGTGTAACCCATAGGCTTCGAACTATATGTTCCTCCAATATGTGTTGATTTGATTTATGGTTCGAGGTGCCATTATGAACCGATTATCCTTGATTGGGTACGAGAGGTACATGGACTTGATAGCTTAGTATGCATACTTGCACCACAGTTTTTATTCGGGGGATGCTAGAGTTGTATATATAGATAGTGTGATGTATAAATCTATATACATACATTTGTTTTTATCCTACTCGTGCATGAAAGTAAGGGTGTATATAGTGTATATCTAAAAGTGATTTAATTATGAGATAATCTACTTAGTGTGTGAAATAGTTTAATGACAACATACGTGAAATATTAATTGTGGTTTAATAATGACATATGAGAAATGTCAATTATTAGTGTTACTGTAGCGTATTGTATGGGCGGTATGGGGGAGTTAAAGAGAAATAGTGGAACACTGTAGTGTACTGTATGGGAGGTATGGAGATATCTGAACCTTTTGTGGTTAGTTAGATACCGATGTCTAGTTAGGATGGGTATCATGGCTAGGTGGGAAACTTTAGGTGTGCACAATAGATGGAAGGTGAGGAATTCAAGGGAATGTGCGCTAACTAAAATGTGTAATCAATAACTGCTTTTAAACAGTGATTTAAATGACTGCTAAATATTTTCAAAAGGTTTTCTCGGTCTTTGACCCGTGTCAAATCTATTTTTTCTATCTTTCCAATATATTTTAGGTGTCCAGCCACAAGGACGCCAAGCTTGATGATTCATTCCAGGGATACGTAGTTGAAACACTTGTGGATGCCTGCAGGTTTTGATTAGGTGCTTCAGTTACTTCATTCCTAGAGCAGGATTCAATTTTAGTTATTTCCTTTGGGCGTATTTCCCCTTCAGCTATTTCATTTATTCTGTTTAATTGAACGATGTATTTTGGATTCAGTTTTATTTCATTATACACATAGTTGGATTTTTGTATTGGGAACTGATGGTTTATTCGGTATTATTTATTCAGTTTTTGATCTTATATTTAGTTCAGATTATTGTTACTGCATGAATGATTTTAGTTATTTTATGTATATCCGCGTGTAGTTGTTAATGAAAAATAAAATTTGACACCGGCTTAATTTAACATAGGTGGTTAGTAATTTAAAAAAAATTCGACAGTGGTGCTAAAAATGAACCAGGTGAGATTCTTGTTTGTTTTAATGAAGGAATCATCACCCATGGTTAGAATAGACGAGGTGTTACAGATGGTATCAGATAATTAGGTTCTAGAGTATTTAGGATATGTGTTTCTTTTCATGTTTCAGCTTCGTGTTCTTTGATATAGATCCTTATAGTAGGATTGTTGTAGTCCTCTTTACGTACACGCATTTACGTTCTTTTCCTGATTACTTTGTATTTGACGATGAAATTATACATATTCCAATATCTTTTCAGATGCCACCCATGATAGGACAGGCAACTAGATTAGCGGTGAGGACTAACCAGAGGGAGGCTCAGCGGGAGCCACAGGTACCATATCCACAACCATCGTAGGGGACAGTGAAGGCCACAGATGTGGCCACTACAGTGGCACAGGCAATCCATACAGCTATGACTGTCATGGAGGCCCATCTTCCACAAACCCAGTCATAGCAACCAGTGACACCAGTTACTCATGGTCATCCCGGGCCATCAGATTGGCAGAGAATTAGGGAGGCTTTTCAAAAGGGCCACCCACTCGAGTTTTAGGGAAGTTCAGATGTTACTGTTGCATGCCAGTGGAAAAAGGACTTACAATGTCATCTATGGATGATTGAGTGCAGTGACACTCAAAAATATATGCTGACTACATTCAAGCTCGTGGGAGAAACGCTACAGTGGTGGGAATCAGTTACCACCACTGACGAGAGAGATGCGATGTTGATTATGAAGTTTTAGGACAGGTTTGACCATAAATACTTCCCATTAGCTGTCTAGATAGAGATAAGGAAGAAGTTCACTGATGTCGTGCAGGGAGATCAAACGGTGACAGAGTACGAGGAAGAGTTCACTCGCTTGGCTAGATTTGTACCAGACGAGGTAAACAACGAAGAAAAGAAAAAGATGATGTTAATGGATGGTCTACCCTGGTGGATCAGGCAACATTTGATTGGAAACCCTACGCTGGGGACTTATACTGACATCGTCAATGCTGCACTGCCAGGATCAGCGCTTCTATCTGAAGGGAAGCAAGAGAGTTGGAGAATCTAGTCAGGTAGGTAGAGAAGGAGGGAGAGGTGCCAGTGGATCACCACAACAGTAGGTGTGTAGACACCAAGGGCAGGACTCCCGATAAGAGGATGATATCGAAAGGTTTAATCTAGGAGGTTACCGACCTGGGGGGCATGGTTTTGGGCAAGGTCCGCAGCAGTTACAACCTCATATTCCTCCGGGCCGCTAGGGCCAAGGAAATATTAGGGGAGGCCAGCAGGACTGTGGTCAGAGGCAGGGAGATTTTTCAGGCCGATGTTGTAATTATGGGTGTGTAGGCCATAAAATGAGGGATTGCCCAAAGCGAGGCAGGGGAAAACTTAGGAAGGAGTCCTAGAAGTTCAACCAATATAGAAAGTCATGGGCCAGTTCTGATGCGAGGATTATGTTCAGAGACCCGACGACCAGGTGAGACAGATGACAAACGGAGATAACTTTTTTTTATTTTATCCTTATGAGTATGGGATTAGTTCGGGTGACACGGATGCATCACAATATATTATTTTTAGCACTAAAATTCGTGAGTGAGTCGGGTTTAGTGGGTACGTTGGCAATATCTACCTTATTATTATGAATATATATACTGTTGGGTAGTGGGGCTCATAGGTACCGCCTGCAGGGGAGAGGGTGTGGTTACTAAGAGAATGTTTGTATTGTGTATTAAGTTTTACAAATTTTGATAGGTAAGCGAGTAAAGCATATTATTGTAATCCTTAGTAGTGACGGGTTAGCGAGGGTACTATTATGCATGGTACCACCTGAAAGAGGGTCGGTCCTGCATATATATATTTATATAATGTGTTGTAAAGGAGACTTCAGAGAGTACAATTGTCTCATTCCATTTAATCGCATAGGGACTTTTTATAGATGAGATTCAGGGTGCATGGTGTTGATTGTCGAGCGGAGAGATATAGCTCGTTATTCATATAGAGCTGAGAACGCAGTGATAGTGAGAGCACCATGTTGTATGTCGCCTTTAGTGATAAGAGACTGCACGAGTAGATTCTTATGTCAGGGGATGGGATTTTGGATGTTCAGGTTAGGTGCTTAGGGACTTCAGATCTTGATGACCGAAAAAGCTAGGAAGTAGTGTATCGGGGGGTTCCATGTTTGCATTTCTCTTACGAGACATCCCATAGATGCATCTTAGCGAACGTTGGAAGTTGGGGGATGTGTAGTCATTAGAGCATGGATTTAGTGCCCTAGTTATTATACATTGATATAGTTATAACTGAGAACTGATAGTTCTATTATGATTTATGGCGAGTGGTGCAAGGTAGTATTTGTGCAGTTATGCGCGATATATAGGGTGTAGGGGCTCCCTAGTTAGATGAATTTTGGTATGGTCCACAGTTAGAGGATATGGAGAGGTATGTGTTAAACATAAGAGTAGTTGAATAAGGGAGTTGTCACCCATAGATATTGGAGCTTTCCCTAGTAGGAAGAACGTTACAGCCGTTAATATATATACCCATCATAGTATGGAGTGTAGGGAAAAATAGTAATGTGTTTAGTAGTCGCCAAGGTGAGTTGGTAAACAAAAGGATGAAATATTTTGGTGTAAGGTGACTAAAGTGGATTGGTCACTAGATTGAACGGTGGTGTATAGACCGTCAGACTAAAGGATACTATTAGTAGAGGTATAACGGGAACAACAAAATGATTTTCGACTTGACGAAGAGACGGATGTTGTGCGAGGTTATATCTAAAGCTGTTAATACCAGACTTCTCCAATTTCAAGGAGAAAATTACTTCATAAGGGGGGAAGTACGTACACCCCGTATTTTTGAGAAATTTGAAATTGAGTAATTTGATGAATTATAAATTACACGTGTGCCATAATTTTAGTGAATTAAATATCATGTGTTTAATAATGATGAAATTTGGTAGAATAAAAATTTACTAAGTGAATAGTAAATAATAAATAATTGTCATTGTTAAAGAGAAACTTTTCGGTGTATTTTCGTCGTTGTTTGAAAAGTTCCTCTAATCAAAAACCTTAAAATACCTACAAAATAATATCAAACTCAAGTGTAGAGGTAAGTAAGAGTATCAATCCACATCAAGGGGGTAAGCTAGAGACAAACTCATCTGTAATTCAATTTTAATTTCTTTTTGGGTTCTTTTACTTTTTCTATTTTTTTTAGCTTTTTCAATCTTAAAACAATTTTGGGTGAGAATGTGAATTAACACTAAAATAAATGAGAGATGAAAACAAGTAACTAAAAAGTGACTAAAAATAATGAACAAAGTCTAACATTAAAATAAGAGACAAAGTGAGGTAAATAAATGTGAGAGCAATCAAGGAGTGGGACTACACCACAAATTCTAGTTATTCTAATTAATTAATTTAATTATTTGAATTCTCCCAAATTAATATCAAAATTACAAATCAACTCTCGTTGCAAGTGTAATTTTAATAGTAATCTTTTAGAAAATTAATTTTAACTCCCCACAACTCTAGAAAATAGATCTACACTCCTTTTAATTAATCACCCGCTAGGATCGATCGATTAAAATTTATATAAATGATAGAAAATGAAATTAGAGTTGAAATTTAAGGAATAATACCACACTTAAGAAACCCCTATCTCTAGTTCGAATCTAAAATGGGTATTATAACTTAGAATTTCGATTTTCTCTTGAAAATCATTTACCCTCTCTCAAGGCGTAAATTCAAGGGTGAGGGATCAAAATTAACATTCAAAGGGAATTTTCAAGTAATCAAACTAATTAAATTAAAATAATATCAAATAAGGGTTCACCCCACCACTTAAAGGGGATTTAGCCCAACATAATATCAAACATGATAAACAAACAATCAAAGGCTAATAAAATGAAATAGAAGAGAAGAACAATCAAACCAAATATCTTTGAGTGAAATTGGACTTCAATCCTTGAATTTGTACATCATCCATTCAATTCGAGCCTCCAAATGATTTTTAATAATAAAAATACACTCAATTGAATTTCTCACTAATTTATCACTCACTAATATCTAACAAAAATAAAAAAAATAAAATAAAATAAAACTATTTACAAAATGTTCTACCTAATTTATTTTCTACTCTAACTATCTCTCTCTAGAATTCTCTATTCTATTTTGATAAGTCTTCAAATGGGGTCTTCCATCCTTAAATAGTAGGCATGGAGCATGAGGGTAATTTGGGTTGGTTTAATGTGTAAGAGGCGTGTAAGATGTTGAGGTGAGGGTGTTTAAGGAGTTATGCTCACATGTGCATGGGAAAGGTGTGAGGTAAGGAAGGTACATGGGTGAGGGAATTTGGGTGACAAAATCTGATATGTTTATGGGGTATTTTGGGAAAGTGGGTTAAATGAGTTAGTTGGGGGTAGTTTGGGAAAATGGGTTTAAATTGTTAGTTGGGATTATTTTTGGAAAAGGGGGGTTTAAAACACATGTGGGAAATGGGTTTTTATTTGGCTTGGACTTTGGCTTGGTTTTGAACAGGTCGTGGCTTGTGGAGAAGAATGGAAATGGGTTTGGGTTTTTGGTTGGGTTTGAAAAGGGTATCCGGGTTCTTGCGCTGGGTGGAGGTGTGATTAGAGTTTGCGGGTAGGCATCCGGGTTGGGGGTTTGATGAAGGGATCGCCATAGTTGGTTGTGGGGTAGGTTGGTTATTCGTGGGTTTAAGGTTCTAGCAGGTGGGGAGAACAGATCTCGAGTTTTGGTGGAGAGTGAGGTCGCGGGTTACTGGCGGCTTCGGGCAGTCATGTCGCCGATGCCTGGAGATTGAAATGGGTTATTGGATTCGGATATGGGTGATGGGGTTTCGGGTTTGGGGTGTGGTTGCGAAGTGGGGGCTGAGGTCCGGCAGGTTAGCAGTGGGGTGGGGAGGTGATGAGAGAGAGAGAGGAAGAAGAAGGTGGTGAGTTGGTTTGTTAATGGGGGAAAAGAGAGGAGAGAGAGTGTTAGGATGAAGATGATGATGAATAATGGAGGGGGTTGGTTTTGTGTTTGTGAGGTGTAGGGTAAGGTGGGTGAGGGTGGGGAGTAGTTTTAGGTGTAGGATAGGGTGTTGGGTATTAAGGTGTGAGTGTGTGTGTTTAAATTGTGACGCCTAAAAAAATAAGCTAAAGCTTAAAAAGTAAAACAAAACAAAAATTAACCTAATAAAATAAAAATAACAACTAACTAAACTAAAAATCAACTAAAAAATGAAAATATAACGACACACTACAACTAAAATAAAAAATAAAAAAACAAAAAAAAATAAAAACTAATAAAATAAAAATAAAAAAATAAAATAATAATAAACTAACTTAAAATAAGAAAATAAAAGAAAATATAAAAACTAATACACGACGCGCTAAAAATATAAAAATCCTAAAAATATATACATGACTCAATAAAATAAAATAATAAAATAAACCTTAAAAATAAAATGACACTAATAAAATAAAATGGGACAAACTAAACACACACGGTTCGGGACAGGTTTAGGCTAGGTTAGGATAGGGTAGGGTTACGGGATTGGTAATTAGCTCCATAATCAGCACAATTGCCTTGAGATACGCGTTTGAACACCGCAACGTGCATTCGACCTACAAAATAGACAATAAAGCGCATAAGACCCAAATTTCCAAGAATTAGCAACTAAAGTACATCTATTCGGGGTATAAAATGTACAATTTTGGGTGCTTATCACACCACCCCCAAACAGAGCATTGCTATGAAATAGCGTTGCCAAAGCCGTTTATGAAAATAAACTATTTAAGCAACTCCGAAAGTTTGTTGAAGAAACTCTTTACTTAAATCAAAACGATTTTGAACACAAGATGTGTTAACAAAATTATGTACGAGATATGGACAAGATTTGATAACAAGTTTTAGTAAACAGTTTAAAATGTTTTAAACTCAGCACACAAACAGAAAGGGATGAGAAGATGTAGAAATATTGATACTCAGGATTTTTAACGTGGTAAAACCTCAACCTTGAGGAAACATCCACGACTCCCTCTACGGAGTAAAACAAAAACAATCACTAAAACAAATATATGAGTTACAACCTATTTAACTAACATGCACACAAAAACAAATCTATACAAGTTCAGGATTGTACCCTCTGGCGTCCTTAACTTTTCTGCAGATCTTGTTTGTTGATGTAGTTGTCTCAGTTTGTCAACTCTTCTTTGTTCCAGCACTTTACGTCGACTTATGTTCACCAAATCTTATAGCCAACACTTTGAGTGTTTGTAGTGTGAAGATGTTTGTGAATGGTGTTCTAAATCACATGCATGCACACACACACACTTATTAGTTACAGACGATCCTAACAAATCACATATAAAGTCTATATGCAGTGTATTTGTTATTTTTCTTTCTTACAAAACCAAGAACCTTTTCGACCTTTCAAAATAACCCAGATTCCACGGAGATCTTGCTTAAGAAATCGGTCAAGACCTTTCTCAATCACTTTTGAAAATATTATGTGGATTGAGAACCCTCCAAGTGCGAATCCCACTAGGTCAGGTTAGGTTTTGTAAAAACAGAAATAGAAAAACATCTATTGTTGATCTTTGAAAAAAATGTTTTAACAGAAAAGAATCAACAACGAAATTCTCAAGATGAGAAATAAATGCAACTAAGTGTTCTGTGACATGAAAAACCTCAGATCTATGATTTCTATTGAAAAAGAAACAAGATCTGAGTCTATGTCTAAGTTGGAAATAAGATTTATGAACACAAGGATTTCAGCAACCCAGAAATCACTCAACTCGAACTCTCATAACTCAAGAAACACTAAGGATGGTGTTTGTCTGGTTATGGTGTTTATAGAGAGGTAAGTGGTTTAGATTTAGAGGTATTTGGACGAAGTTAGGGTTTCTAACTAGGGTTTGGTTTCTCTCTCTAACTTCTCTCTTCTCTCTTCTCTCTCTCTCTATTCTCTCTATTCTCTGAGACTTTGCAAAATGGCAAAAGCTTTCGAAGGCTGAGATGAAAGGTCTTTAAATAGGGAGAGGAGAAGATTCCAGAGCCTCGTTCAAAAACAATGGCTGAGATTGAGTCAAGCACCATTGACTGCAATCCAAGGGCTCACAACAGGCGGTGGATTAAACAGGCTATGATTGGCTAAAGGGATTACACGGGGATCCACTCAAAAGACATGCAGGCCATCGATAAGGATAGATCCAAGGGCTGTAAGCGTGCGATGGTTTGTCTCAGTAAAGAAACACAGTTTGGTCCAATCAGAAGACAACAGGTGTTGGCCTGTGAACGAAGGTAAACGCGCGTCCCAAAATAATTACAGAGCCAACCCTTAAGTCTCTAGCGCTTTCGGTTTCTACCCAGAGTAACTTTAGGTCAATAAACACAACAATCCATATTTATATAATAACCCCAAGACTTTATAAATCAAATTTTAATTAAATAAAACCTTGTTTAAAATATGTTTTAAATTCCCAAAAAATTATTAAAAATCAAATTGAGGGATTTAAACACACTCACAACATTAAAACACATAGGGGTGCAATATGATATGCAAGAATCAAATTCTAAGTGTGTGAGTGATGGCTATAGTCTTAGGATCATTACATGATAGATAGAAGAAGAAGCAACCCAATCTCTGAAGCTCTTTGGTTTCTAGGATAGACACTATTTTGTCACAATTTCCAAACTAGATGAGCTCTTATACAGTCTAGACTCAAATGAGTCAAAAGTATAAGGGCTTCAATCTCCCCCTTTGGAAATATGAGACAAAATCTCCTTTGAGTCATCTCAACTCGTAGGGCGACAACAAAAAAAAACTTATTCCTATAAAGGTTCTATCTACCCAAATCCTAGAAAGCAAAAATTACATAACTCAACTATATACAGTTTAACATCCTATTATTACAATGAAGAATGACTGTACAAGAAGAATACCTGCAAAAAAATTACTAAGATCAAGCTTTTTAGTATATGCAGTAGACTCAAATTTCTCCCCCATTTTGTCTCAAATGGACAAAGGGAAGGAACTTGGCAAACATAACAGGTATTTACTCAGCACAAATCATACCAATAGATTTTCTTAAAGAAACGAATCTATTAAAATCAAGAGGTTTGGTAAATAAATCTGCAAGTTGTAGATCAGTAGAAAGATAATTGATTTCTAATTCCTTGGTTTCAACTAATTCACGAATAAAATGATGTCTTATTTTAATGTGCTTAGTTCGCGAGTGTTGAACTGGGTTCTTAGAAATGTTAATCGCACTTTGATTATCACAATAGAGATGAAGTGTGGGTTCTAGAATACCATAATCACTTAGCATTTGTTTAAGCCATAACAATTGGGCACAACAGCTACCGGCGGCTATGTATTCAGATTCAGCAGTCGAGAGAGATGTGCAGTTCTGTTTTTTACTACTCCATCCTACCAAGTTATTACCAATATAACAACATGCGCCTGAAGTGCTTTTACTATCATCAGTACACCCAGCCCAATCAGCATCAGTGTACCCAATAATAGTGCTAGGTGTGTCATTCGTGTACCAAATTCCTAAATTTAGAGTGCCTTTAACATATTTAATTATGCGTTTAACAGCGTTTAAATGGCTCTCCTTGGGGTTATTTTGATAACGCGCACAAACACAAACAGCATACATGATATCAGGACGCGAGGCAGTCAGATAGAGTAATGTGCCAATCATACTACGATATAAGGTAGAGTCTACAGATGTTCCAGTTTCATCTCTAGATAATTTCTCTGTAGTACTCATAGGCGTTTTAGCACTTTTAGCACTCTCGAGGCCAAATTTTTTAACTATCTCTAATGCGTACTTAGTCTGCGAAAGAAACAAGCCATCTGGTTGTTGTTTGACTTGGAGACCTAGGAAGAACTGTAACTCCCCCATAAGGGACATCTGAAATTCCTTAATCATAATTTCAGCAAAAGATTTTACTTCTGAGGTAGAAGTGGATCCAAATATGATATCGTCTACATAGACTTGAGCGATAGTAATGTGTTTGCCAAACTGTTTGACAAATAAGGTTTGGTCATTTCCACCTCTTTTGAAACCTTTGTCCAGCAGAAAACTGGACAGTCGCTCATACCAGGCTCTAGGAGCTTGCTTAAGACCATATAGAGCCTTTTTCAACCGAAATACATGATTAGGATAATTAGGGTCAATGAACCCTTTAGGTTGTTCTACATAGGTTTCCTCGGCAAGTATTCCATTAAGGAACGCAGATTTAACATCCATTTGATATAATGTAAAATGCATGTGACAAGCTATAGCAAGAAGCAGACGAACTGATTCTAAACGAGTAACGGGAGCAAACGTCTCATTAAAATCAAGTCCTTCTATTCCTATAGTTAGAGTTTTTGTCTGGTGGCCTGGGAAGGACATAATTGTTACGACTCCTCCTAGAATAGTTAAAGTTATGATACATAGGAGTGTTGTAGATAGGTTTAATCAGTCTCCTAGCATAGCAATTATCGAAAGAGTGACCATATATATCACAATAGGAGCAATAAAGATTGCTCAAAATAGGGTTTTCCTTAGGAAGGTCTCTAATCAAAGATTTTGAGAAATTTTGAGGCTGAATTTTATTCCTAGGTAGCACAGATTTGAAAGCAGGTTCACTTTTCCTAATAGGGGGGCAGACATATTTTCCCTTTGGTAAACTTTCATGCTTAGAGCAACTTGCATCTTCAGTGTTAGTGTTTTGATGGTCAAACTTAGTTTTTAGAGAATGAAAGTCTGGACATGTTTCAATAGGTCTTTTGCCTCCTGACACAAACTTGATAGGTTCAACATGTTTAGTTTGTGTCTTCAAATTGGGGCAAAACCCTATTCCAGTTCTATCATCAGAATTGGTTTTAGATTCAGCAACGAATTCCTCAAAACATTTAGAATTATTTTCAAATTTGGTAAATTTTTTGAAAACAGTTGCTGTCTTTTCTTTTGTTTGTTCCAATTCTAATAATGTCCCTTTGTATTTTTTCTCCAGAATTTCATTAGCTTCAGTCAAAGTTTTCAGTTTTTCATCAAACACTTTAACTTCACTGTCATGAGACATGCATTGTGTAGTATACTCTTCAGCATTCAGTTTTACCATTAGGCTTAGATCCTCTAGCTTTTTGGTAAGATCTTTAACAATCTTTTCTAGTCTAGTACTTTTCTTAAGAGTTTTAGTATATAGAATGTGAATGTCTGGGAGATCATCATTGTCAGAGTCACTAAGTGAAGTGTGTGAAGTGACCCCTAAGGTTTCATTTCTTAAACTCACGCACCCATTGACATCAGCAGTATCGATTTCCCTTTGACTCACACACCCCGAGGAAGAGGTATTAATGTTCTCAGTAAGTAAAGCATCTAAACCAGTTAAAGTATGATTCAAAGCAACAGAACTAGAATTACTAAACTCATCCTCACTATCAAGCATAGGCATATCATCATTGTATATGATTTTGGCAAAGAAGGCTAAACAAGGATCAAAACCATCAGATGTCTCAAGTTCCTCATTTTCAGAATCACTTGAGTCATCCCAGGTTTTGCAGATATTGGCTCTAGAGTGTTTGTTTTGGGCATTTAAATTAACTCTACAGTCTTGAGCTATGTGTCCTAGTTTACCACATCTATAGCATTCAGTCTTCTTGAGGTCTCTGTGAGGTCTTGTGTTGTCCTTGTTCTGTTTGTCATGAGGTTTGTGATTTGAAGGAGTGGTATAATTAGACTTGCCCTGTCTATTTGCAACACTGTTTCTAAATTTAACAATTTTCTTAAATTGTTTTGTCATTAGGGCAATCTGATTATCTAGACTTTCTAAGTCACAGTCCTCATCAGAATCATTACTAGAGGTGTTTAACTCAGGTTTAATCATCTTAGAGGTAAAGCTAAGATTGGAATTGGTATGTTTCCTATTAGTGTGGGTCAATTGTTTCTTAAACTCTAATTCCATTTCCACAGTTCTTAATTTGCTACTGAGTAATTCAGGAGTAAGATTTGTATCACACATCTCCTCAATAGCATATCTTTTATTGTCAAATTTCTGTGGTAATGATCTCAGAATTTTAGACACAATTTCTTGTCTATCATAAGTTATACCATTGGCATGAAGTCTAGTGACAATATCAGTAAGGTTCATATAGAAATCATCGAAAGACTCAGATTCAGACATGATTAAGGTATTATACTGTTGGATTAACATCTGAGTCTTAGCAGCTTTTACCCTAGAGTCTCCTTCATGTGCAGTAATCAAGGTATCCCATGCTTCCTTGGAAGTGGTACAGGATGAGATTCTCTTGAACTCATGTTCGTTAATAGACATAAATATAGCGTTCTTGCCTTTGTTATTATTTCGAGAAACCTGTTTCTCTTCTTGAGTAAACTCACTCAATATTTTCTTAATCCTTTCATTGCTTCCATCAGTGGCTGGTTTAGTTGGATAAAAGTATCCATTTTCAATAATATCCCAGACATCATCTCCCAGAGTGCCTTGAATGAAAGCAATCATTCTTACTTTCCAGTAAGAAAAATTGGTTCCATCAAAGACTGGAGGTCTGGTCAAGTTACCATATCTTTCGTTTTTCTCGTCCATAATTGATTTTGAGAAAACAGTTTCAGAAACTCAGGATCTTTTTGAAAAAAGTTCACCAAAAGCTCTGATACCAATTGAAATAGCGTTGCCAAAGCCGTTTATGAAAATAAACTATTTAAGCAACTCCGAAAGTTTGTTGAAGAAACTCTTTACTTAAATCAAAACGATTTTGAACACAAGATGTGTTAACAAAATTATGTACGAGATATGGACAAGATTTGATAACAAGTTTTAGTAAACAGTTTAAAATGTTTTAAACTCAGCACACAAACAGAAAGGGATGAGAAGATGTAGAAATATTGATACTCAGGATTTTTAACGTGGTAAAACCTCAACCTTGAGGAAACATCCACGACTCCCTCTACGGAGTAAAACAAAAACAATCACTAAAACAAATATATGAGTTACAACCTATTTAACTAACATGCACACAAAAACAAATCTATACAAGTTCAGGATTGTACCCTCTGGCGTCCTTAACTTTTCTGCAGATCTTGTTTGTTGATGTAGTTGTCTCAGTTTGTCAACTCTTCTTTGTTCCAGCACTTTACGTCGACTTATGTTCACCAAATCTTATAGCCAACACTTTGAGTGTTTGTAGTGTGAAGATGTTTGTGAATGGTGTTCTAAATCACATGCATGCACACACACACACTTATTAGTTACAGACGATCCTAACAAATCACATATAAAGTCTATATGCAGTGTATTTGTTATTTTTCTTTCTTACAAAACCAAGAACCTTTTCGACCTTTCAAAATAACCCAGATTCCACGGAGATCTTGCTTAAGAAATCGGTCAAGACCTTTCTCAATCACTTTTGAAAATATTATGTGGATTGAGAACCCTCCAAGTGCGAATCCCACTAGGTCAGGTTAGGTTTTGTAAAAACAGAAATAGAAAAACATCTATTGTTGATCTTTGAAAAAAATGTTTTAACAGAAAAGAATCAACAACGAAATTCTCAAGATGAGAAATAAATGCAACTAAGTGTTCTGTGACATGAAAAACCTCAGATCTATGATTTCTATTGAAAAAGAAACAAGATCTGAGTCTATGTCTAAGTTGGAAATAAGATTTATGAACACAAGGATTTCAGCAACCCAGAAATCACTCAACTCGAACTCTCATAACTCAAGAAACACTAAGGATGGTGTTTGTCTGGTTATGGTGTTTATAGAGAGGTAAGTGGTTTAGATTTAGAGGTATTTGGACGAAGTTAGGGTTTCTAACTAGGGTTTGGTTTCTCTCTCTAACTTCTCTCTTCTCTCTTCTCTCTCTCTCTATTCTCTCTATTCTCTGAGACTTTGCAAAATGGCAAAAGCTTTCGAAGGCTGAGATGAAAGGTCTTTAAATAGGGAGAGGAGAAGATTCCAGAGCCTCGTTCAAAAACAATGGCTGAGATTGAGTCAAGCACCATTGACTGCAATCCAAGGGCTCACAACAGGCGGTGGATTAAACAGGCTATGATTGGCTAAAGGGATTACACGGGGATCCACTCAAAAGACATGCAGGCCATCGATAAGGATAGATCCAAGGGCTGTAAGCGTGCGATGGTTTGTCTCAGTAAAGAAACACAGTTTGGTCCAATCAGAAGACAACAGGTGTTGGCCTGTGAACGAAGGTAAACGCGCGTCCCAAAATAATTACAGAGCCAACCCTTAAGTCTCTAGCGCTTTCGGTTTCTACCCAGAGTAACTTTAGGTCAATAAACACAACAATCCATATTTATATAATAACCCCAAGACTTTATAAATCAAATTTTAATTAAATAAAACCTTGTTTAAAATATGTTTTAAATTCCCAAAAAATTATTAAAAATCAAATTGAGGGATTTAAACACACTCACAACATTAAAACACATAGGGGTGCAATATGATATGCAAGAATCAAATTCTAAGTGTGTGAGTGATGGCTATAGTCTTAGGATCATTACATGATAGATAGAAGAAGAAGCAACCCAATCTCTGAAGCTCTTTGGTTTCTAGGATAGACACTATTTTGTCACAATTTCCAAACTAGATGAGCTCTTATACAGTCTAGACTCAAATGAGTCAAAAGTATAAGGGCTTCATGCTAGTCCTCGAGCAATAAGATAGAGAGAATTATAAAGATAAGTAGCCAAAAGTGTACCACTTTCGCGGAAATTTGCGATTGCACTTAGAATGTGCAACAAGCCTTTAAACCTATAGGTTGCCCTGCAGGACGAGTTGTGTCTCGTGAGGGTTTACAGGGAATATGCCCACAAAATTCTTATTTGCAAATGGCAGTCAATCTTTTATTTGACGTAGAATAATCGCACAATCCATCATGAGAGAAATGATTTCAGAAATACAAGCTAGAATTGCATAAAATTTAGCTAAGTAAATACTCAAGGCACATCCTTCCTAGAACTCAACGTGTGTAGTGTGAATCCGTCAAAACGGGTTGAGTATCACAAGAGTAATTCCTAGATTTCCTTGTCGGAATCAACGCTTCAACTTCAAATCTCAGGGATATATCTCTCTCAAACGAACTCTCGAGATTAGGGTAACTGTATCGCTCTTGTATGTGAGGAGGTGAGTAAATGTAAGCAAGTTCAAACATCTCACACACACACATAAGAAAGAATGAACAATTAGAAAAAAAGATGATCTCATGAAAGAAATGTTAATCACTATAATGAGAACGTCAAGTTATTCACCTTGTTGACTTTCATTTGCTCGAACACCTAGGGAAAATATGGATGATTATATATGGGTGAGGGGAAATGAGATGGAAAGGATATGATGATATGAGGTAGGATGGTGATGTATGGATGAATAATGAGTAATGGATGTGTGATGGATAAAAGATGGATGCGATAGAAGAGTGTATACACTTTAGGCACAAATGTCTTTTATTACATAAAAATTAAATACAACTCTCGTTTTCTTTTCATTTCTCTATTTTCTTGTTTTCTCTCTCTTTTTTTTTGCTCTTTTGCTATATATATATATATATATATATATATATATATATTTTTTTTTTTCTTTTCTTTTCTCTTTTTTTTTTTCTCTTTTCAAACCAACAATGAAGACATTTACATTTGGAATCAACACTCTTTTTCTCAATATGATGGATGATATATGAATGTGGTGGGGTATATATATGGATGGGGTAGAATATGGTAATGTAATGGGTGAAGCGAATGGGTGAAAATCTAGTGATCGGGATAAATTTCAAGACACGTGTTTCTTACAACTCGAAAAAGATGTCATTCTCAGTGATTAAGCCAAAAATGAAGAATAATGAGATCATACAACAATTAAAGTGCGGACCCAAAAGAAGTTGAATCAACTTGTGACTCGGAGATTGCGTAAAACACTCTAAAAGGGTGAAAGACACGAATTTCACAAGATAAAGTCTCTACTAGTGATCCTTAAGGTTCTCTTGAGAATTACAGTACTCTTGAACTCTAAACCGCAGTGACGTGATAAGTGTGCAAATTTTTGTTGAGTCTATAAATTCATGGTGCAACATGCCTTGTTACGTATTACATAAGGTATTTAGAAAAAAAATATTCTCTAGCTTGATTCCTATACTTTGAAAGATAGATGATTGATAATTCACATCAATGATTGAGATGAAATAAACTGCACGAAATTTTAAAAATGAGGTTTTAAAAATCAAAATTTTTCAAAAGAGGTACGATTTTGATAAAATTTCCCACCCCCAAACAAAAAGGGACATCGTCCTCGATGTTAAGTAAAATGATTTTAAAATTGAGAGCATAAGGGAGGAAAGAGAATACCAGAATGAATTGCTAATGAAGTGGACAGAGGTGGCCATGAATAAACCTGAATAAGAAGTGAGAGAAAAAAAAAGTGTACAAGACCATAACTTGGTAAAGCATAGGGTGATGTGAAACACCACCCCCAAACAGGATAAGACTTATACAAGAAACAACAGGCTGCCTTCCCGTAGCTCTAAGTTTAATGTCTCCAGCCAGAGCGATGGAATCGCACCCTAAAGATAGGAACTAGGAAAGCGCGGGGCGGCATAAAAATTGGGGTGATGAGAATCACCCCCAAACAAGACTGAAGCGTCAGTCTTGTTGGATGAATGATAAAATGGTCAATGCACTTTTATGGCAAAGTGGGGACCATGGGCAGGTGGGTATTAGGGAAAGGGTGAAGATGTATCTGCCACGGTCCTTGTTGAGCTTAAATGTGAGGGAAACAAGGGCCCTATAAGCATGGTGCTCAAGCTGGATGGGGGAAAAATGGTTTGGATAGTGGGATGGGATGGGCCTCATAGAAATTACACAACCGGTCTATGAATAGGCGATGAAAATGGTCGCACCGTGACACGCCAGGGAGCTATCGATGGGAAAAAGCAACACCATAAGAGAGCGGCGTGCATAGAATAACAAGCTCGGTGTCACGGAAGTGGATAGTATCACCATATATACTCTCATAAATGGTGGAGGTTGGTGTTAGGTTAGGATCCAAAAATGTTGATGGAAACATGAAATGTGCAAAATCAAGTTCCAAACCAGGTGGTGGGGTAGACGGGACAATGGGTGGGTCGGGTGGGACAAAGGACGGGGGAAGATGATCTAACTCAAGCGTGGGAGACACACACTCATTGGGAGGAGTAAATGAATACTCACAAGGGAGTGTGGTTTCAAAAGATGGAGTGGTCAACTTCTCCATAAGAGTATCATCGATGAATGTGGAGGGTGGTTCAAACGAGGCACCAAGATCAGAGATAGAGGAATAACATGAAATATCGGGCTCAAGATGAGCCAAGCATGGTGGAACAGGATCCATATCTGGAGAGGTAGAAACTATCATGAATTCTATCTCGGGAAAATGGTGAGCACTCATAGCCAGAGCTAACCGGCGTGTAAAAGATATATGCCATAAGGTAAAAGCTCGGGCATATTTTTGAATGTGACGGGAGTGTGAACCGAAATGATGGGTTCATGTGGAAATGGTGGGATTGGATCATTCTCACTAATGAAAGGTAAGTCAACACAATTGTCGACTTGGGACCCGGACCATGGAATGGTCTCAACTTCGAGATTATCGGGGTGGGAGGGTTGGTCACACTCAAAATCCGTGTCATAAGAGGACACATCATCATCACAATCGATTGCAACGATGGGTGGATCCATAGGAATGTCTGACTTTCTCGCACACTCAAATTTATTTAATCGTTATTCAAGCCGTTGGAGGGTTTCATTTTGGATTTGAGTGACTTATCTTGCTTGAGTATGAACTTTTTCAAGAGGCTTTCGAGAGCGGATTTGGATGGTGGTGGTGGAGTGACGGGTGGTGGTGGTGGACGAGGTGGACACAACTCGCTACTATCATGAGTGTACGAAGAATACTCAAATGAAGTGTGGGGAGTGGGGCCAAGTTCATCATACACGAAAGGATCGCTTTCGTGATGGTCGCCTTCGTTGATACTATGGGGTGCATAGTGAGGGAACTGGTCGTGAATGGGTGCACAAGGTTGCCATGATGACTGTTGGAACATTTGAGGATCCACAACATCGGGTTGGGATTCGTATTGCGTGGAAGGGTGATCGTGCCTCCACGAATAACTGGGGTACTTGCACAACTCGGGATTATATACATCGGGATAATAGGACGAGGTGGGTTCTGGAATAGTGTCATACGGATACACATGTTCCAAGGTGGGTTCGTAGGGATATGAAGAGTAAGGGCACTCATAGGACAATTTGATCGGCATAAGAACAATGGGTGCACGACAATATTTGCGACACGTCAACACTTGACACCGAGGGTGATGGAATATGAGGTGCGTGCATAGATGGGTCAAGAGTACCAACGGTGCTTGTGAGAGAGCGGTGATCACTAAGAATATCATAAAGAGACGGCTCATGATCACTCTCACACGCGTCGCGTGTCAATGGAAAATGACCAAAGTAGTCCCGTAAAGGACGTTCTTCGGCCATGTGGAGAGAAATATTTTTTTGGAGTTTGTAAATTTTTTCAAAAGGAAAGAAAATATTTTTGGATTTTTCTAAAAAGGAAAGAAGGAATTTTTTTTTGGATTTTTTTATAAAAATAAAGAAAAAAAATATTTTTGGATTTTTTATAAAAATAATAGAAGAAAATATTTTTGAATTTTTTTGGAAGAAAAGGGTGGGAGGAAATTTGGACTCTAAGAATTTGGAGAAATTCACTAAAACAGACAACCGAAAAAGGAATTGGACACACACAAGTTAAGAAAAAAAAATCCTAACTAGCACATAGCCAATTTTTTTATCTTGAAAATTAATGAAAGGGGTAATCAAATTTTAATGAAATCCGCGGGAGATAAAAATCACGGAATTTACATGAGTGATCGCCTTTTGCAAAATGTGTGTTCCTACTTTAATCCCACGATGAAAAGAGGCTTGCCACAGAGATTCGCCACAAAGCTACTACGATGAAACAATCGGTCGGTACAACGCTGGGAATATTTGAAAAGCTCCTTTAATCAAAAGCTCCTCTAATCAAAAACCTTAAAATACCTACAAAATAATATCAAACTCAAGTGTAGAGGTAAGTAAGGGTATCAATCCACATCAAGGGGGTAAACTAGAGACAAACTCAATTTTAATTTAATTTTTATTTTCTTTTTGGGCTTTTTTACTTTTATTTTTTATTTTTTTTGGCTTTTTCAATATTAAAATAATTTTGGGTGAGAATGTGAATTAATACTAAACTAAATGAGAGATGAAAACAAGTAACTAAAAATAATGAACAAAGTCTAACATTAAAATAAGAGACAAAGTGAGGTAAATAAATGTGAGAGCAATCAAGGAGTGAGACTACACCACAAATTCTAGGTATTATAATTAATTAATTTAATTATTTGAATTCTCCCAAATTAATATCAAAATTACAAATCAACTCTCGTTGCAAGTGTAATTTTAATAGTAATCTTTTAGAAAATTAATTTTAACTCCCCACAACTCTAGAAAATAGATCTACACTCCTTTTAATTAATCACCCGCTAGGATCGATCGATTAAAATTTATATAACTCATAGAAAATGAAATTAGAGTTAAAATTTAAGAAATAATACCACACTTAAGAAACCCCTATCCCTAGTTAGAATCTAAAATGGGTATTATAACTTAAAATTTTGATTTTCTCTTGAAAATCATTTACCCTCTCTCGAGGCGTAAATTTAAGGGTGAGGGATCAAAATTAAGATTCAAAGGCAATTTTCAAGTAATCAAACTAAGTAAATTAAAATAATATCAAATAAGGGTTCACCCCACCCCTTAAAAGGGGATTTAGCTTAACATAATATCAAACATGATAAACAAACAATCAAAGGCTAATAAAATGAAATAGAAGAGAAGACCAATCAAACCAAATCTCTTTGAGTGAAATTGGACTTCAATCCTTGAATTTGCACATCATCCATTCAATTCGAGCCTCCAAATGATTTTTAATAATAAAAACACACTCAATTGAATTTCTCACTAATTTCTCACTCACTAATCTCTAACAAAAATAAAAATAAAAAATAAAATAAAACTATTTACAAAATGTTCTACCTAATTTATTTTTTACTTTAACTATCTCTCTCTAGAATTCTCTATTCTATTTTGATAAGTCTTCAAATGGGGTCTTCCATCCTTAAATAGTAGGCATGGAGCATGGGGTAAGTTGGGTAGGTTTAATGTGTAAGAGGTGTGAAAGATGTTGAGGTGAGGGTGTTTACGGAATTATGCACATATGTGTACGGGAAAGGTGTGAGGTAGGGAAGGTACATGGGTGAGGGAATTTGGTTGACAAAATCTGATATGGTTATGGGCTATTTTGGGAAAGTGGGTTAAATGAGGTAGTTGGGGGTAGTTTGGGAAAATGGGTTTAAATGGTTAGTTGGAATTATATTTGGAAAAGGGGGGCTTAAAACACATGTGGGAAATGAGTTTTTATTTGGCTTGGTTTTGAACAAGTCGTGGCTTGTGGAGAAGAATGGAAATGGGTTTGGGTTTTTGGTTAGATTTGAAAAGGGTATCCGGGTTCTTGCGCTGGGTGGAGGTGCGATCGGAGTTTGCGGGTAGGCATCCGGGTTGGGGGTTTGATGAAGGGATCACCGAAGTTGGTTGTGGGGTAGGTTGGTTGTTCGTGGGTTTAAGGTTCTAGCAGGTGGGGAGAACAAATCTCGAGCTTTGGTGGAGAGTGAGGTCACGGGTTACTGGCGGCTTTGGGCAGTCACATCGCCGACACCTGGTGGTTGAAATGGGTTATTAGATTCGGATATGGGTGATGGGGTTTCGGGTTTTGGGTGTGGCTGCGAAGTGGGGGCTGAGGTCCGGCGGGTTAGCAGCGGGTTGGGGAGGTGATGAGAGAGAGAGAGGAAGAAGAAGATGGTGAGTTGGTTTGTTAATGGGGGGAAGAGAGGAGAGAGAATGTTAGGATGAAGATGATGATGAATCGCGGAGGGGGTTGGTTTTGTGTTTGTGAGGTGTAGGGTAAGGTGGGTGAGGGTGAGGAGTAGTTTTAGGTGTAGGATATGGTGTTAGGTATTAAGGTGTGAGTGTGTGTGTTTAAATTGTGACCCCTAAAAAATAAACTAAAACTAAAAAAATAAAATAAAATAAAAATTAACCTAATAAAATAAAATAACAACTAACTAAACTAAAAAAAGAATATATAACGACACACTACAACTAAAAAAAACTAAAAAAAACAAAAAAAAATCTAATAAAATAAAAAAAATGAAATAATAATAAACTAACTAAAAATAAGAAAATAAAAGAAAATATAAAATCTAATACACGACGCGCTAAAAATATAAAAATCCTAAAAATATATACATGATTAATAAAATAAAATAATAAAATAATAAAATAAACCCTAAAAATAAAATGACACTAATAAAATAAAATGGAACAAACTAAACACACACGGTTCGGGACATGTTTAGGCTAGGTTAGGGTAGGCTAGGATTACGGGATTGGTAATTAGCTCCATAATCTACACAATAGCCTTGAAATATGCGTTTTGAACTCCGTAACGTGCATTCGACCTACAAAATAGACAATAAAGTGCATAAGACCCAAATTGCCGAGAATTAACAACTATAGTGCGTCTATCCGTTATATAAAATGTACAGTTTTGAGTGCTTATCAGTCATAGTGAGCAATAGTGATATGACATCTTTATATCTCAACTGAGTGTCGGGGGTAGACTATTTGAGTTCGGGATGGGAAATTATTGTAGAGTGACTCGAATGGTGATTTTAAGGTCACGATTAGTTCGTAATGGGTCAGAATAGTATACCCGGGTGTATTGTTTGGGTCCTGGGGCAATTTTAGACCAAACCACCACAATGAGAGGGAGTTTCGGTCATTTGGGAGATTAGGGTAGGAAGAACTCCAAAAATTAAAATGTTATATTTTCCCCTTTGAGTTAAAGGCTAGGGTTAACACAAATTAGAGAGAGGAGAGACCATAAGAGAGGAAGAAGAGAGGAAAACCTATGCTTTCCACACCAATTCTCACCACCGACGTGCCGAAATGATAATCGGAGCAAGGAAAGATCAACTCCATCATCCAAAAAGGAATTTAGACCAGCAATCATAAGGCAAGTGTTTATCTTTCATGTTATTGAGGAAGTTATAATACCCATGTAGTGTAAGGTCTTATATATGATGATTTAAATGATGTTCTTGAGGTTTTGATGATTAGACCTCATGATTTGGGGCATGATTGCATGTATAAGGAATCCATATATGTAGGTAATACGAAAGCAGATGCTATTGAATAAAGTATATTAAAGAAATCTGGGTTTATGATTGATTATGAATGACGAGCCTTTTTTATGAATATGGAAAGATAATCCGTTCTTGGATTGAATTATAGAAGATTTAATGTTACATTTACTTTGAAAATCATCCCTATATACTAAAATAAATAATGTTTAGTAGTATTGGTTAAAAGTTTGGTGAAGAAATATGATGTTTTGAATCATAAAAATTGGAGAAAAACGTAATTGTGTAGAGGAAGTAGAGACCTGTACAATTTTGAATCGATTAGGCTCCTTGGCCAAATCGATTCGGGTAGCGAATCGATTCGGGTCAAGGTCGAATAGATTCAGTTTCCCCATATTCAGGAAATTTATCTATTTGATGTCGGATTTTCATAAAGAATTAATTTGAGAGACTTTTATATTGTTGGTAAACTATGGGGAGGGACTTTATATTTTATTTACACCTTTTATGGATGAGCATTTAAGAGAACTGAGTCACAAATTTCATTCCATTTATTCCACGTGACTGTTTGATAGATATTTGAGACGCTGCATCATTTCATCCATGTGCTTTACATTGTTTGGAGTCTTTGAGATGTGAAGAGTGTTATCTTTCTACATGTTTGACTTCTATCTCCTTTATTGCACACATGCACGACTTTATTTGATTATTGTACTTGTCTATCACATATTGGCTTGAGTGTTTCCATCTCAATTCTATCTATACAACTAACCATATGCGATAAAACATGACAAGATTAGAATGCATGTAAAAACCGTTTGGTGAGATTGTGTGTTTTTGAAAATGGGGAAGGGCTGTGAAAGGCTCATTTTGCCTTTGCGAATACTAAGCCACCGTTAAATTGGACTTAAAAATTGAGGAATTTTATTATCTGGGGTCCAAAGAGGTTATAAGAGCCCGAAAGAATTTCAAGGCAATGAAAAGCAATACATGCCAAATATGGTCCATTAGGTTTCACCATCAATTCTCCAAAGTTTGAGAATTTAGATCACCTCTATTCAAAATATAAATATGAGGGAGTTTGGTTGGAGAATTTAAATGGGTTTGCATTTCCTAGAAAGTCCTGAAAAAGCATTAAATCGTTTTGGACGTTATTGGTGTGAAAATCACTTTGAGCTTTGATGTGTTGATTTGATTGAGTCAATGTCTCACATTTCCTCCTTTTTACACCTAAGGAAGATGTTGAGTTCATAGTTAGGAGTATCCGATATTCATCGTGCACATATGTCATGTTTGTATGCATTGATTTTTCTATCGAATTTTATCACACCCCTACATTTACGCTATCATTGTCTTGGCTGTTTTTGTGTTCTTACATGGTGTAATTCTTTGTTGTATATTTTGTGTGAATTTTTTTTGAAAAATTCAAAAAATAGAAGTTTCTTACATGGTGACTTTCTCCATTTTCATTTATTGTCACTTCTCATAACTATTTATTTTGGGACATCATAAAAAGGGAGAGAAGAATTATGGGGGAGAATTGTTTGGTGTTTGGTTAATTTATGAATGATTTGGTTAAGCTTAATTGATCTTTAATTTTTGCATATAATGATATTTCAAACTGTTGCTTGTCATGGGTATTTGCTTTATCTCATGTGTGTAGGTATAAAATTGATTATTATTGGATTGCACACCCCGATGAGAAAAGCTTGGGAGTTTCTAAAGAGCTGAAGATTTGAAGACACGTCATATAGTATTCTCAGTTTGAAGGTTTATGGGGATATTATCTTGTATGTCATTTGATTGCATAATTCGATTTTTTTTATATATGTACTGGCATAGACATAGGGGGAGATTTGTAAGGACATAATTTTATAAATGTCCGAGGTAGAATCTAGGAATTTTCTATTTCCCCTAGATCACAGTTTGTATGTCTGATACCGTTACATTCGGCACATCAACACGATCATCCATGACGACCTTTATCCAAATCCATGCATCCATTATCTTCACACGTGCATCATGCTACATGCGACGTGCTGTTCAGCTCCTTCCCACTACTCCACTATGCAAAATTGGTAAAATGATTTATTGGAGTTGTTTATATTTGCATAAATATTTGGGAGTTTTTTCAAAATAATTTTTGAAGTCTGAAATTACTTTTTATCAAAAGCAAATTTTTTTCTAAGTGTAGAAGCGGAGTGCCTCGATCGACGAGCTCGCTCAAACGACATAGCACTGTCGTTCGCGCGAGATAGACATGTCGCGCGATCTCGTTCCAATGAAACCTGTCATTTGTTCGAGCGACATGCTTATCTCGTTTGAATGAAGACACCGCCTCGATTTTCATATAAATATCTAGTTCATCCCTACCCGTTTTTTTAAGTCTTTTTGTAAACTCAAATTCTGCGAAAACAGTCCAAAAAAATAGACTTCACTTTTTAAGGATCTAAGCCTTATTTATTCACATAATCACTCCCATTTATGTATGTGAATTGTTAAACCTTCAAGAGGATCATTTACTCTTCTAGAGTACTTTGTGGAGAAGCCTCTCTCTTCTTCATTGCTGCCCACCTGGAGTTCTTGCGGGAGATTCCAACCGACGACATCAGAACCGACACCTGCGGGTATTTCTGTGTCACACTTATTTTCATTGTAATCCGTGTAACAGCATATTACAAATTATAGTGAAAATAAAAAGGTTTTGCTCCTTTGAGGGATTTTTCCTCACTTGTGGGTGTTTGAATGTTCTTGCATGATTTCATCATCTTCAATCACACCTAGATGCATGTTTAGGACTGAATTGAAAAACTGAGTTTAATTAAATAATTTCTTTATTTGAACAAACGCGCACTCTTCATTGGTAAACTATGGGGAAGGACTTTGTGGGTTCCAGTAGACATATGATAAGTGATTATGGTTTAACGAAGGCGAGAGAATTAAGGTTAGAAGTGATTAGGGCATAATGTGGAATTTATTAATTTTGAGAGAATTAGAATGGGTCACAGAGAGTACGACTGGGCCTATGACTTAGACCAGTAGAGTATGAGTGAATTAACTACTGAAATAACTTAAGGGGTAACTAGGGCCCTTTGAGTTGAGAATAATACTCGGGAAAATGCGATAGAGAGTTATAATCATAAATTGATAAGTCCGGTAGGTATTCGAGAGATATATACTGCGTGCAAATAATTTTGGGTTGTGTGTATATCGGTACGGATTATATTTATAGGTTATCTGTATACCTATACAGATTATATTATAAGTTGGATGTATACCAATACAAATTATATTTGTAGGTTGTGTGTATGCTTATATGCGACATGGGGATAGGTTGTGTGTATACATATTATGTGCTTGTTCCAAATAGAGGGTGATCCCACCTTTACGATTACAGTGAGGTCTGGATGTGTGCCCCAAAACATAAAACCTAGGTACGATCACTGTCTGAGTGTACGATAGTATTGATGATCAATTGGGTACGTTACGTGTGTGCGTAACCCATAGGCTTGAAACTATGTTCACCTCCAATATGTGTTGATTTGATTTATGATTCGATGTTCCAATATGAACCGATAGTTCTTGATTGGATACGAGAGGTACATAGACTTGATAGAAGAGTATGCATACTCGCACCACGGTTTTTAGTCCGGGAATGCAAGAGTTGTATATATAGATAGTATGATATACACACACACACACACACACACACACCACACACACACATGTGTGTGTGTGTGTGTGTTTGTATCCTACTTGTGCGTGAAAGTTGGGGTGCAGATAGTGTACATCTGAAAGTGATTTAATTATGAGATAATCTACTTAATGTGCGATGGTAATAAAGTTAGATAACGTGTATCTATAGTTTATTTAAGTAGAGAAACTTAATGAAATGTTTTAATGATAACATATGTGCAATGATAATTATGGTTTAATAATAACATATGAGAAATGTTAATTATTAGTGTTAATGTAGCGTACTATATGGGCGGTACGGGGGAGTTAAAGAGAAATTTAACTAAGGACTTAATGATTAAAAAGTGGAACACTGTAGCGTACTATATGGGTGGTACAGGGATAGTTTAACCTTTTGTAGTTAGTTAGGTACGGATGTCTAGTTAGGCTGGGTAGCATGGTTAGGTGGGAAACGTCAGGTGTACATAATAGATGAAAGGTGAGGACCTCAAGGTAATGTGCGCTAACTAACTGCTTTTAAACTGTGATTTAAATTATTGCTAAATATTTTGAAAAGGTTTTCTCTTGCTCTAGCCTGTGTCAAATCTATTTTCTATTTTTCCAAAACATTTAACGTGTCCAACAATAGGGACGCCAAGCTTGATGATTCATTCCATGGATACGTAGCTGAAACACTTATAGTTGCCTGCAGGTTTTGACTTAACGCTTCAGTTACTTCATTCCTAGAGCAAGATTCAGTTTTAATTATTTCCTTTGGGCGTGTTTTCGCTTCAGCTATTTCATTTATTCCGTTTTATTGGACGATGTATTTTGGATTCAGTTTTATTCCATTAGACTCATAGTTTGATTTTTGTATTTGGACCCGATGGTTTATTCGGTATTATTTAATCAGTGTTTCATCTTTTGATTCGTTCAGATTATTGTTACTGTGTGAATGATTTGGTTACTATATTTATATCTGCATGTTGTTGTTAATGAAAAATAAAATTTGACATCGGCTTAATTTAACATTGGCGGTTAGTAATTTATAAAGTTTTCGACAGTGATGCTAAGAATGAACCCGATGAGATTCCTGTTTGTTTTAATTAAGGAATGATCATATGTGGTTAGAATAGACGGGGTGTCACAAATAGGGAAGTTTTTTTTCCAGAACTTTCGATTTTTTCGAATTTCGATCTGATTTTTTTTTTCGACTTTGGAATAAATTTTTGTATTCTGATTTTTGAATTTCCGATTTCCTAATTTTTTGAAAAAAATCGGATCGAAAATCGGATTTTTTTATATTCCGAATTTTCAAAATTTAATCCGATCCGAATTTCCAAAATATATTCCGATTATTATACCGATTGTAGTTTTCGATTTTTATTTCCGAGATATATACTTTTTATCTTTACTTCTTTAGTTTTATTTTTACCTTAGATATGCTTGGGCCAATAGTAACCGTTAGATTAGTTTTTAGGGCAAGATAAAAGAGAAAAAGGGCTCTCACTTGTATCATTTCACTCATATTCTCTCTCTCACTCTACAAAATGGCTCTCATTTTCTCTCTCAATCTCAATCTCCGAAAAACCATTGGAGACATTTCTCATCTCTAATCTAAGGTAATATCTTTAAATATGTTCTCCAAATAAGTTCAAATCTTTTGAACAAAAAAAGATGTTTTCGGTATAAATAATTTTTGTTCCAAATATGTTCAGATTTGTATCTAGATGATTTCGGTAAAAATGATTGTGGTATAAACATACATACGTTTATCTCTATTTATATAAACATACATACGATTTATAATAACATCGATTTATATAAACGATTTCGGTATAAATTTTTTTTGATCTATGTTTATAGTCTATGTTTTCGGCATAAACAATTTATATAAACATCGATTTACATAAACGTTTATCTCTGTTTATAGTCTCCATTTTCGTTTTTCTCTATTAATAGAAAAAATATGTCCGGATATCTATTTTCGGTATCAACTATTTTTGATTCTTATGTATGTACTAGCTGAATGCCCGTGCCTGAAGGCACGATAAAACTTTCCAAATTACGTAATCGTAAAACGGGTAAAATTTCCAATGTGCATAATTGTCAAACAACAAAAATTTCATTCCCCAACAAAATGGTCATACTCTTCTTTGTTTAAATGAATATCGAAATGTGTAAACAATTTAAGTCGAGTTTTATTACAACACATGTGAAAACAATTTATTAAATTTGGATAGAGTATCCTTTATTTATAGGAGTATCCACCCTGTTAAGAAAAAAATAATTGACAACAATACTAAAAGTTCGTCTTGGACCTCGAATAAACATCATAATGATCACAACTTTATCATTATGAAACATCACTATAATACAAAAATATTGTTTATGGCGCAAAAGTGTAAATATTTTTAAAACATTTGGACATAATTTTCATTATTTATGGGACTATCCAAACTGTTAAAAAAACAATCCAACAAAACTATACAATCACAATTATAATATTACTAAAACAATTATCAAATTAACATCTAGTTCAATGTACACTAAATTTATGATCAATAATTTCTTCCAAGGGTCCGAGGGAGTTTTCGCTTGAAGACAACATCAAGTATTGCAAATCCTATCACAGTTGCGACACTGCACAAGAACAAATAATCAAATAATCGATAACATAATTTATATGTCTTAAAGACATTTGTATGCTTAAAAAAATCACATGTGAAGCGTCATTTAAATATTAACATTGAAATATTAACATAGGGAAATAAATGAGTTAGCATACCTAAAATACGATAACTGAAATTCTGAAGCATCACCCAAAAAAATAATGAAAATGAAGAAGTTAAACACTTGTGAGATAAAAAACATGATTGAGTCATTTTTGAATTATGCCATATAGTTCGTTACAATGTACTAAACCAAAAGTAACAAACTAACTTTTGCCAATTTGCACTTACAAAAATACCTACGAATTATGTAAGGTTAAAGAAAGGCCTAACAAACTATACAAAAGTGGGAGCATAAAGTTTACAAAAGTAGTTTAGCTAGGCATCAAAAAACGAAAATCCTATTGATAGGAATCACATTGCATTCCTAGGATACATTATCTAAATCACTCTATGAAATGTCTCAGTATGGAGCTCGACGTATTTCCAATGTAGATTATGGTTGTGCACGACAATATAAAAGAAACATTTATAGTTAGTATTGATTTAAAAAAACACATGAAATGGAGAAGCGATATATAGACGATGTAACTTGTTGTTGGAACCCCATTTAAATAATCAACGAAAATATATCAACTTTTGATGCCTGCTCATCAGCTCCCAATCCTATGAAAGGTTGTAAAATGGTTAGAAGTTGATATAGAATCGTCACATGTATATATATAGTGCATAAGCTTTATCATTGATCTCACCCTATTTGACAATCGGAATAGTTGTATGAAGCTTTATCGTTGTGACCTCTTCTTAGTTTTAGTTTGCATAATGTTCATTTCTTAGCCTTTAGCTCCCAAATTGAGGGACGATGTCATTGATCTTTATAACATCAGGAATGATGTAACTATATAGCAGCATATAAAGTGTCATTGATCTTTATCCCCTCAATGTCATATAACAACATATAACAACTATATAACAACAATGTTGTAACTATATAACAAAAAATTGAGGGATAATGTCATTGATCTTTAGGGAGATGTATAACAACAACAATGATGCAAAACAGCATATAAAGTGAATATATAACAACAACAATTATCATCCTTTTGTGGGTAGAGAGGATCCATAAAAAGTTCGAAATGTTTCAAAGTTACTTTGATGTCGTGGTGGTGCAAGGTTGGCAACCACAAAGGGCATGGTATGTCCAACTATAACAGCAGCAATGATGCAACTATATAACAACATATAAAGTGTCATTGATCTTTAGCCCCTCAATGTCATATAACAACATATAATAATTATATAATAGTAATGAAGCCCCTAATTAATAGAAAATTAAGGGATAATGTCATCGATCTTTAGCCAACCATATAATAGCAACAATGATGCAAAACAACATATAAGATGTACATTCCAAAGGTCATTACTGACATTGAGTACTTTTTCAAGTTTCATTTAAAAAATGCAATGCCTATATGGATATCGAGCGCATCCCTATATATATGTTGACCTGCCAAAAAATAAGCACCTTAAAAAAATTGGTATTGACGATGCTGTCATTCGTCGTCTACCAAGAAGGATTTATGTTTACCTTCTAGATGTTGATTATCATTTAAAGATACTTAAAATATTTCTTGATCAAGAGCATCTATAACCTGGATTTCAGTGAGAAAATCTAGCCAATGCAACCGAAGGATACTCAGGCAGTGATTTGAAGACCCTCTGTATTGCTGTAGCATATAGACTTGTTCAAGAAATTTTAAAGGAAGAAAAGATGAGAGAAGGAAATGGCGTGGCTCTAGTATTAAGATCACTCAAATTGAACGATTTTATCCAATCCAAAACCAAGGTGGGGCCATTGGTATCGTACGATGCTGCGAGTATGACTAAGCTGAGGAAATGGAAAGAACAATATGGGGAAGGCGAAAGAAGGAGATAGTCACCATTTGTATTTTGAAACTAATTTCACAGGTTAATTCAATTAATAATTGTAGATAAAAAAAACCTTGGGCTAGGGTAGTGCATTCCTTAGGGATGTTTTTGTCATCCATTTTTACGTCGATAAGAGCGATATCAATGGCGTATAATTTCATTTAATGTAGTAGTGCTTGTAGACATCCGAGACACGTAATTATGTCATTGTATATTAACAATTAGAACCATAGATTTTTTTAATTATTTCATAATAGGAATTTCCATGTTTTTTGATAAAAAAAATATAACTATACATATTGTATTGCAACTGTACAGATTGTATATGCAATATTTTATTGTACAGCTTTACAATGCTTTGATATACTGTATAAAAAATAATTCAATCAATTAATTTTTTGTCCTATAAGGAAAACATGCATTCCTCTTCAACACTAATTGCCTAGTGACATGTTATATAATAAACAATGATGAGAAGTAGCAAATCCAAACTGAATAGTCATACAATTCATTAATCTCACCTTCTTGGCAATTTCTCACCCAGAGGTACATACTTGAGTTCTTACTTAATGGAAAAACTCTACAACAATTCCCCTCGACGACTGAGACACAAAAAATTGAATGTAATTAGTATAGGAATTATTTATTTGATAACATAAAATAAATCAAAGAGAAAATCTTGTTGGTTGAAAAAATAAATGAAAGTTAGTACTACTAAATATAATACTCAAACTACTTCTAATCTTTAATTTTAAAGGAAAATGGTCACGGCGATACGCAACCATCTAAACTACAATCACAGTTAGATAATGATAGTGCAAATGATCCTCAACACTAATTTGATTGGCAGTGATTTCGATAAGTTTATTCGGACTAAGTCAACTCTACATACCTGTTATACCTTCTACAATGCTTGCAAATGAAGACGAATGCTTAATAAATGAAGAAATGAAGCAACCACATGCTTAATAAATGAACTGCTATCGCCTCAGATCTGCTAACAAACCACACGCTTACTATACCTGCTATACTTGTTATATGAACCGAACTGCTATACCTGCTAGAATGAAGCCCATAATATGTTTTCTAGCAATCCATTTGTTTTAGGTATTGAACTGCTAGAATGAACCGCTATAGGTATTGAACTGAAGTGCTAACATATAACAGAACTGCTATAAGTATTGAATTGTTATAGGTATTGAACTCCTCAACATTAATGATTCATATATATGAAAGATTTAAAACACCAAAAGGATTCAAATTGTCTAAAACACCACCAACAACAATATTAATCATGTGTCTTTAAAACAAAATAAAAATAGTAGACTGGTGCATAAAAAATAAAATCCTAATTAAAGTTATTAATCACTATTAGGTGATAGTTTAATAAAACAAACAAAAAATTATCCTAATTAGAATTATACCATTGTGAGATATATAGAAATATGAGTTTTTCCTAAAATGAAAGTTGAAAAACATACTAAAACCACAACCTTTTCACAATAATAGCAAATCCACACATAAAGAAAAAAATGACACCCATTTCCTTATTGTGTCGCAAAATTACACCTAAAATTTTGTTAATAACATAATATGAATTAAATCATTTCAATATGGGAGCAACGATAAATTATTTCATTATTTCAACAACAAATTTCTCATTATAAGCTACATGAATATCTCACTCAAAATTTTAAATTCGTTCCAAAATAAAACCCAAAGAGAACAAAGATGGGGATCACATATCACAAACATAGGTAGATTACAGGGGGACAATTTAAGCGTAGTTTCGAGAAGAGTGTTTAGGCAAGGAGTCAGATCATAGTGGGTGAGTGGTTAAGACTTAGTGGTTTTAAATGCCTCTCTCTATCATGTTAGGCCCAGAAACACTAACTGTTACATTTCAAAGATAAAAAAACATACTGATTAATCAATTATGTAGTGCTCATACTTCAAAAATAAAACTATGTGTACCATTTAGTTCTACACGTTTCTTGAAAATGATCCTGTCATGTAATATTCCTAACTAAAGAAAGGATCCAAACAATTAGATACACCTCATGGTTATTATTCAAAAGTCTATACTCTTAGTTTTTATCTTAGAAAAGGGAATACAGAAAATATTTAGAAAAAAAATCAAATAAACAAATTAAGACTAAACAACATGCATTATAAGTTGAAAAAACTGATTATGAAGATACTAATAGTTTCACTTTCTTAGCTATTAAGAACAGAAAAAATCAGAGTCAAAATTAATTAGCCGAATCAAAGGCTATTAACAACTCGGGCGGGTTCATTCTCCTAAACAATTTCTCATGTCCATACAAAAGTACGACACTAACAAGATATGCATTCGAAATAATATAGATCCTACAAATATAAAAAAAAATAATTAATAATATAAACAAATAATATTTATTGGGAAAAAATAAAAAAAATTGAAAAGATGAGATTAAACTTGAGAACGTTCTCCCAGTAGACTACTCACTATTGACCATGTCTGGTGAAAACAATCAACAAAATCTTAATAAAAATCAAGGTATATCTTTATTAAATAAATAAATGAAATAAAACAGGACGATGAACGAAATAATAAATAGAGCGATCAACGAAAATCAATTATCTTGCATAGTCCAAGATGTATCAATCATTGCAAAACAAAAACTACAACATGAATCTTATAATCTGATTTTAGTATGGTCCATAAAACATGAGACCCAACCATAGTAAATCCCAAAGGCCCATTAAGGAGATCCTAGTGAAGGTATGGTATTAACAATAAATTATGAAGTTAGTGTTCAAATTGAAAAGGAAATGAGATCAATAATTGTTAAGATAATGGATTATGAATGACAAAATCACACATCACAGTCATTACCTTAAGATTTTAGGACCACCTCTGAAAAAACACTATTTTATTACCAAAGGTGGAAAAATGGGGGTTGGTTCACTGTCAGGGTCGAGTTAAGGAAACAATCATTTGTATAGTTGTGAATGGAGAAAGAAAATCCAAAAAATCAGTTCATACATTTGAAAATGGTTAGGAATGAAAAAAAATCACCACCAAAACTGATCATAATTTCATTAAATTTCAACTCACCCTTAGCGCGTCAATATTTATTTCAAACAACTGTCCGCATATTATTAAGCTACAAAGGTCATGGACGTTATAGTTCAATACTAATCTTCGTCCTCAGCTCATACTTTTAACTTTTTTATAACTGACCTGAAGAAATATAAACAACTTGGTATGCAAAGCATTATCTGTTACATATAAATGAAGTTCATGAAGTATTCCATCTGTATCCAATTCGCAAAAGTATCATAAACCCAACAAAGAAACATAAAAAAATTTAAAGAATGATGCACTTAAAATACAAACTTGGTATAAAGGATTGCATAGATAGACTATTCTAAATTTAAACAACTAATTACAATATCATCCACCAAAAAATCATAAAATTATAAAGCCTACATAAAAGAAAACAATCTGTACATCATCCTATGTAAATTATCGAAACCCCGTGGGATAAAAATGTAACCCGAAAATGTACTATCTAAAACCCAAAACAGCACATGTCCACCAGCTAAACCAAAGAAAAGGGTAACTAATTAGAAACTGTCTAAGCAGTTGGGGAAAATGTAAATAACTCACCCCCCAAACCACAAATGAACTAAGCTCCAAAACTATACGATGGTTTACCAGTTGCTGCCATTGAACTGGAAAAAAAAGACATTAAGCAGACTAACAGTAAAAAAAGACAAGATGCATCAAACAAAAAGGGAAAACATGGATTCATGCCTGATTGAATCACATTAACAGTAAACCATGATTTCCTACTTCTAACCAAATAAAAAAATAGTAATAAAATAATGGGTTAAATACTGATTGAATATACTCAGAACTTATAATTCAATAATTAACATCACACAAAAAGTCTATCTCACACATAGAAAGAAAAAATATTATCTCTCTATTCAACACAACAAAAGAAAAAAATGAGATACCATTGTGTGATGAATCAAAACAAAAGAAAATGGGAATAGTAGATTCTTAACCTTTATTGAGGCCACCATCTCTATGAAATGAAACTTACAGGTCTTCTTCTTGCATCCTATGTTTTTTAGAATGGTGGGTTTGGGTATGGGGATCAAATCCTGCATCAACAACCTTCAAACACAACCCCAACATGTGTATTGATGTCTCTTATCCCTATAACACATCAAAAATACAAAAAAGCACTCAACAAAGAAATCAGAGACGCAACAAAGGCCGAAAATTAGAAACATTACTCACCACTTAACAAAACCGTACAAATATAATAAGAAATCCCACCTTGATCATCATAAACGATTTGACGTTTACTCAAGACTAATTGAAACCAAAAACTCAAAAATAAAGATAAAACTCAGATTTTTAACCTCAAATCACCATTTTGAAGCTCACGCATAGATAATGAAAAGACCACAAAAGGGGAAAAAAGTACATATAACAATAGAGAAAATCCCCGGTAACCTTATTAATTAACCTTAAGCGTTGAAACGAAAGGTTTCAGTAAATATAAAAACAATTGTTACTTTAAGTAAATTGAAAGAAAAAATAATGAAAAGACAAGAATCATTACCCCTAGTTTTTCAGAGCAGAGAGAAATGAACCACGCCTAAAAGAAAAAGATAATCATCAGAAAAGAAAAAAATGAAGATGTGGGAGGAAGACAATGAAGATTTAACCCTACTTTTTCATAGTCGAGAGAGGGAGAGGGAGAGAGAGAGGGTTGGGGCTGCGTCCGAAATGAAATGGGTTTCATACTAAAGTGAAATAAATGGAAGAGAGGAAGTCATTGTGTGTAAAAGCTCTAAAGTAATTTTGTGCGTAAAATACCAAAATACCTCTGTTTTTTGAATCAGAACTCAAAATCTAGAAAGAAAATGAGAGGGAAACTATGCTTTAGTGGGTTAAAATTTTAAAAACAATATAGAGTATATAATGAGGTGTGGTGAGTTATAGTGCTTATGGTGTGAATTATGATCTCACCATCAATTTAGTGCCTTGGTGGCTCAATCCTAACCCCTAATTAAGTTATCATCTTATTGAATAGTAAAAACCTTTTGCTCCTTATTATATAGATGTTTGTATAAATCGTTTATACCGAAATCTGTATAAAATTTTTTTGGATAAGTTCCTCTATATGCATGTATGTTCAGATCTGTATAAACGAATTTTCCCATTATTGTTTATATAACCAGATCTCTGTTTATATAAAAGTTTGTACATACATACACACTTTTATATAAACAGATGTCTTATAAATGTTCATAGTTCACAGTTTTATATAAACAAATTTTTAAAATCTGTTCTACTTTTATATATGTTCACAGTTCATGTTTTAACAATTAAAAACTTTTATATTTTTAATTTTTTTTCATTTTTTAACAAATCCGTTCTACTTTTTTTTTTCATTTTTGGTTTTGAAACTTTAACAATTAACAGTGATGCATACAAAGTATTTTTGTTATCTGAAATATTTGATTTAACTATTTTTTTGTATTTGATTTAACTATTTTTTTTGTTTTTTCAGTTCTAAAGTTTGTTTTTGACTATTTATAAATTAATAAAAGTATATTTCTTTGTTTGTTTAATTGTATTTAGGTGTATACACTCACACAATAGGGAGTTGCAAGACAATAAAGAAGCGTCAAAACAGGTACCTTTTCCTAATTAATTTGATTTCATGTCAACAATGGATGAAAGTGGTGGAGTAACTAGTAAACCAAACCCAATAATAATAATAAGAGAAAAACAAAGTCAGGTTCAAAATCTGGTTTAGCCGGGCATCACGGAGCGTCAGACGTATGGGAATATTTTGAAAGACACTTGGTTGAGGGAACAAAAAAATATTCGTGCACTTGTGAGTGCAAGTATAGCAATGTAACAATACATGCACCATCTTTTGGGGGAACTAATAAATTGTGGAATCATTTAAACAAATGTAAAGATTTTACCGGTTACGAAGGAGATAAAACGACACAAACCATTATTTTCGTGATAGGATCTCAGCCTTCTAATTGAAGATATGACCAAGAGAGATGTCGCAAATATTTTAACAAGAATGGTAATTATTGATCAACTCCCTTTTAATCACGTGGAAAAGGAAGGGTTTAGAATGTTTTGTGCGGATTTGCAACCTAAATTTCATGTCGTTTGTAGAACAACACTAACTAAGGATTGGTTGATCATGTATCACGAGGAAAAAAACAAGTTTAAAAACTATTTTAAGTATTTTAATACACAAATATGCCTCACCACTAATATGTGGACTTCGTCACAAAATCTTGGTTATATGGCTTTGACCGCTCACTTTATTGATAGAGGTTGGGTTGTTCATAAGAAAATTATCAATTTTCGGGTGCTTCCACATCCACACAAGGGTGAGGTAAGTGCCAAGGTAGTGGAGAGTAGTTGTTGTAATGGGGTTTAGAAAAAGTAATGACTGTCACACTTGACAATGTAAAAAATAATGACACATGTATGGTAGATTTGAAAAAATATTAAATAAAATAAACGCTTTGTTACTGGCGGGGGGTGAGTTCTTTCATGTTAGGTGTTTTGCACATGTCATAAATCTTGTTACGAGAGATGGAGTTGAGAAGGTTAAGGATACAATCAAGCGCTTTAGGCGAAGTGTAAAATATGTGTAAAGTAGTCCCTCACATATGCAACTCTTTAAGAATTGTGTTATGGATGAAATGTTAGAAACAAACAGGGTGGTGTGTTTAGATGTTAAGACGAGACGGAATTCAACCTACCTAATGTTTGAGAGGGCATTTGATCGTTTAGATGAGGTAGACCCCAATGATAAGATTGAGTGTAATGTGCGAGGTGTGGGAATATTGGATGAGAGTGATTGGAGAAAATTAAAATCTTTGCACACTTTTTCAGAAGAATTCTATGAATTAACAAAGCGTGTGTAGGGTTCACAATATGTCACTTACAATACATACTTTGATGAACTAACATAAGATAAATACCTTCTCATGGAGAATTTAGATAGTGATGATGCATTGTTTTGTGACATGGCCATTAAAATGGATGCAAAGTTTGACAAGTATTGCAATTTTGATTCTCTTAACCCGATATTGGTTGTTACAATAGTATTGGATCCTCGATACAAATTGCAATTTGTTGAGTTTTGGTATTTTTCATATTTGGGGAAATGTGTCAATTTTTCTAAAGTTGAAAGGTCTTACAAATTGGAAGTGTTTGTGGAAAAAATGAAAGATTTAATGAATCGACTTTATAATTACTACAAAGCGGGAGAGACACCTTATGTGGGTCTTGGTACCCCCAAGATAAAGATAATGTGCCCTAAGACTCCATTCTGAATGAAAATGTAACAAAAAGACCTAAGGAAAAATACTTATTTAGAGGTATTTTGAAGAGAAAGGACAATGCGGATGTTCCCAATGACTTGGAAAGGTATTTCAGTGATGGCGTTGTAGAGAATGATGAGAGATATTTTGATGTTGTTGCTTGGTGGAAAGGTAATGTTATAACATATAGCGCACTTGCTATGATGGCCCGTGATGTTTTTGAGAGCGCACTATATGGTCGACTTACTTGAGTTTGTGCCATATAGGAGTTTCAACTAGTTTGGATATAGAGACAAACTAGGATTAGATTTTTCAGAGTTCTCTATCTCAAAAAGGCATCAAGCTTCATCAAAAGCATCCCATTCCAAGTTCTCTAATGCGATACAAAGAGGTAAAGTATAACCCTTGAACCACAATTAGGACACATACACTGCATATACATGTTTATTATGTGTGCATATTTTTTTTTGGTGGTGTTGTTGCTTTAAATATTTTTTTTTGAAAAAGAAATTCATTTGAATATTTTTTAATCATTTAAAATGATTTTTCATTTAATTGAAATTTGATTTTAAAAAATATTTTTAGGGTAACATAAGAATATTTTTTATGATAAAAAAATTTGATTGGTTAATATTTTTTTGAGTCGAAAAATTTAATTTTTACAAAACTTTGAAAAACACATATGTGTTATATTTTTTATAAACTTTTTGTGTTTGTTTAGTGTCTTGGTGGTTAGACTCATTTATGACCCTAGATTGAGTGGTTATCTATGGACCATATGTTTAGTGGCTTAATCGTAGTGAACACCTTTTAGACAATCAAAATTATTTATCCACTTTCTTTCTACACCCTCAGATCTTGGAGAGTTGATCTAGACCCTTTATTTTTAACAAAAACTATTGAGCCTCATATATAATATCTTAGGGTTTCTTATTCTTTTGTCTTTAGAAGAGTGTTAAAAGTGAGTGGCGGCTGATCATTGTTGAAGGAGAGAGAAAGCATATTTTTTCCACATATCATCTTCTCCATTCTTGAGAGAGAAACCAACTGTGAGAACCCAAGAGAAAACCGAAAAAGAGAGAAGAGGGCGCTGCCGGATATTGACGGAACTGAGAGAGAAATTCAAGACCGTCGTTGCCGAAAAGAATAGCGAGAGAGAAGAAGTCGCCATCGCTGGAGAACAGGAAAGAGAGAGGACGACGCTGTCGTCAGAAACCTAAAGAGAGAGAGGGATCTATCGACGGTCCCATCGTCGGAAAGAGAGAGGAAGAGTTCCCACCGCCGTCGGAAACAGTTGGAGCTGGAGCTGGAGCTGGTTTAAATCGAGACTGCCGAAATCTCTCTTTGGAAAAACTCGGCGAAAAACGCTGAATAGTTCAGTTTTGTACTCTTCAAACCCTATACCTCTTAGGGACCATTTTAGTACACTAATTTTTTAGGATTGTTGTGTATTTGTTCTTGGATCATTTGTGTTGTTGTTGTTAATTTTTTTTATCCAACAATATAGTTTCAAATAAATTTGAAACTCAAGACTTGTTGTGGCGTATATTCAGAAATATTTTCTTTGTTTCAAAAATTAATTTCACAAAGTGATGAAATAAATTTTGGCGATAAATGATTTTGAAACAAAACATGATTTGAATTTTTTTTTATTCCGAATCTGAAATTTTTGAAGTCTTGAATTCAAAGTATATTTGAGATTAATTGTATTGCATATAGAAGTTGCTTGTAATTAATAGGAATTGCTTGTATATTTGATTGAGAGGCGTGAGAAGAATTTTGCATGTGTAGTTAATTCACAAACACTATCACTCTCACACGAACACTTAGGAGTTTTGGTTCTTGGTGAGATATTTTATTTGTGGTGCTGCTGAAATCCAGGATTCAAGGATAAAACAAAAGTTGCGTGGAGAAGAACAAATCAAGATAGAATGCCTTTGAGAGTAGAGTAACTTGTTTAGGTACGTTTTCTGATCTTGTATTTTGGTTCTTAGTTGCATGCTTTAGTGTCGTAACTTGGTTGTGATTTTAGTGGACTTTTTGTTTTGCTCCGTAGAGGGGGCCGTGGATGTTTCCCAAATTTTTGGGTTTTGCCACGTTAAAAATCGCGTGTTAATTTGCTTGAATGTTCTTAATTACTTTGGCGAATAATATTGTACATGAGACTTAATTTTAGGTTTTATATTTTAAAAACTTAAGGTAATCAATCTATTAAGTCTAGAGATCATATTCAGAAAATTTTTGAAAAGAGTTTCGTTCAACGAGTTTATTTCGGAGTTTACCCAACTTATAACTTTTTGTTATTATTCTTGTAAACGCAATTTTTTCAAGTGGTATCAGAGCGGGTTTATCAAAAGATATTTTTGATCCTGAAACTCCAGAAATTGTTTTCGAAATCTATTTCTGAATATGAATAAAATATTTGAGAAGTTAAGTAACCTTTCCCGACCACCAGTCTTTGATGGAAATAACTTTTCCTATTAGAAAGTACGAATGGTTGCTTTTATTCAAGGAACTCTGGGTGATGATGTTTAGGATATGATTGAAAATGGTTATGAACATCCAACTCAATCTTTGTCTGATATTGATGCCATAATGGTTAAGAAACTTCGTAGCGAATTTACTGCTGTAGAGAAAAAGAAATCTCTCGATAATAATAAGGGAAAGAATTCTATCTTTATGTCCATTAACGAGCATGAATTTAAAAGAATATCTATTTGCTTTATTTCTAAGGAGGACTGGGACACTCTAGTCACCGCATATGAGGGTGATGAACGAGTTAAGGCCAAAAAAACATAAATGCTTGTCTAACAGTACAATACATTGATTATGGATGACAATGAATTATTTGATGATTTCTACATTAGGTTAACCAACATTTTTACAAAATTAAATGCAAATGGTGTAACCTATACTAGAAAATAAATCGTTCAAAAATTCTTATGTCATTACCTGCTAAGTTTGACAATAAGAGATATGCCATAGAGGAAATGAATGACCCAAACCTAACTCCTGAATTGCTAAGTAGCAAATTAAGAACTATTGAGATGGAGTTAGAGTTCAAAAAATCTTTGACTGCTCGTAACAAGAGACCCACTGGACCTAATGTTGTGTTTTCATCACAATTAACTTCACCTAAAGTCAGTTCCTTAGACTTAGACCTTGACTTGAATGATGACTGTGACTTAGATCACCTTGACAATCAAATAGCTCATATGAGCAAGCATTTCAAAAATATTATCAAATTCAGAAATGCTTTAGCCTATAAACAAGGCAAACAAAATTATCAAGGTAATCAAAGTCATAGACCTCATGAAAGACATGATAATAAAAGGACCTATGACCATAGTAGACCTAACATAGACATGAAGATGTCAAATGTTATGGATGTGGCAAAATGGAACATATTGCTAATAAATGTCCAAATAAGCCTACCAAAAATACTAGGGCTAATTTGTGTAAGACATGGGATGAATCTAGTGATTCTGATGAAGTTGAAATTGAGTCAACCCATAATTACGAATCCCATATGTCATTATATGCTAGGATCATATACCGTGATGATGATGAATTTGAGTCTACTCATGATTCTACTGCTCCTACTATTGCATTTGCTGTTGAAAATGTTGAGACAGTTGATGATGAAAATGACATTGCTAGTGATAGCTTAAGGGTATGTCAAACTGAAAGCATTGTCGTTAAACCTTAAGTGTGTGTGAGTTCCACTTATGACATGAGCGATATAGGAGACACTTCACACAATACACTTAGTGATTCCGATGATGATTTTCCTAATCTTCAAGAGCTATACACGGAAATGCATAAGAAAAGTGCCCGTCTTGATAAAACGGTTAAGCTATTGAATGAACGTATTGATTTACTTAACCAAAACTATTAGGAAAAACGCTGAAGAATTTACAGCACAATGTGTTGCCCATGAGACTGAAATTGAAGAATTTACCGTAAAAATAGAAGATTTTTGTGAGAAAATTAATATTTTGGAACGAAAATACAAGTCTACCTTGGTAGAACTTGAAGAATCTAAGAAAAAAGTTTCAAATGTGTTTATAAATTTCTTATAATTTGAAACTCGAGTTAAGTCCTGCGAAGAAATTATTGTAGGAAGCAAGTTTGATTCTAACGATAAATATGGTTTTGGATTTGGATAAAAAGTTTATACTAGAAAAAATGTTTCTCCTAAAAATGTTGTTTTTGTAAAACAAGGCCAGAATCCTCAGAACACTCAGAAAGAAAATTGTTTTAAAGATGTCTCTAAGGTAAAACAAAGTGATGATTCTCAAAAGCCCAAATCTAATAGTCCAACTAAGTATGTCTGTCCACCTGTTAGAAATAATTATCAGAAGCCCAAAGCCAATGACACTTGGACGACCATTCCTATTATAGGTAAACCAATCTTCAAAGACTTTAGTAATAAAGTAAAGTTCTCCACACGTCAGTACTGTTCATACTATGATGTCAACTATTACTCCACTGCCGAATGTTTTCAAAAGAGAGTGTATACACCTACTTATTCAAACTTTAACTATTCTAGAAAGAGTAGGAATACTTATGTTTTCCCAAGGCAGACCACTCATAACTCTAACTATAAAAAGAAGGGAGGACCTAAAACTAAGAAGAAATCATTTACAAATACTAATAATTTTTTTTAAATCCAAGGCCAATAAAACTGTTAAAACTAGGCCAATTTGGATTAGAAAAGACGAATTGCTACCCAACTCAAGTGCAACATTATCATATCTGATATTAAGGCACCAAGCACTTTGTCTGGATGGTATCTTGACTCCGGATGTTCTAAACATATGACCGGAGATGAAACTAAATTAACAAATAAAACAAACTTCCTTGGAAGTAGTGTTGTGTTTGAAGATGGAATTTCATCTAAGATCATAGGTAAGGGAACATTGTGCGAGGAAGGTCTACCCATGATAAATGATGTCCTCCTTGTTAAAGGTCTCAAGGCTAACTTGCTTAGTATATCTCAATTTTGTGATTACAATCATACCATTTCCTTTTCTAAAATAGATTGCAAAATTTTTTATGAAAAGGGAAATTATATTTTAACAGGAAACGAAAATGAGGATAACTGCTACATAGTCCTTCCTAAGTCTCAATCTTGTAATAGGTTGGAAAATACAAATTTTGATCATCTTCATAAGAAAAGTTCCCAAGAAATTGTTAGAGGATTGCCTAAAATCAAAAATTCTTTTTATCCTGTCTGTGGTCATTGTCAGAAAAGGAAAATAAGTAAACCCCCTCACAAGAAAGTTAAAGATGTCACAAGATATACACGGGTAGACTTTATGAAAAATAAAACCCATACCTTCGATGAGTTCTTAAAAATACTTTTAAAAATAGAGAACGAGAAGGATACCCAAGTATATCGCATCCGAAGTGACAAAGGTGGAGAATTCAAAGATTCGGGTGTTGTAAAATATAGTTTAGGCAATGGCAATAAACCTAGATTTAGTGCGCCTAAGACACCTCAGTAGAACGACATTACCGATAAGAAAGATAGTACTTCACAAGTAATAACTAGGGTTATGCTACATGTGAAAATTCTGCCTAAGTATTTTTGGACCAAAGCTGTTCAAACGGCTTGTAGTATTATTGATATGGTATACCTTAGGAAGAAATTCAAATTTGTTGATGATATTCGATATGAGTATCTTCGTAATGTCATTGGTATGATAGTTCTTACTTATTTCAACACTTCATTCATATCCTCGGTAGTTGCATGCTAATAATTGGTTTCTGAGGATTTAGGGCATGGTCATTTTTTAAATGACAAAAGACGCCTCCTAATATCTGCTTAATGTAGGAGACCCTTGTATATGCCCTTGCATATGTTATTGTTTGTGTTGTCGCATTATATCGTATTCTCCTGATTTCTATCTTTTTACCCCGTTGTATAATTGAGCAAAATTGGGGGAGAAGAACTTGATTACCCGTGCTGCGATGTATATCTTATCTTGTACTAACTCAACTAATACGCCATTGAGTGTTTATCTTTTTCAGGCATTTTTCAGATCCGGTTGTATAACTTGTCCTATTTTTTTGGAAAAAGAAATTCATTTCAATATTTTTTTAATCATTTAAAATGATTTTTCATTTAATTGAAATTTGATTTTAAAAAATATTTTTAAGGTAACATATGAATATTTTTTATGATAAAAAAAGTGACTGGTTAAACTTTTAATTGGTTAATATTATTTTTAATCGAAAAATTTAATTTTTACAAGACTTTAAAAAACACACGTGTGTTATATTTTTTATAAGGCAATTTGTGTTTGTTTAGTGTCTTAGTGGTTAGACTCATTTGTGACTCTAGATTGAGTGGTTATCTATGGACCATATTTTTAGTGGCTCAATCCTAGTGAAGACCTTTTAGCCAATCAAAATTATTTATCCACTTTCTTTCTACACCCTTAGAGCTTGGAGAGTTGATCTAGACCCTTTATTTTTAACAAACCCTATTGAGCCTCATATATAATATCTTAGGGTTTCTTATTCTTATTTATTTAGAAGAGTGTTAAAAGAGAGTGGCGGCTGATCATTGTTGAAAGAGAGAGAAAACATATTTTTTCACATATCATCATCTCTATTCTTGAGAGATAAACCAACTGTGAGAACCCAAGAGAAAACCGGAAAAGAGAGAAGAGGGCGCTGTCGGAGATTGACGGAACTGAGAGAGAGATCCGAGACCATCGTCGTCGGAAAGAATAGGGAGAGGGAAGAATCCACCGTCATCGGAGTACAGGAGAGAGAGAGGACGACGCTTTCGTCAGAACCCTAAAGAGAGAGAGAGGGATCCGACGCTGGAAACCGATCTATCGATGATCCCATCGCCGAAAAGAGAGAGGAAGAGTTCCCACCGCCGTCGGAAATAGTCGGAGCTGGAGCTGGTTTAAACCGAGACTGGCGAAATCTTTCGCTTCAAAAAAACTCGTCGGTAAACACTGAATAGTTCAGTTTTGTACTCTTCAAACCCAATATCTCTTAGGGACCATATTATTACACTAATTTTTTTAGGATTGTTATGTATTTGTTCTTGGATCATTTGGGTTGTTGTTGTTAATTTTTTTTGATCCAAGAATATAGTTTTAAATAAATTTGAAACTCAAGACTTGTTGTGGCGTACATTCAGATTTTAAAAATATTTTTTTTGTTTCAAAAATTAATTTCACAAAGTGGTGAAATAAATTTTGTGAAATTAATTTTGGAGATAAATAATTTTGAACCAAAACTTGATTTGAATTTTTTTTATACCGAATCTGAAAATTTTGAAGTCTTGAATTCAAAGTATATTTGAGATTAATTGCATTGCATATAGAAGTTGCTTGTAATTAATAGGAATTGCTTGTATATTTGATTGAGAGGCATGATAAGCATTTTGCATGTTTAGTTAATTCACAAACACTATCACTCTCACACTAACACTTAGGAGTTGTGGTTCTTGGTGAGATATTTTGTTTGTGGGGCTGCTGAAATCCAGGATTCAAGGATAAACAAAAGCTGCATGGAGAAAAACAAATCAAGATAGAATGCCTTTTAGAGTGGAGTAACTCGTGTAGGTACGTTTTCTGATATTGTATTTTGGTTCTTAGTTGCATGCTTTAGTGTTGTAACTTGGTTGTGATTTTAATGGACTTTTTGTTTTGCTCCGTAGAGGGGGCCGTGGATGTTTCCCTAATCTTAGGGTTTTACCATGTTAAAAACCGCGTCGTAATTTACTTGAATGTTCTTAATTACTTTGGCGAATAATATCGTACTTGAGACTTAATTGTAGGTTTTATTTTTTAAAAACTTAAGGTAATCAAACTATTAAGTTTAAAGATCATATTCAGAAAAATTTGTTTTAACTCATGTAGTGTTCATTTTGAAAAGAGTTTCGTTCAACGAGTTTATTTTGGAGTTTACTCAACTTATAACTTTTTGTTATTGATCTTGTAAACATAATTTTTTCAAGTGGTATATGAGAGGGTTCATCAAAAGATATTTTTGATCCTGAAACTCCAGAAATTGTTTTCGAAATCTATTTCTGAATATGAAGGAAGGATTTGAGAAGTTAGGTAACCTTTCCCGACCACCACTCTTTGATGGAAACAACTCTTCCTATTGGAAAGTACGAATGGTTGCTTTTATTCAAGGAACTCTTAGTGATGATGTTTAGGATATGATTGAAAATGGTTATGAACATCCAACTAAGTCTTTGTCAGATATTGATCCCGCAATGGTTAAGAAACTTCATAGCGAATTTACTGCTGTAGAGAAAAAGAAATCTCTCGATAATAATAAGGGCAGGAGTGCTATCTTTATGTCCATTAACGAGCATGAATTTAAAAGAATATCTATTTTCTCTACTTCTAAGGAGGCCTGGGACACTCTAGTCACGGCACATGAGGGTGATGAATGAGTTAAGGCCGGAAAAACACAAATGCTTGTCCAACAGTACAATACATTGATTATGGATGATAATGAATCATTTGATGATTTCTACATTAGGTTAACCGACATTTTTACAAAATTACATGCAAATGGTGTAACCTATACTAGAAAAAAAATCGTTCAAAAGATTCTTATGTCATTACCTGCTAAGTTTGACAATAAGAGATATGCCATCGAGGGAATGAATGACCCAAACCTAAATCCTGAATTGCTAAGTAGAAAATTAAGAACTATTGAGATGGAGTTAGAGTTAAAAAAATAATTGACTGCCCGTAACAAGAGACCCACTGGACCTAATGTTGTCTTTTCATCACAATTGACTTCACCTAAAGTCAGTCCCTTAGAATTTGAACTTGACTTGAATGATGACTGTGACTTAGATCACCATGACAATCAAATTTCTCTTACGAGCAAGCATTTCAAAAATATTATCAATCAGAAATGCTTTAGCCTATAAACAAGGCAAACAAAATTACCAAGGTAATCAAAATCATAGACCTCGTGAAAGACATGACAATAAAAGAATCTATGACAATAGTATACCTAACATAGAAATGAAAGATGTCAAATGTTATGGATGTGGAAAAATGGGACATATTGCTAATAAATGTCCAAATAAGCCTACCAACAATATTAGGGCTAATTTGTGTAAGACATGGGACGACTCTAGTGATTCTGATGAAGATGAAATTGAGTCAACCCATAATTATGAGTCATATATGCCATTCTATGCTAGGATCATATGCCGTGATGATGATGAATTTGAGTCTACTCATTATTCTACTGCTCCTACTATTGCATCTGCTATTGAAAATGTTGTGACTGTTGTTGATGAAAATGACACTACTAGTGATAGCTTAACGGTGTGTTAAACTGAAAGCATTGTCATTAAACCTGAAGTGTGTGTGAGTTCCACATATGAAATGAGCGATATAGGAGACACTTCACATAATACACTTAGTGATTCCGATGACGATTTTTCTGATCTTCAAGAGATATACACAAAAATACGTAAGAAAAGTGCCCATCTTGATAAAATGATTAATCTATTGAATGAACGTATTGATTTACTTAACCATACTATTAGGAAAAATGCTGAAGAATTTACAGCACAATGTGTTGCCCATGAGACTGAAATTGAAGAATTTTGAGAAAAATAATATTTGGAACAAAAATACAAGTCTACCATGGTAGAACTTGAAAAATCTAAGCAAAAAGTTTCAAATGTGTTTAAAAAATGCTTATAGTTTGAAACTCAAGCTAAGTCCTACGAAGAAATTATTGTAGGAAGCAAGTTTGATTCTGACGATAAATCTGGTTTTGGATTTGGAGAAAAAGTTTATACTAGCAAAAATGTTTCTCCTGAAAATGTTTTTTTGTAAAACAAGGGCAGAATCCTCAAAACACTCAGAAAGAAAATTATTTTAAAGATGTCTCTAAGGTAAAACAAAGTGATGATTCTCAAAATCCCAAATCTAATGGTCCAGCTAAGTATGTCTGTCCACCTGTTAGAAATCATTATCTGAAACCCAAAGCCAATGACACTTGGACGACCATTCCTATTAGAGATAAACCAATCTTCAAAGACTTTAGTAATAAATTCAAGTCCTCCACACGTCAGTACTGTTCATACTGTGATGTCAACGGCCACTCCATTGCCGAATGTTTTCAAAAGAGAGTGTATACACCTACTTATTCAAACTTTAACTATTCTAGAAAGAGTAGGAATACTTATGTTCTCCCAAGACAGACCACTCATAACTCTAACTATAAATAGAAGGGAGGAACTAAAACTAAGAAGAAATCATTTATAAAGACCAATCAAAACTTTTCTAAATCTAAGGCCAATAAAACTGTTAAAACTAGGCTTATTTGGATTAGAAAAGATGACTTGCTACCCCAGCTCAAGTGGAACATTGTGATATTTGATATGAAGGCACCAAGCACTTTGTATGGATGGTATCTTCACTCCGGATGTTCTAAACATATGACCGGAGATGAAACTAAATTAACAAATAAAACAAACTTCCTTGGAAGTAGTGTTGTGTTTGGTGATGAAATTTCATCTAAGATCATAGGTAAGGGAACATTATGCGAGGAAGGTCTCCCCGTGATAAATTATGTCCTCCTAGTTAAAGGTCTCAAGCTTAACTTTCTTAGTATATCTCAATTTTAAGATAACAATCATACCATTTCCTTTTCTAAAACATATTGCAAAATTTTTGATGAAAAGGGAAATTGTATTTTAACAAGAAACGGAAATGAAGATAACTGCTACGTAGTACTTCCTAAGTCTGAATCTTGTAATAGGTTGGAAAATACAAATTTTGATCATCTTCGTAAGAAAGTTCCCAAAAAATTGTTAGAGGATTGCCTAAAATAAAAAATTCTTTTTATCCTGTCTCTGGTCATTGTCAGAAAGGGAAAAATAAGTAAACCCCCTAACAAGAAAGTTAAAGATGTCACAAGATATACATGGGAAAACTTTATGAAAAATAAAACCCATACCTTTGATGAGTTCTTAAAATACTTTTAAAAATAGAGAACGAGAAGGATACCCAAGTATGTCACATCCGAAGTGACAAAGGTGGAGAATTCAAAAATTTGGGTGTTGCAAAATATAGTATAAGCAATGGCTATAAACATGGATTTAGTGCACCTAAGACACCTCAGCAGAACGGAATTACTGATAAGAAAGATAGTACTTTACAAGTAATGGCTAGGGTTATGCTACATGTGAAAATTCTGCCTAAGTATTTTTGGACCAAAGCTGTTCAAACGGGTTGTCGTATCATTGATCAGGTATACCTTAGGAAGAATTTCAAATTTGTTGATGATATTCGATATGAGTATCTTCGTAATGCCATTGGTATGATAGTTCTTACTTATTTAAACACTTTATTCATATCCTCGGTAGTTGTATGCTAATAATTGGTTTATGAGGATTTAGGGCATGGTCGTTTCTCAAATGATAAAAGACGCCTCCTAATATCTGTTTAATGTAGGAGACCCTTGTATCTGCCATTGGATATGTTATTGTTTGTGTTGTCGCATTATATCATATTCTCCAGATTTCTATCTTTTTACCCCGTTGTATATTTGAACAAAATTGGGGGAGAAGAACTTGAGTACCTGTGCTGCGATGTATATCTTATCTTGTACTAACTCAACTATTATGCCATTGAGTGATTATCTTTTTCAGGCATTTTTCAGACCCGGTCGTATAACTTGTCCTATTCATTAGGGTATTGGTCTGTATTGTAGTTGAGTAATGTATCTTCTTATCTTATTTTTGGTTATAGGATGGAAATGGGTAGATAGAGATTTTTGTATAGGAAATCTAGGATTTTTCATTTTCACCCACAAATTCAGGATACTCAAGGGAATTTTATCTCCAATATCCAAAGGGAGAGATTGAGAACACACTATATGGTTGACTTACTTGAGTCTGTGCCATATAGGAGTTCCAACTACTTTGGATATCGAGACAAAGTAGGATTAGATTTTTTTGAGTTACTCTATCTAAAAAAGGAATCAAGCTTCATCAAAAGCATCCCAGTCCAAGTTCTCTAATGCGACACAAAGAGGTATAGTATAACTCTTGAACCACAATTAGGACACATACACTACATATACATGTTTATTGTGTGTGCATATTTTTTTTGGTGGTGTTGTTGCTTCAAAGATTTTTTTTGGAAAAAGAAGTTCATTTGAATATTTTTTTTAATCATTTAAAATTATTTTTCATTTATTTGAAATTTGATTTTTAAAAATATTTTTATGGTAATATAAGAATATTTTTTATGATAAAAAATTTGATTGGTTAATATTTTTTTGGGTCGAAAAATTTAATTTTTACAGGACTTTAAAAAATACATGTGTGTTATATTTTTTATAAGGCTATATGTGTTTGTTTAGTGTCTTGGTGGTTAGACTCATTTGTGACCCTAGATTGAGTGGTTATCTATGGACCATATTTTTAGCGGCTCAATCCTAGTGAACACCTTTTAGTCAATCAAAATTAGTTATCCACTTTCTTTCTACACCCTTAGATCTTGGAGAGTTGATCTAAACCCTTTATTTTTAACAAACCTTATTGAACCTCATATATAATATCTTAGGGTTTCTTATTCTTATTTCTTTAGAAGAGTGTTAAAAGAGAGTGGCGGCTGATCATTGTTGAAAGAGAGAGAAAACATATTTTTTCACATATCATCTTCTCCATTCTTGAGAGATAAACCAACTGTGAGAACCCAAGAGAAAACCGAAAAAGAGAGAAGAGGGCGCTGGCGGAGATTAACGAAACTGAGAGAGAGATTCGAGACCGTCGTCATCAGAAAGAATAGGGAGAGGGAAGAATCCACCATCATCGGAGTACAGGAGAGAGACAGGACGACATTGTCGTCAGAAACCTAAGGAGAGAGAGAGGGATCCGATGCCGAAAAATGATCTATCGATGGTCCCATCGCCTGAAAGAGATAGGAAGAGTTCCCACCGCCGTCGAAAACAGTCGGAGCTGGAGCTCGTTTAAATCGAGACTGTCGAAATCTTTCTCTCCGAAAAAACTCGCCAGAAAATGCTGAATAGTTCAGTTTTGTACTCTTCAAACCCTACACTAATTTTTTAGGTTTGTTGTGTATTTGTTCTTGGATCATTTGTGTTGTTGTTGTTAATTTTTTTTGATCCAAGAATATAGTTTCAAATAAATTTGGATCTCAAGACTTGTTGTGGCGTATATTCAGATTTCAGAAATATTTTTTTTGTTTCAAAAATTAATTTCACAAAGTGGTGAAATAAATAATTTTGAAAAAAAACTTGATTTGAATTTTTTTTATTCCGAATCTGAAATTTTTGAAGTCTTGAATTCAAAGTCAATTTGAGATTAATTGCATTGCATATAGAAGTTGCTTGTAATTAATAGAATTGCTTGTATATTTGATTGAGAGGCGTGAGAAGCATTTTGCATGTTTAGTTAATTCACAAACACTATCACTCTCACACGAACACTTAGTAGTTGTGGTTCTTGGTGAGATATTTTGTTTGTGGGGCCACAGAAATCCGCTATTCAAGGATAAAACAAAAGCTACGTGGAGAAGAACAAATCAAGATTGAATGCCTTTGAGAGTGGAGTAACTCGTGTAGGTACGTTTTCTAATCTTGTATTTTGGTTCTTAGTTGCATGCTTTAGTGTTATAACTTGGTTTTGATTTTAGTGGACTTTTTGCTTTGCTCCGTAGAGGGGGCCGTGGATGTTTCCCTAATTTTAGGGTTTTACCACGTTAAAAATCGTGTGTTAATTTTCTTGAATGTTATTAATTACTTTGGCGAATAATATCGTACTTGAGACTTAATTGTGGGTTTTATATTTTAAAAACTTAAGGTAATCAAACTATTAAGTCTAGAGATCATATTTAGAAAATTTTGTTTTAACACATATAGTGTTCATTTTGAAAAGAGTTTCGTTCAACGGGTTTATTTCGGAGTTTACTCAACTTATAACTTTTTGTTATTAATCTTGCAAATGTAATTTTTTCAGTATTATCCATTCCCGTGACATCGGTTGCTTCCGAGTCAACTTTTAGTACGGTCGCTCGTGTCCTTGATAAGTTTCGAAGTTCATTAACTCCTTCTATTGTGGAATGTTTGCTATGCACGCAGGATTGGCTTAGGAATCCTTTACTTACGTCTTGTGTGGAAGATACAATTGAGGCTCTTGAAGCAATTGAAAATGGTATTTTTTTTTCAATTTGGTTTCAATATATACATTCATTTTATATTAGAAATAAATAATAATTCGTTTTCCTCATTGTCATGTTAGTTGTGCAAGAGGAGATGAAAGGTTTATCACTCGAATTGACTAGTTGAATTTTGGTATTGTTGACATTTACTTTATATTTTACAATGAACATTTATTATTCAATTCATATTTTATTTGTTTGGTTACTAATTTATTTTTTGGTAAAACAGTGAAATAAGATGCCCATGTTCAATGATGTGCGGGAAGGATGATGCTTGGAAGCTTTTGGATTGTTTTGTAGCTGTTTTAAACTTTTTTTAGGACTACTTCAGACTATATAGCATGGATTTGTAGGATTTTTTTTTTTATAATTTGGACTATATTAGGACTGTTTTCATAATTTGGACTGTCTTTGTAATTTGGACTATATTAGCACTGTTTTTGTAATTTATAAAATTTAGGACTGTTTTCATAATTTATGTAATTTAGGACTACTATTGTAATAAATTCCAATTAGGACTTTTTTCGTAGTTTATGTAATTTACGACTATTTTTCTAATTATAAAATTTAGGACTATTTTCGTAATTTATGCAATTTAGGACTCCTTTTGTAATTTATGAAATTTAAGCATATTTAATACCAATTAAAATTACTTTTAAAAATAAGTAGGGCAAAATTCAAAACAGGTATAAAATTCAAAAAGAGGTAAATATCACCTGAAAATTCAAAACATGTAATCGATTAAAAACAGGTAAATATCACTTGAAAATTCAAAACACAAAACAGGTATAAATATTTTTTATAGAATAACAATTTTTAAAATAGGAAATATTAATTTTTTAGATTTTTTAACCAAAATTCTTGATTTTTCCAGAAAATTGTCGAATATTCGATTTTTTTCGACAAAAATTCCGAATTTTCCGAAAATTCCGAAATCGGAAAAAAATACAATTCCAAAAAAATCAGCTTCGGCTTCGGCACGCCGATTTTTTTGGAAATTTTTCCAAAACGTACTTTTCCAACTCGAGCTCGCCGAAACACAACCCTACTCATAGATGATATCAGAGCATCAAGTTCTAAAGTCCTTAGAATCTGTGCGGCTTTTCATATTTCAGCTTCACGTTCTTTGATATAGAGCCTTATAGTAGGATTGTTGTATTTCTCTTTACGTATAGGCATTTACGTTCTTCTGCCGATTACTTTGTATGTGACGGTGAACTTATATACATATTCCAATCTCTTTTTAGATGCCACCCAAGAGAGGATGGCTAGCTAGAGCAGCGGCGAGGTCTAACGAGAGGGAGGCTCAACAGAGTCACAGCTACCATAACCACAGCCACCGCAGGGGACGGTGACAGTCGTAAAGGTGGCCACTATAGTGGCACAGACAGTCAATGCACTTATGACTACCATGGCGACCCATTTTCCACATACCCATACACAACAACCAGTGGAACCAGTTACTTAGGGCCATCCAGGGCCATCATATTGGCGGAGAGTTAGGGAGGCATTTCAGAAGGGCCACCCACCGTAGTTTTAGGAAATTTCAGATGTTGTTGTTGCATGCGAGTTGAGAAAGGACTTACAATACCATCTACGGATGATTGAGTGTAGTAATACTCATAAATAGATGTTGACAACATTCAAGATCGTGGGAGCCATGCTATAGTGGTGCAAATCCGTTACCACTACTAATGAGAGATATGTGATGCCAATTATGGTGTTTTGGGATCAGTTTTACCTCAAAATAATTCCCATCCGTTGTCAAGACAGAGATGAGGAAGAAGTTCATTGATGTGGTGTAGGGAGATTTCAAGGTGGAAGAGTACGAGAAAGAGTTCACTCGCTTCGATAACTTTGTTCCAACGAGGTAAACATCGAAGAAAAGAAAAAGATTAAGTTTGTGGATGGACTATCCTAGAGGTTCAGACAACATTTGATTGCCAACTCAACGTTGGAGACTTATACTGACGTTGCCAATATTGCACTGCTTCACTGCCAGGATCAACACTTTTATCTAAAGGGAAGCAAGAGAGTGGGGGAATCTAGTGAGGTAGGTCAAGCTGGAGGGAGAGGTGCCTATGGGGCACCACAGCAGTAGGTGTCTGGACACCAGGGGTAGGACTCTTGGTAGGGGGATGATCTCATGGACTATACAAGATGAATAATTTCATTTAAAGATAAAGTTTTGAATGTCATTCTATTTTTGGGTTTGGGAGGACATTATAATACATTATCTTAGGGGTTTTATTGTATTTTGGATTTCAATTTTTTTAATATTTTGTACCGGAATAGCCAAAGGGGGAGATTTTTAAAGGCAAGACTTTATAATTGTTCATTGCTTAAGAAATTTGGTTTATCTCATTACAACCCGAAGTTTCAAATCTAACACTACATCACATTTGCCTCTATGATCAAATGAAGACGTACTACCTACTGAGATTCGTGTCCGAGATTCACGCCGTTGGAATCATAACGAACTTCTTATAGAGGTATACGAACTTGTGGTTTTGATTTTTTAGTCGAATTATTCCGTGATGTTCATTTTTTACACGAGGTAGTTTTTTTCAAATCAATTTTTTAAAATATATTTTTTTTATTTTTAATCTCGTTCGAACGAGATTTAGATCTCGTTAAAAATGAAATACTATTTTTGTTCGAACAAGATTTGAATGAGCATCTCATGAGTTGTGCTCTGTTTAACAAAACCCATCACATTAGAAGTTTATTAGAAAGTCGATATAATGAGATTGCTTCTCGTTCAAGCGAAATTCACCTCAATAAAATGAAATTGTTGTTTTCATTCAAACGAGATCATATTCTTTTTCAAATGAAGGCGCCGCCTTGGAAAATGTGTTTTTCTATAAAAACCTATTTTGATAAGTTTTTCTTAGGACTTTTGGTGAAAACAAATTCCCAATATTTGTTCTAAAAGTGTTCATCTTTTGTTTTAGGAAAAAAAAAGTTTTTTTTTTCAAATCACTTAATCCCCTAGAGTGATTTGTTGAGTTTCAAACCCAAGTTCCCAAATACTACATCAAACCCTTGTTGAGTTTAATCTATTGCTGATTTATGAAGCCGAGGCTATACTGCTGAAGAAGAAATGATCTTGAAACCTGAGGTTGACGGGTGGATATCGAAGGAATACCTCTTACTACGGACTGTTTTGTATATATAGAAGAATTGAAGACCTGTGCATTATAGTTACTGGAGCTCTAAGTAGTTTGTAAGTCACCGAGTATGTCAATTTATGATACAATGCCGAAATCTGGATTTTTCTCGAAAGGGATTTTTTCTCATATTCCTCTTTGCATGTTTGTCTTGGTTTGGAGATATTTAATTTGGAATTTATATTGCATACTCACATTAATCTAGTCAAGCTAAAATTTGGATTAAGAATAAGATCTTGTGCATGTGTAACCTAATATACGAACTATCCATGTGAACCCACTTTCTCAAAGTCCATTATTTTGAGGAAACCTGAAGTTTTTTTATTTCATCGTTGAAAACCTTAGGAGGAAACCCTTTTCAACTAAAGTAACCTTGGGGTTCAATTTATTACTGGATATTTTAAATGAAACTGTGTTCCTCCACAAAAGGGGATTATATACATATATTCCACTAGTTCTGTCTATTTTGATCATTTTCATTTTATGTTATTACTAAAGATTTACAATGTGTAAGTTTGGTGGTGTGATTAGTGATGATACGAGAACTCGTCCACTAGTAGCTCTCGTATCAACAAATCAAGTGTAAAATATGTAATGAATAAACAAAGCAGGTAAAGAGGGATAAAAGACATGATATAGAGTGGTTCGGCTATAAAAGAGCCTACGTCCACTGTGTTGCTCCATTCTCATTATATGAGTTGTATTGTACACTATAATCATGCCTAGAGAGGCATACAAGTATGAGAATAAAGGAGAGTACATGGCAATATTGAAGATTCCGATGTGCCAGAGAGGTGGTCATGACGTGGATGAGCAGCCCCCAAGTTGTGTACTGAGGTTGTATAGAGAGAGTATGTATTGTAGAACCTTCCCCAGGCGTGTGGAATCGATCCAATCTCCCTCTTTTCGAGGTGTGGTCCTCCATTTATAGGAGATATGCTTACATGCTTTTATCACGTGACGTACATAAAGTCTGGAGTTGTTGTAATGGAGAGGGATGCAGACTGTAAGACAAGCAACGTGAGTGTTGCATCTTGTAACAGGTTAGAGACAAAGGTTCCGCGGCATGTTGATGGGGGCTACGCCCTGTGATGAGGAGGCTGCGCCCTTGTATTCGGTAGGGCCGCACACCAAGTTCAGTAGGGGCCGCGCCCTATGTTGATAGGGTCCGTGACTTAGTTAAGTTTTCTTAGGTGTCGCGGTACTTCCAAGGCGATGATTCATCTTGCGCGCTCCCTTATATAAATTGTCCAGGCCGCGGACTTCATTACGTTTCCAAAAATTTGAGAGCAAATCGAGAGCGAGTTATGTTCTTCCTTTCTCTTGCATTTTCCGGATATCTTCCAAGGCTGTGTGTGGCGGAGCAAGGTGGTTTGAAGCTGAGCATTGCCATTTTCTCTGTTTCCTGGTAATTTTCCCACCAGTATCATTTTTAATAGCCTTTGAAGTTCGTAATTCTTCTTTAAATACACGAACACATGAATTCTGCCCTTCTGATCTTCAACACTTGTATTTTTCTAGATTGCTTGATAGGAATCTAGGGGTTTTCTTGAACAATCTTCTAATTTCCAAGACCCAAGTATATATCACTCCATGATAAATAATTGTAATTGTTGCTAGAATTCCCTGAATTGACCTTCATGATACGAAATCAAATAACTATGATCATACAAACTGCAATTGTGTCGAATCATATTGAAATCAAACTGTTCTTTGATGCACACACTTCACATTCTGGGTCTTCGATCCTTAATTGAATCAAATATTTAGACACTACTGTTTGAGTGAGAATCTGTGGCACTGTAAGCCCCCTTACTGATATAGGAGATGGCTGCGGCCGGTAGGGTCGAAGGGTAATCCCTTAGGTTTCATAATTAGGGTCAACATTGTTTTAGCCCATTAGCAACTATAATAATTAAATAACCTCCATCAAACCTATATGTCGCGGCGCTAATTGTCTTTTAGGGCTTAAACCCCACACTTCACATTCTGGCCAGTCTTGTATATCACTTCTATTCACTATTCGTATAACTAATCTTACCGCGGATTCAAAAAGTCTTTTTCGAACCATATTGGTTGCGGCGCCTAACTGCGGACTCTGTTTTTCAGGTACTGCTGCAACCATATGATCTTTGACCCAGAAAAATTTCTAAGAGGTTTCTGGGAAAAAAAACTTCGGAGCTTCTCCCCCTGAACTTCCTTCCGTGACTCCTCTGAGATCAATAGGCCTTGCCAACTGAGGGATTATCCCAACTGAAGGATTTTGAGTCCATGCCAATGGAGGAGGAAGCTAATTCATGTAATCATCCATTGGGTGCAGGAGATGATGTCGCGGAAGCTAGGGATAACCCAACTGGTGCATCTGGGAGGGCTGAGAGACCCCTAGCTGCGCTTGATATCCGCAACATCATGACCCAACACTGGGTTGACCAAGTAGCTGAGGCCTTAGAATTTTTAGAAAATTTGACGTGCTTAGCACCTGCAGCGAACCAAAGACCTTGCACAACTCTAGCTGATGATGGAGTTTTCTTCCCACTTCATACATTTATTTACGGTATGTGGCTGCCTGTTCCTGTTCCCATCTGACACATTTTTCAAACAATGAAATTAGCCCCAGCCCAGTTAGATCCTAATGGTTGGAGGGCCATTCTTGCCGCGTTCGTTCTTTGGGAGAACCAATTCAAAAAGGACATTACTCCCGCGGAGTTTTTTCACTTCTATCGCCCAAAGGAAAACTCCGTGAAGTTCATCGGGTACTATTACTTCTTCGTCCATGGCAGGGATGAGACCCTTTACTCTGGGAGGCCGACTAGTGTAAAGAACTGGAAGGGCAAGTATTTCTACGTCTCTAGAGAGGGATGGGAGATACACCCTCAGGAGAACGATAGGGAGAAATTGTTTAGGGTGCCATGGCAATGGGGTTCTCCCTCTAAGCTAGGTAATTTGATAATAACCGCGTCCCTTCTTTTTTTCTAATTGTTCATTCTCTATCCCTTGAAATGTTTTCTGCAGTTCTTGACAACTTAATACTGGGCAAGCGGCAAGAGAAGAGAGTTGTCGAGGCCACGACCATTCCTTCTAAAGAGAATAAATTTAACGTCCTTGTAACATCTGCAACTGTATTCAAGGTAGGTTTCTTCCTCAGCAAGTCAATTCCAAGAATATTCGCAGAAGGTAGGGGTGCAATCGGTACGGGTTGTTACCGTACCGTACCGTTTTGGTCTAGAAAAAAATGGTTTTGGTTTCATATTATGAAATACCGAAAATCGATTTTACCAAAATCGAAAATATCGTAAAAAATTTGGTTGGTTTTGGCTTTTAGATACAAAAAATCGATTTACCGAATTTACCGTACCAATATCGTACCAAAATTATCGTACCGAAATACCGTACCAAACTTTTTGTGCAGTGTTAAATTATTTTGGGTATCATACTACTTCTATTTATTTTATTTCTCATGAGTGAGTTTTTATATTCTCTTTGAATTTAAATTTATTTATTTGAGTATTTGGTTTAAGTGTTAAATAATCATGTTAATTAAAGATATATTTTGTTTAATTAATCAAACATTTAACACAAAATGAATTAGGCAGCATTTTGTTAAAAAAAAGATCCGTTTGTTTTGTTGGCTATATTTCCGTTTTGCCCTTATTTCATTTGGGCTTTATATTGTGGTTTGTGTGGAGATCTTTTTTTAGGGTTTCCATTTCATTTTTTTTACCTCTTTCTCTCTCAAAAAGTGTGGCCGTCTTTTTTGTTTGAGCTCTCTCTCTCTCTCTCATTTTTTTTCTTCTTCAACCTGGGTTGATTTTGAGAAATAATTTTTTAGGGACTTTTATTTGAGAACACCATTTTTTTGTTTTGAGATTTGACTTTCGATTTGGTGTGGTTACTTCGTTTGAGATCGGGTTTCCGGTGACAATTGTTTCGGCGCCAGCTGTATTCGGATCTGAGTTCCCTCCGTGTTTTTCGGTGATTTTTTTTTCCCGATGAGTTGGCTTTTTCGGTGAGTTGTCTTTTCCGGCGAAGGTTTTTTTTTCGGTGTTGGAGGTGTGGATGATTTTGACTTTCCGACGAACATTTTTTTAGGTAACAACTTCCTCATTTTTTGAGGCTCATCATCTTAGCTCACTCTCCTCAGGCACCAGCTCCCTCATCTCGTCTCACTCTCCTCCGACTCCGACAAAAGCAAACCGGTTAGTTTGGTCTCGTATCTGTTTAAATCTGTTGTTCTAAATGCTACAAATTCTAGAAATTGTACCTGTTTGTGTATGTTTCTAATTGTTTCAAACAACTAGAAATGCTAGAAATTGTAATAGTTAGAAATGCTAGAAATTGTAATAGTTAGAAATGCTAGAAATTGTAACAGCTAGAAATGGGTATATCGAAATATATACCAAATTTACCGAATGCATAAATCGATTTGAAATTCTAGTATTTACAGGGAAAAAATCGAATTGAAACCGAAATTATCGAAACCGAAAAACCAATCAGTTTGGTTTTGGTTTTTATTTTGATGTACCGGTCGGTAAATTTGTACGGTACGGTTTTACCATATAGAATGTGGTTTTGGTATTGGTAAGGGGTCGTTACCGACCATATCGTACCGGCTTCACCCTTAGCAGAAGGTAATAAACAGAATGCAAAATTTTATCCACGGCAACTTATGTTTCCAGCAAGTCCATTTCAAATACTTACAGTTGCTTTTTCTCTTTCAGGTGAGGAAGTTGATAGGGATATGTTGGCTCCCTAGCTAGTATAATTGGACGAGGATGCAACCGTTCTCAATAATACTACACGAAGCAGGAAGAGGAAGAGGTTCAAGGACAAGGCACATGTCGCGGCCCCTTCCAGCGATCAGAATCCTCCTACCTCCACCCCACCTCTGGCCGTGGAGAAAACTAACATTGTTGCTCAACCTCAAATTGATATTGACGATGATATAGGAGTCAACCTGGCCGTGGAGCGTTTAATGTCCACTTCGGACGCTACTGTCCATTCAGTTTCTCCGTCGTCGCTACCTATAGTTGCGATTAATGGAAACTTAGCACCTCCTCAATGCCGCGATGTAACTGGTCCTGACGGTCAACCGCGGCCATAGTTAAGATAACCTGACCTTGAGTCCTCATGGGACACTACCGTGAAGGTTGTACAGAGAATAAAGATGGACCTTGATGCCGCAAACCTTGACAGGTTGGTGGAAGAAGATCACGATGATCCGGAGGACTGTGGCCTCCATAGTCTTTTGAGGGTAAGTGCAAGTGTTCTCAGTTTTAATTTTGCATCCCATATTTTTCTAATAACTTTTTAATTTCAAGCAGCGGATGTGATGGTGGCCCAGAAGAGGAAGTATGAGGCCCTCTATAAACTGAAAGAGGCCGCGGAGAGGGTTCATGCTGCTGATCTGGAGGCAGCATATAATTCTTCTTTTGAAGATGGCCAGCAGTCCACTGCCGTGGCTCTTCAGGCAACCCAGATGAATTTGGAAGCTGCAAACAAGGCTAAATAAGAAGCAGAGGAAAACTTCAAATAGGTCATGGAATCCCTCAAAGTTTTCCAGGCTCAGACCGCAGAAGCTGCCTTAGCCGCTGAATCCTCCAACAATAAGCTTAGCCTCCTTCAAAAGAGGTACAAGGAGCTGGAGGCCAAGTCTACCCAAGATGCCCTGGACTATGCTACGGTAATAAAGAAAATGGAGGCGACACTCTTCAGCTGGCCATTGACCATATAGTGGAGTGATTCAAGGGATCTAGGGACTTCTTCCTCATTAATAATAGGGCCTACCTTCGCGAATACCAGGAGCTAAGGCAGAGAATCATAAAGAACTTCCCTGAAACTAAGGAGAAGGTTCTTTCTTGGAAATTTAGTGATGCTGAGCATCAAGAATGCATAGCTGAGCTCAAGGCCGCAGCCGAGGAGAAAGCTAGGCTCAGAGAAGAAGCTGAGGTAACGACAGCTGACAAGGAAATTGAGACTGTCGTGGATGGCGAGGAGGGAGATGATCGTGATGATGCAGCTTCCTGATCTTGTAATTTTTGACCATTCATACAGGGCTGCGTCCCTCCTGTTATTTTAACACCTTGTAGTGGCTACGACCTCTCTTCTCTTGTAAACTTAAAACTGATATTATCAAGGCTGCGACCACCTCTTAATGATTATTCTTGCCTCATTTTCTTGTAGTTTTTTGTTCTTCTACTTTGCTTGCTCCAATCCTTTAATGAATGTTTGAACACAACTGCTTTCATATTTAAAAATGCTTTCTTAATTGAATGAAGTTGTAGAAATAATAGATTAATTCTGCGGAACCTTTGACTAATCTTTAAATGTTCGCGTCCACATAATCAATGCTATGGCAACTTCATATGTATAGGTCATAAGCTGCGGCTGTAATTCGTATGGCTTATGTACATGGGCCGCGACCCTTTATCCCTTGCACCAAAGGTGGAAGTGTTGTTGTTTGAACAGGGCCGCAGCTGTTTGAAAATGGCAGCAGCCATATTGTAAGGGATATGAGTTGTTTTCTCTAATAGGCCGCGACGCCTTTGAGTGTTTGAGACCCATCTTCCGTAGCTTTACAATTGGATCCTACTTCGAATGTCGCTTTTCTTGAACAGGTGTCTTCTCTTTACCCTTGGTTGCTTGAACCATATAGTTTTTTTTTGTCATCCCATAACCGACATGGAACATATAAAGAAGGCCAAGGCTTTCCTCTAGTCACTTCAATTGCCTTTCACGGAATATGGCTTTTATCTTCTTTAGCATCGCCCTTCTGCATATAAATGGGATATTATCAAGCCTCCACGTGCTGGGTTACGTTATTAAGCCACCCATAGCTATTATGAGGGATACTTTAAAGCCTCCTCAGGCCGTGTTATGTTATTAATCCACCCACAGCTAACATATAGGATACTTTCAAGCCTCCTCAGGTTGGGTTATGTTATTAAGCCACCCACAGCTAACATCTAGGATACTTTCAAGCCTCCCCAAGCTGGGTTATGTTGTTAAGCCAACCACAACTATTAATATATATATAAAGCCATCCCTAGCTAGATATTACAACTCTCTCGACTTAATGACGCATCCTGAAAGCCAAGAACGGGCATTGGAAGCCCTTGCAGCTAATGACGCATCTCGAAAGCTAAGAACGGGCATTGGAATCCCTTATAAGTGATGTTGCAGTCCAATTTGGATAACTGCTTTCAGTATTTGCTTTCGCCACTTTCAATTATCATCAACTTTCGAACAATCAGACGTCTTGTCGAGCATTGTGGCCCATTTAGATATTATCATTCCCGATATAACATGTTGTCTCGAATCGGGATCTACTTAAGACAAAAATGGTCTTTATGAGATAACATTTCATGAAAACGAGAATCAAAATATGACACTATAAAAGTGAACTTAATATAAGTATTCATATATATATGACTTTGTAAGGATAATACAAAGTTTAGTTTAAAACAACATAAGAGGAGTTGTTATTGTAAAGTAGAGACAGACGGAATATAAGAGATAAGAATGAAAAAATGGGCATGTGGTATGTGAGATTAGGCTGCATCCCCTAAACATATTTGAGGAACCTCTGTAGCATCTCTTGCCCAATCAGCCTTTCAATTTCATCATTTAGAGCATAGCATTGCTCAGTGTCATGGCCATGGCCCTGATGGAATCTGCACCAAGTAGCTTTGTTCCTCTTGTGGGGTGGAGCTCACAGCTTTTCTGGCCACCTCAACAGCTTGCCTTCTCTGATGAATTCAAAGATTTCTTCAATTGGGAAGGCCAACGGAGTGTAGTCCTCATATTTCTTCTCTGCCTTCTCCATTCTCCTTTTCTAGCAACTGCTGACTGCTTTCGCGGCTAGATCCTCCTGAACTGCCGCGGCAGTAAAGACTGTTGAAGCAATGTTCCTGGATGTCGTGCCCATATTGGGTGAGGACGTAACCTCTAGAATTAGGACTCTTTGAGTCAAATAGTTGACCTAGGTTTGGAGTGAGGCATGGCTATCATAGATGTGGTTGAGGTGGTTGTACAACTGCGCAATCTCATCTTTGATTTCTGTGCTCTGGTGGATTCTCCTTCCATTTTCTACTTTTGTTAGTCTTTACAAAGTATATGTAATCTGAGACAAAACTAACAGGAGTGAGTAATCTCAGGAATATTGGAGTAACCAAGTAGGAATTGGGGATTCAGCGTTTGCACTGCTATATGGTATTGATGTTGAGGTCGCGGCTAGTATGGCACATAGGTGCACTGCCGTGGTCTTTATATGATATTCACCAAGGTTGAGTTGGAGACCGTTCCTTGATGTTTTGAAGCTTTTGTATTGCAACTTCCTAGAAGAGGCCGCGGTATGTAAGGTAGTTGAACTACCATGCCGCTTCCCTATATAGGCAGTGAAGGGACAATCCCAAAATTGAAACCCAAAAACTGAGTTTTTCTCTCGAAACTCATGGAGAGCATACCTACTAGGGTCTATCCATTGAGAGAATAACCTCTCGGTGCATAAAATAGCATAATTCTAATGATAAACCCTAGATCATAGGCAAAGAACAACAAAAAAGGACCAAACTCAATCCTTCCCTAATCATTCACCTTTTTAGGGATAAAGCCCATCATGTTTTTCAGCATTATCTTGATGGCATGATATCACAGGGGTATGTAGAACAAATTTACGGTCATGAGAAGGAGACCCAAAAGAACATCTCAAGGTACGAAATACCCATTTAAGGGTGTAAGTACAAAATAGAGTTCAATAACCAAAATTTACTCATGGGATGATGATCCAGAGGATCCCCATGAATAGAATAAAGTGTTTAAGAACTCGAAGCATAGAGAAACAAGATTGAAATATCTCGTTTCCCACAGACGGCGCCAGATTGATGATACGAGAAATCGTCCACTAGTTGCTCTCGTCTCAACAAATCAAATGAAAAATATGTAATGAATAAACAAAGCAGGTAAAGAGGGATAAAAGACGGGATATAGAGTGGTTCAGCTATAAAAGAGCCTACGTCCACTGTGTTGCTCCATTCTCATTATATGAGTTGTATTGTACAATATAATCATGCCTATAGAGGTGTACAAGTATGAGAATAACGGAGAGTACATGGCAGTATTGAATATTCCGGTGTGCCGAAGAGGTGGCCAGGACGTGGATGAGCAGCCCCCAAGTTGTGTACTGAGGTTGTATAAAGAGAGTATGTATTTTAGAACCTGCCCCGGGCCTGTGGAATCGATCCAATCTCCCTCTTTTCGAGGTGTGGTACTTTATTTATAGGAGATATGCTCACGTGCTTTGAGCACGTGACGTACATAAAGTCTGGAGTTGTTGTAATGTAGAGGGATGCGGCCTGTAAGGCATGCAACGTGAGTGCCGCATCCTGTAACAGGTTAGAGACAAAGTTTCCGCGACATGTTGATGGGGTCGCTCTATGTGATGAGGAGGCCGTGCCCCTGTATTCGGTAGGGCCGCATACCGAGTTCAGTAGGGGTCGCGCCCTATGTTGATAGGGGCCGCGGCATGTAAGCATATGCAGTGTAGGATACCATCCGCGGTAGGGTGATATATTTGCACTATCAATTAATCATAGTTATTGCACGTAGTACCCTTTGTTCTTACATATTTAAGCATCCTGTAAACGTTAACTCCTTTATTTAAGCTCTTGCATTGGATAACATTTATTCTCGAGATTTATATGAATTGAAAATTTTATTTGATCTTTTATAGGTATTGGGTATGTAAAATGAAAAGTTGGAAGTGTTTTGGTAGAAAATTCAAATATAGGGAGAAATTTGTCATTTAAGCTCCATATTTTGGATGTTATACAAATAAAAACATGTATATCGTCAAATTATCTCTGTATGACTTCTAATCAAGCGTCAATTATATTTTAAATGAAGAAGTCATGGTTATTTTCAGAATGTTTTAACATATGATTCAACTTTAAAGATGTTTTGGTACTTTTATACTCTTTAGTTTGGATGGTATCAAAAGACCAACCTATGATCCTGGTATTATCTTCATGTCACTTTTGATGATGCATCAATCAACGAAGAAGTAATGGTAATTTTCATAAAATATAAAATAAGGCTTAAATAGGGTAATAAACAATACATAGGATTTAGGTAACCCAATCGATCTGGGTATGACACGATTAATTTGGGTAACATAAACTTGGCAAGTTTGGTTTGCTGGGAAACTTCTTTGTATGGGTATAAAAAATTTTGGTCGGATAGTTTGGTGGGCTATATCGTATTTTACCTGGGTATTTCCTCAATAATTTCTTTATAGAGCTTATACTTCAAAAGGTTTCCTTGCATATCTCTCTATATCATCTTGGAGATCTTTTCGATCATATATCCTTATCTTAATATTAATGGTAGTTTATTAATCTCTCTCTACCTCTCTATCCCTTATGCCATTTACATGCTTTGTAATTAAGGTTATTGTTTGTAAACCTTAGATTCATCTAAATTAAAGTAAATAGTTTATGTTATTTATGTTTTACTCTCGATCATTTACTTCTTGAAGTTAAATTATAAAGATTTGGAAGTTGAGATTGGTGAACCCACCATGGGTTATATGGTCAATTTGTTATGTTTTGATGTTAGAGAGGTTTTGATTGGTCAAATTGGGGTTTATATTTCACATTAATACCTTCATATATTATGTAAAGCATATTTTAATCTTGAAATGCTTTTTTTTTTATAATTTCAACAATATTGATGACGCCATAATAAAATTTAAGATTTCATGATTCTTTTGAGAGTGACACTCTAAGTGTTTAATTGTTTGCGTAAATGAGTTTTAAACCTTCAAAATGCTGCATTTTCCATGTGACTGTTTATATTAAGTAATTCTATGGGAAGATAAATCATTCCTAATCTATAGTTTATTTCTCGATCTTTAATTTAATTTTTAATAATTGCCTAGTGTTTATCGTCGTATAAAATGTTAAAATAAAAAATCATCTTTGACATCCTTATTGAATAAGTACTAAATTAGTTAAATTATAGACACGTTTTCTGGATTTGATACAAAACTCCCCTCTATACACCCATAAGGTATAAGAATTGTTTAGGTTTTTTAGAAGGTAAGCACCCAATGACAAAATTATTTACAAAGTTTACTCCTCATCATATAGGTACAACAAATTTCAATCTTCATCATGAATCAACTTTGCACATAGTACATACCATACATAGAGATCTCAGTATTAGTCCTATTATTAATTCTAACAACAAAATCGACAAATTTACAAGTTTATATAGAGCTTTTTTCATTTTAAAAAGTAACTAAAACCAAGCACACGAACACACAACTCATCTAAAATACTCAAAATAAAAGTACTTGTGAATTATAATAGCTAACATGAATAAAAATAACCCTCGTATACACATTAATTGTAAGTTATCGTGAAAATGGGTATAATTTTCACTAAAAACATTATGTTATCATCTAAAATTTGTTTCAAGGTTCGTCTTAGTAGATTAGGATCCAATTAGAGATAAAAATTAAGAAACAAGCAATAAATTACAAATTTGAAAAAATGGAGATGAGAATAAAAGGAATCACACCAAGAGTTGCGTGGTTCAGTCCTCAAGGAGGAGCCTACGTACATAGAGTCACTTTCTACACTGTCGTTTCCAATGGCCAGAGGTCCAATAGAGTGAAATTTACTTAATCTCACTTCTCTATGTGATTTGACAGTTTAGTAGTCTGAATATCCCCTTGTCAGTCCAGATCCAGATCGGGAACCTCTCCCTATATAGTGAATGAATATGAGAGAATGTTTATCAGGGAAAAATAATGATGTTTATCAGAAAAAGAATATACTTTACACGTGTCCTGCCCTTATAGATTGGGAAATATCATGTTTTAACGGATTACATCAAATATGCGAAGTGTCTTAAAGATTAACCCATGAAGGAATGTCTCTTCACATGTTTTCTGATGATTATGCCTCTAAGAGGGGGGCCCTCTTAAGGCTGGTGTGTTACAATCTAAACGGAGGCGTAACCTCTATTAGTATGGTGATAAATAACTAAACAAGGTGTTATTAATAGTGACAAGATGAACATGATATATATGGAATCAAATATTTTTAGATTAAGCTCACAAAAGCACTCATGTATAACTTAGAATAAACAATAAATGAACTACTACGATAACTCAGTCGGAGGGAGCGAAAAGCAATCACCCTAGATACACCTCTAGTAGGTATTTCAAACATCAAGGTCCCATAAACAGGGTCACAATAATAAATGTTTGGTTCTTAGTAGTAAAATCTTGATAGTAACTTCAACAGTGGGCGAGTAAATGATCTCATGTGCAATAACTATGGTTATCAGAAAATATCTCTCTTATCTCACAAGGAAGTCTCTCTCTCTTTGAAGTGGATGGTCTCTCTAAATAGACACTCACCTTTCCCGAGATATGTCGATTTCAATAAATGTGAAAGACATTCCCCTCGTATCTTTATGTCACTAGCATTAAATACGGTGATGTGTCAGCATGGTCTATGTCATAGACATTAAATGCCAACATACACCTTTTGACTACCAACTGTGCCAGGCGTTGTCACGTCAATGGCCATCAACTAAACCATTTGACATCCCCTCAAACTGATAAGGTTTACTCAAGTTTGGATTAGACATCAGGTAGGTGGTGCGTGACATCTCTCAAGGCAGATGTGACATTTGGTAAAGGGTTATTTGGCATTAGGCTCAAAGTGAGATGGAACTCATGGTTGCTCTGGGTAAGCTCTCTCGAGTTATGGTCTAATAGTGTTTTACCAAGTGTATCCAAAATGGTTAAGTCTTAACGTTTCCTTGCTTCTCAATCCTCCAAACCAGTTCCCTCGGAGGTTCACTTGGTGAGGCCATCAGATAGAGCATGAAAGCTCTCCCAAGCCCTGCCAGACTTGGTCCCTCGTGGATACTGTTTGAACTCACTCTCATATTAAAAATGTTATAACTTATAGGTTACAAATTATTTCTATATATATACAAAGTGAACAAATAAAATCAAAGAAGAAAAGATGAGTCCTCCTGAAGAGAGTCCTCAAAGATATTCGTCGTTGCCTTCTTACATCCACTTCCAAACTAACTCATGAGCTTCATCACCTGTTTCTCAACCTTCTTATGTTGGGGGAGGGGGAGTGATCTCTAATAATAAGATTACTTTTTAGGCTCCCCCTACATTTTCCCCTTCGTGTAGATATTTGTTAGGCGTCCAATAAATATCTGCACGAAACCTCTCAATTCGATAAACCTTCCTTCTTAAGAATATTCTCTTGTGTACTAAGTCTGATCAACACCGAGCAGAATTATGGCAAGGTAACAATGATAATTGAAACTTTTTGAATTAAATTTTTTTGTGAAAAGTCTAATAAAAATAAAGGGTGGAAAAACTTTTCTTCTCCTTAAAGTTTCTTTCTCTCCTTCGCTCATGCCATCATTAATTATTAGCGGTATCCTATTAACAGCCATCCCATTTCTAAAGTTCCATGTGTCGTCTTGAAATGATTGTTGTCAGCAAAGGAAAACTGTAGACACCATATTCTAGGACCCTCCTAAGACTCTCTTTAGGCCCCTATCACTTCCCCATTCACCATAAAACCCTAGGTCATACTCTGAGTACATATTTAGACGCCATCAGGAGAACTCGAGCCCCATTTGACTCTGATCAACTTCCTCACCTGAGCAAAAGCTTAATGAATCTTTGAAGGCCTCAAAATCCCCTTTCAAATGGTCCACCCCATGTGCGAATCGACCTGATGATTCGGACGAACGGTCCATTTTACTACCTAAAAATTGATCTAGAGGCCACCAGGCGCTCCTGAGACCCATTTTGGCCCTAATAAACTTCCTCACATGAGCTAAAGCCCATCAATGATCTAAGGGATCTGAATCCCCTTTCTAACGGTCCACCCCGTGCGTAAATTAGCCTTACCGTTCAGACGAACGATCCATTTTCCCTCGAAAATTGATCGGAGGCTACAGGGTGCTCCCGAACTCCGTTTGACTCCCGTCAACTCTTCAGCTCGAACGATACTGAATAAATACTTAAAGGGAATTGAATACGCTTTCCAACGGTCTACCCCATGCACGAATCAACCTTACGGTACGGACGAACAACCCGTTCTACTCTGAAGAGTCACTAGACACTTCTGGGCCCCCGCTGACTAAGGTTAGCTCTCCGAACTTAATGAGAATGAATTATTATTTGAAGGTATCTAAATACCCTTTCTAATGGTTTATCCCATGCATGAATCAGCCTTACGGTTCGAGTGAATGATTCATTTTTCTCCTAAAATCTCCTTTCCAAACGTCTTTTAGGCACTTCTGAGGGCCATTGGACCAAAGTTAACTCCCTAACCTAGGATTGGACCAATGTATTCTTAAAGGTATCTGAATACCCTTTCCAACTGTATGCCTCGTGCGCGATTCGGACTTACGAATTGAATTTTATGACCATTTTTTTGAAAAATGTACATGAGGTTCCCCAATGGGAAACCAATTTCCCTGCCTATCGATAGTGTGTCTCGGGATGCCTGCCGATAGGAAGGACAAGAAAAATGACGATCGACACCCCAATTGACCCTATATAAAGGAGATCATGAGCTCATTTTGAAAGTCACCCCAATAAGATCCCTCTCAGTGATCTCAGCAAAGTTCTTTCAATGTCAGAGTGGTTTCTCTATCAAAATCTTTCCTCCACATTCCATCCACATCCCTTTCATAACAAATATATCAAAAATCCTTCCCTTATCCTCCTGCAACCTCCATTCACTTGCGAGGGCAGCCTTTTCAAAAATCAAGATCAATCTTCAAGTCTCCAACTAAGATCCAAAGATTCTTCTCTCTCTTTTGATTTCCTTATTCTCACATTAGTTATCTAATCTTTACTTTAGCATTTTATACTTGTTAGTCCATATATATTAATAATCTCACTTTTTATTAGTAGTATTGCATATAACATATTTTCTATATAATTCCCAAAACAAGAAGAATAGGGTTTTACTCATAAATTCCAAACGGGTTTCCTCGTCACATTTTCTCTAATCAAGATATCCTTTTTCTACACATACACATATAAATAAAATCCCCCGTTGGATTTAAGGGATAAACCCCACCCTCATATTTCATGTGAACTACGTGGACATTGCTGGCTTTTTTAGGCTACGTAGGCATTTCGTGTTAAAACTCGAGACTCGAGTCCTCCTTTCATATTTTTATATTATTATATTTGTGATTCTTATTAGCGCTTTATCTAACATATATCGTTGTTTCATCAGAATGATAGATATCCCGATAAGAGCATACATTATGTTTTTAATTACTATTTCAGAAACACTATTGCGGATGATCTCACTTTTATTTTCTCCACGACGTGAGTTGAGAAAGTCCATTATCCATTTATATACACACGCGCACACACTTCAAGAAGTTTTTTTAAGGAGAATAATAGCACATGCCCATGAGAGACCAAAAGGGTGGGATGGGTGCCTAACACCTTCCCATTCCATAACTTAGCCCCCGAACCTTTGACCTATTGGTTTCACAAGCATTAGTATTCCTTTGATGTAGTTCTCTCGAGGCGGTAACATTTCTTTTGCCTGTTTTGTGCAAAATATGTTGGCGACTATATCTCTTTACATCACCCCACATTAACGACAACTGAAGCGCTCCTCCTTGAAAAAGGGCATGAGGCCTTCTTCTTCTCCCCCTACAACTACGCGCGCGAGCGCCGATACCTCCCCAGAGGAAGGGAAGGAAGAACGACAAAGGGATGGCCACAATGACGACTCTACTGGGGATTACTTATCATAAGAGGGCTAGACTCTGTTTGCATGGATGTTATCATTTTCTGCATGTGTGTGTATGAACCTACCTATATGTTACCCTTTCCCCTCTATTTATTCCTTATATATATTTAACTCATGCTTATATCACCTATCACTCACTTTCACTTTCATCCACTTTTCACTTTCTCTCACTTGAAAATATCTTCCATATACACCTCACACTACTTACACTTATACGCAAGATCACTTATATCCCCATATTTCACACACCACTTATAATATCCATGCTTAGGTTTCTCTAGCACACACCTCCACTTATCACACTTGTTTATATCCATGCTCACTTGCACATATCGCACGCCACTTGTAGTTGATCCATGCTTAGGTTCAATATCACACACTCACTTATAGATATTCACACATCACTCACTCACACGTATCCATGCTTTATGTAATTTTTAGGCTACATATTAGATTTACTTTTCATCATACTTGTGCATTCTTCCCTATTAGTATAATGATCATCATGCTAAATAAAATACTCTCTCCATAATATACTAATCAAGAATAATGCAATTTACACACTACTTCACCAAGAGCATGTCTATTGACCAAAACTTTTCCCCGTACTGGGTCAATTTGTGATCGGCGCTGGTCCGGCAAGTCGCAGTGAGTCTCTCACCTTCGATTGGCCTAGTACCATCGACGTACATCAAACGGTTCCCCCGTATTTTACCACGTGATCATACTCATGATGGGAGGTATATAGCAGGGAACTCGTTCATGTATGTTGAGTATATCGAATTCACTCTCACACGTACTGTCCTCGCGAGGTATATAGTGCGGCAATTCATGTACACTTAGGTACATCAAATGGCATGTCCACACGTACCGATTCCCCTAAAAATCAAGAAGTATATCGTGGAAGCCATGCCAAAGTGGGAACCTTTATACTAACCCAACAACTTCATAAACCTCATTTAGGCGTCAAACCTAGGACACTCATATTTACTTTTCCAGTAACCACACGAAACTCTGCCAAAATGGTGGGTTGACGTGACGCCCAAATTTTTGCGCAATTTCATATTTTTTCAAAATAGGACCCTGTTCATGAGCGTGGAAACAAGTCCAACACTGTCTTACCTATTTTTTCCTAACTCAATTTTCCCAGGCTCGAGTCCTGTCCAATATTTCTTTTGCGTTTAGGTAAACCTAATATAATTTAAAACATAAACATAATAATAATCATGCTGAGACTCTTCTCTCGTTTTACCCTCCTCTTTACCAAAAATACCAAAAACATTTTCCCCCTCTTTAATCAAAGCACCAAAAAAAATTTCCCTCATTTTTCGTTAAAAATGTCAAAAACATTTCTCCTCATTTTTACCAAAAATGCAAAAAAACATTTTCATCCCTCTTTCATCAAAATGCTAAAAACATTTTTTTTCTTTTCCTCGTTTTCATCGAAGATGTCAAAAATATTTTCCCTCTTCTTCAAGAAAAATAATTCTTCGTTCCCTTTCAAAAATAATTTTTAATATTTTTCCTTCTCAGGTCGATCGCATACTCGATTCTTGGCTTGGATCCCTATTGGCTTCGGTCTTCCATCAAATCACCCCAAATCTTCGTTAGTTTACCTGCTACTTCATCTGAGTCCAGAATTCACCTTCACCAGCCTTCCATGGAAAACACCGATCAAGCACCGAACCTGTAGCCTAATCTGATGGTAGTTCTGGTCCAACTAATGCCAAGGTTGACAACCTTCAAAACAAGGTTCATGAGATGCAGTGAAACTGAATCCCCATTCTTGAAGAACTCGAGGTTATCTTTCCTCCTAACATGGGTCCGCTCGCTCCCAAACCTATTTGGGTTCTCGAAGAATATCAGCATGCTTTGCGTGCCTTGCCTACCAATGGATCGCCATCGACTCAGATCCGTAGTCAGGGGCTAACTTACCAGTACGCGTAGATCCTAAACAGAAAGAATTAAACAAGGTCAAAGAAGACCTCAAGTATTTATCGAAGAAGTTTGACCAAGTTAAGATATCTGGAAACTACATGGACTACATTCACATGTCTACTTACCCTAAACTAAGATTACTGGAGAAATTTAAGATGCCACCCATCGATAAGTTCAAGGTCATTGGGCCCCCAAATGTTCACCTTCGCAGATATCACCGATCCACAACTCTTCTTGGTGCCTTTGAAGAAATAATGGACTAAATGTTCCAACAGACTTTAAGGATAACACTCTCGATTAGTTTCTATACCTCGAGGAATCCAAAATCAGCAGTTGGGAGGATGTTACTCGGGAATTTATGTCACATTATAAGTACAACGAAGAATAGAGGTTACACTCCATGATTTAAAAATTCTCAAGCAGAACCCCGGAGAAACTGTCAATAGCTTCATAGCAAGTTAGAGGGAGAAAGCTGCCACCGTGACCAACCAACCCTCCGAAAAAGAACAAGTCAGTATAGTGAAGAAGAATTTACTACCCCATATCACAAAAATTATGGGAGGTCAGTATTACCCATGCTTCCGAGCTCTCCTAGAAGCAGGTGTGGAGAATGAAGAAAGTATTACTAAGACAGAAGCTGAGCTAAAGAAAATGTTTGGACAATTCACTCCTAGAAAGTATGATAAGCCTGCTAATACCATAGTTTCAACCATTAACAATGTCTCCCAGCGTGCTACCTCTTAGGCTCCAGAAATATGCCCTAACCCCTCTATAAAGGAATACACCGAGCTCCATGCTCCCCTCTCTAAAGTCTACCAAGACATGTTAAGCCGAAATCTTATCAAACCTTTGGACCCTCATCCATTACCAAACCCACTTCTTAAAAACTTCAAAATTGATGCACACTGTGATTTTCACCAGCCCGCCGACCATACTACTGATTAGTGCTTTCATTTCCAGAATGTAATTTATTATCTAATTGATCGTGGTATCATCGCCCCACCATCAAATCGTAAACCTATAACCACTAACAACCCCCTTCTAACCCATACTAATGCCATCTTCCTAGAAAATCACTTGGAATTCGTCCCATCTACACAAATTGTGCCCAGTAGAGAACCCATCATACCCATATTTTCACCCAAACCTCTAAAAGTTTGCCAGTATTTTCTCCTACACCCAACCTACTTTGCCAACTAAGCCCTGTCACTCCTCACAAGGGGTTTTATTGCCATTCATACCCATTTTGAAGGAAGAGATATGGAGTTACCGGCTATTCTGAACCAGCTCCTGGATTTTGGGCTGAAATTACCCACTGAAATGACCATCGACTGTCAGAAGTTCAACATCATGTTCATGGAAGCCCGAAAGTGAGTTCGAGAGTCAGATGATTGGGTGGCACCTATTGATGAAATCAGTTTGGACGATGTAGTGCAAATTATGGTAGACATTTTCCGATATACTGACGAAATCTTTAGTGTTTCCAATCTACTCACCTGTTTAAATCTTCAAGGGCGGTAAGTCCATTCACTCTCGCACCTTCCCATTCAATGGGAGGATTTATATAAAGAAGCCATTGAGGTCGTGGAATGCATTAACTTCTCTTATTAAGAAGACATCGTTGCCACCTGATGGGGAGATGAATTTGATAGATCTGGTGATGAACAGAGTCACGAAAAGGCCATGATTCGGCATGAATATTGCATATTTCTGCCCGTAAACTAGCACATTTTAGCCCACTCGGGTACCTTAATTCTTATATTTATGCTCATTAACCAGAAAACCTCCGTTTTATATGTTAGCATACTATATAAGGTATAATTAGGCTTTTGTAGGTATTTCGGTGCTTAGTGTGGAGTTTGATAGCCTTATGTAAAAGTTTCGTAGACAATCACACGCGCAAGGGCAACTTAGTCATTTCACAATTTGGGTATCTGACCCAACATATTCATAAAAGTTGAAGCGCTCTGAATAATATTCCTGTGGATGCAAACGGTGCATGATATCGAGCAAGAACGAAGAAGTTACAAGACTTTGAGCGGAAGAGAATTACAAATAACTCAAAACAGGGGAAGGAATCCAAGACCTGTAGGGGCGAATTGATCCGGCATCTGTCGAATCGATTCACTAAGGGGCAGTACTTAATTTTTCCAAGATCGAATCCATTCAGCCTCCTTCCGAATCGATTCAGTTTATAGCAATGCACCAAATATTCATTACCGAATCAATTCGGTTTTCCACTGAATCGATTCACTACGCCATCCGTTCGAAGACTCCCCTTTTTGAATCGAATCGGATTGGCACCGAATTGATACGGCCCTGCAAAATTAGATTTCTTTAATTACAAATTTTCCATCTGGGGTTTGTATACAAATACTTCTCTTCTGCTTTTTGAGAAGAGATCTTTCATTTTAATTAGTTTTAGGGTTTTGTATTGGGAGTTTTTGCCCTCTCCTCCATTTCTCTTTGGGTATTTGCCCATTTGTAAGTATTGTTTTTACTATTCATCTTCTTCTTCCTTAGTTTTTTCTTTATTTACTTTATGTCTTTTATTTTCTTGCCTAGTTAATTATTGTAGTGTAGTTATTTATTGTTTTAGTTCATTAATTTGTTGATTAATTTAGTTAATTAGTTTATTTGTTGTCATTCCTTATGTCTAGTAGCTAGTTTAAGGGTCGGGATTACGTTTACGCCATTAATGGGTGTCACGCATCGAAAGTTAGATTTTGCATAAAATTGCATTTAGTTGATACCACGTGTATTAAGGTCGGATTATTATGCATTCAACTTTCTTTTTCATGCAACGATAGTGTTTATAGCGATAATTCGAATTTAATCCGCGTGTGACCATTTTTGAGAAATAGTTTAATCTTTCATAGTTGGATTAAATTTCATGATGTTAGATGTTCACAATTAATTAAATATGCCCAGTTAAATGTTTTCGAACCGAAATTCTAATTATGCATTGTTTAGCCCATGGTAGGGATGTGATCCTGACTATCATTTTATTAATTCTTGTTTAGTTTTACTTCTTATTTTTTTCCTTTTTCCCTTTGTAATTGAATCACCTTTTACAATTTTATTTTAGAAATGATAAATCAATTAAAATATGTTGAACACTCCCAATGGATTCTCGATACCCGGACTGGAGGCTATACTCCCTTATCGAGTGTAGTCATAGTTTAGGTTTTTATATCGCAGTGTACTACTCAGATGCTCAATTTCCCTTGCATCATGTCAATCCAGTAATTAACATGTGCAGGATGATCTATTTTGAAGACCTGTTAGGGGAAATCAGTATAGCAGTCGTGCAACCATAAATCGATGAAGAAATGGGATTCTTGTTCTTCCCCACCTCCGTAAACCATATGACTAGATCAGGGAGACACCACCAAGATCCGAATCCTTAACCATTAAGAACATATAAGAGAAAGGGATTTGTCAGAGAACTTCCCTTTCCAGAGATGACCATCGAGGAAAGCGTGATCCTAGACCAACTTAATGCAGCTCAAGTCAATATTACCTTGTGGGGACTCTTCGTATCTTCCAAACTACACCAAAACACTCTGATAAAGTTGCTCACTAGGCCCATAGTCCCCCCTTTCACCACTCCAGAAGAAGCCGTGAACCTAGTTGGATCCTTGGCCACCACTAGAATGATTTACTTCTTCGAAGAAGAGATTCCAAAAATCAGCCCAGATCATAACTATGCCCTTAACATGTCCGTTGAAGTGATGGGGAAGATAATCCCACTCTCACTCGTCGACAATGGATCTTTCCTCAATGTGTTCCCATTAAGAACCTTTAATTGCTTGGGGTTAAAAGTAAGTGGCTTGACTCCTACTTCCGTCGCAGTGCGTGCCTATGACAACACACGCCGAGAGGTGAAGGGATCCATAACACTCACAATAGGGGTTGGCCCTATCATCCGAATACCGAGTTTTAAGTTATTGGCGTACTCGGATGTTTTAATCTGCTGCTTAGTCGACCGTGGTTTCATAGCATTCGAGGGGTATCCTCTTCCCTTCATTAGAAGTTGGAATTCTTCAGCAAGAGGTAAGCCATTACCATTTTAGGAGATAATAATAGTATTGAAAATGACAACACCAGCACTCCAGTACTAGAAATACAGCATGGGATGAATCACGTGCTTTTCTCTAGCTTCAGGTTTCATCCACTTCCCCTTCCAATAGGCAATGATTTCAAAGATCGAGTCTATTTAGAGCATAGCCCTCACGGAAATATAATACAGATATTCAAAAATATGCACTTTATTCCCGGACTGGGGCTAAGGCGACGTCAATAAGGGATACTAGAACCCATAGTCCTAAACAAGGACTTTCCCCTGTATGGCCTAGGTTATCAGCCTTTACTAGAAGAACTCTAAATGCTCTTCCAACCACAGTTAAAGAGAAGTTTAGAAGATGCCAAGACTAGTTTGATGGATTTTATAAATGGGAAATTTGTTAAAGAGAGTGAAGGCTTCCCCTTATGTGGCTTTCCTAAACCATGGTATGATCATGTGGATAAGAAGATGAAGACAATAATGGAAATATTCTTTCAAGACATCTACTTCTAAGCTGAAGATTGCCAACATCAAGTGTAACCTCTTACTTAGAAAGTCGTAGCCATTACTGAGGTCTTTGAGGGAAGTGACTCTAAAGACTCGTTCAATCTGTAGACACTAGGGATGATAGTATGGATGATCCATTCAGGCACTATATTCCCAGACCCGTCCACTATGATTAAGGCCAGTGATCTGCCTTTCCTCAACTGGAATGCTATACCAGTCCTACTTACTGAGATTTAACGAAATCCAGCTGTTTACCCTCTCTCTTCATCTATTGTTGTTCCTTATTTCTCTGATAACAATGTAATCGAGACCTCTTTTGATGAGGTTCTCAACTCTATTTTTCTTGAAAATGAAATAAACAAAGATTTTGAGTATCTTATTGTGCCTTACATTAATTGTCTTGATTTTAATCAAACTCTTGATGATGATGATTTTGTAAATAAACAATTATTAACTGATTTTAAAAAGGTTAATAACAAATGACATAACCGTGTTCAAATTAATGAGGATGAAACCGTTGTTATTAATCTCGGTTCTAGTAGCCAACAACGCAAGATTAGGATAGGTCCACCCTTGACGAGAATGAGCGCGCGTAATTCGAAGAGATAATAAAAGAATTTGTGTAGTCTTCGCATACTCCTATGATGACATGCCCGACATCAATCCCAAAATAGATCAGCATGAGATTCCAACTCTCCAAAAATGCAAATCAGTTGAACAAAAACTGTGAAAGCTACGTACTGAATGGTCACTCAGGGTTAAGGAAGATGCAATCAAATAGTTAAATGTAGGCTTCATCCGAGTGATCAAATATCCCACATGGCTAGCCAACATTGTACCCAGATAAAAATCAGGGGAAAAGTACGCATGTGCATCGACTACGAGATTTGAATTAGGCATCTCCGAAGGATGATTACCCACTGCCCAACATCGACATGAGTGTGGACAATAAGGCGTGTCATTCCCTTAAGCCATTCATCAATGGATTCACCAGATATAATCAGATCAAGATGCACTCGAATCATCATGAAAAACTGCCTTCATCACTACCCAGAGAACCTTTTGTTACCCGATTACGCCATTCGAACTCAAGGACCGCCACAATCATCTTGCATGATCTGATAAATAAAGAGTCTAAAGTCTATGTAGATGATATGATTATGAAGTCTAAGACTTGGGAAGATCGCATTCCCTCCTTTCTGAAGTTCTTCAAACGACCGCGGCGATACCATATGTAGTTAACCCCGCAGAAGTGCATTTTTTGCATCACCAAAGTAAAGCTTTTGGGATTCATGGTTAGCGAGAAGGGAGTCAAACAAGAACCTGCCAAACTGAAATCTATACTCGAAATGCCACTGCCCCAAATGGAGAAGGAAGTTTGGGGATTCTTAGCAAAATTATAGTATATCAGCCGGTTCATCATCCATCTAACTTCCATTTATATACCCATCTTTAAACTCCTCTAAAAGAATTCCACTAAAATCAAGAATGAGGCATGTCAAGAACTCTTTGAAAGATCAAGTTATATCTTACCCGACCTCTGGTACTCAAGCCATCGAAACCTGGTCTCCTTCTATTCCTATACTTAATTGTAACGGATATTGCAGTAGGATCTTTGCTAGCCCAATACATTGAGGAAACTCACAAAGAAAGAGCCATTTACTATGCTAGCCGAAAGTTGGTCAGATATGAAGTCAACCACACTGGCTTAGAGAAAGCATGTGTTGTCACTCAAAAGTTACGGCATTACATGCTCGCTTTTCCCATCAAACTTGTGTCCCGAATGTATCCCATTAAATTATTACTTGAGAAACTCATTTTGTCTAGCCGAATGGCCCGATGGTTGATGTTTCTATCCGAATTCGATATCGCATATGTTACGCAGAAATCCATGAAAGGGTGAGCCATATCTGATTACCTTGCTGGCTGTCCCATGGAAGAGGTTGATGTTTGTGTCTGTGAATTCTCGAACGAAGATATTTTCTAACCCTCTCAGGAGGAACTCTGATTGAAAATGTTCTTCGACGGCGTTGCCAACGAGAAGGGATACAGTGGCTCTCACACTCCTATTGCCATCAAGTTGGATTTTCCCTGCACCAAAAATATGACCGAATGCAAGGCATGCACTGTAGGACTCAAAGTTGCTCTCAAGAAAGGTATCAAATACCTAGATGTATACGGGGACTCTGCCCTCATCACCAATCAAGTCCTTAAAAGATGAAAAGTCAAGGATGAGAATCTCTTACCCTTCCATGCCCATCTAGAAGAGATGGCCTCCTAGTTTCGAGATATCACCTTCCACTGCTTGCCCTAAGCAAAAAAATAGTTTAGGAAATCCCTTGCTACTTAGACTCCATGATCGACATTCCCGAAGGAATAACAATAGCCCCCTTCATAGTACAAAAATAAGCTTTGTTTACCCACTGCAATCACATTGAGATCATCACAAAGGAAGATTTCGATATGGTCAAGTTCTGGTATTATGACATTTGGCACCTCTTAAAGAATTGCAGTTATCCCCAAGACACCAACAAAAATGACCGTGAGACCCTCTGCAAGCTGGCTGCCTAGTACATCGTTTGAGACAAAGCACTATCCAAGAGAAACTTTGATGGAACCCATTTTCACTGCATCGCATGGGCTGACACTAAAGAACTGATGTAGAAAATCCATAGCGAGGAATGCAGACCCCATATGAATGGTCATATGCTTGTTACTATTGAATCACCATGGTTTAAGATTTCACAATCTATGTCCAGAGATGCCTCAAATGCCAGCAGTTTGTTAATCTCCAGCACTTGCCTCCTCAGGAATTGTACAACATGACTTCTCTAGGTCGTTCTCTACTTGGGGCATTAATATCATAAGGAAAGTCACACCCAAAACTTCCAATGGGCATGTGTTCATCTTAGTTACCATAGATTACCTCAACAAATGGGTAAAAGTTGAGTCATCACACCCAAAACTTCCAATGGGCATGTGTTCATCTTAGTTACCATAGATTACTTCAACAAATGGGTAGAAGTTGAGTCATATGCAATACTGAACACCAAAAAGGTAGCTAAGTTTATCCAAAAGAACATTAATTGCCGATACAAAGTCCCTCAAGAGTTAATATCAAATAACGGGTTACATTTCGAATTTGAGGTCACGAAATTGGTCGATGAGTATGGGATTTAGAGACACAAATCTTCTCCCTACCGACCTCAAACCAACGGATCAGTTGAAGCTGCAAATAAAAACCTTAAAGTCATCATCAATAAAATGATCGAGAGTTATCGAGACTAGGCCGATCTGATCCTTTACACCCTGTGGGGCTACCACACTTTAGTACGGACATCTACTGAGGCTACCCCTTACTCTTTAGTATACGTTATGGAAGTAGTCCTACCCGTTGATCTGGAAATACCTTCACTATGCGTCATGCTTGAAAGAAAATTCAGCGAGGAAGATTGGTATCAGACCCCCTTGATGAATTATCACTCTTCGATGAAAAGAGATTGAAGGCTCTATATTGCATACAAGTATACCATCGCCGGATAGAGCGATCATTCAACTGAGGAGTCAAGGACTGTAGTAATCGAGAAGGAGACTTCTCCCTCAAAGAAATCATAGAACCCGCCTAGGACCCTAGAGGGAAATTCAAGTCAAACTGGAGTGGCCTCTACATCATGAAAAAGATCCTGTCAGGTGGTACCACTATTATCATTGACCTTGATGGGGAAGAGACGGCACGTCCACTCAACCTAGACCATCTAAAAAAATTCTACCCTTAGTCCGAAATCTTGGTGCGCTACGAATCCTCTCATCCCCCTTCTATTCTAAAAAAAATTCTTCATTTCCTTCTACCTACAAATACATGGGTCCTGATCATCTAAAAACTTTTTACTTTCAAAATCAAACTCAGAAAATTTTCAAAACCTGCAGAGGTACATAAGAAGCTCATACGCTTTACATGGTAGTCGTCCCCTTTTTTTTTTTAACAAAATGCTATTCTTTTCTTACCTCCGAGAACGACAGTTCATTTTCTCATTTACATGAACAAAAAGATTATGTATGCCGTAGAGATTAGTATAGATAATTCAAATGAAAAACTCATTAAGAGGCACATCAATATAATAAAAATCTTTTTTATTCCAAATAGGAGAATTCATTACAATTACTCGAAATATCAACATAGGGAGTCAAAATAACCACCCTTCGCTACCAAATTACCCCTAAAACCCTCCCAAATTTTTTTCCAAGAAACAAAAAACATACAAACACATCCCAGTCATAAAACCTTCATAAAAAACGAGTGTAACTTCACAAAAGACCCTATCCATAGCTGCTAAAAGACCTAACCCCATCATTATATTCTCCTTGATTCCCCCAAACTTCCCCTACCTGATTGGTATTCCGCAAGCGCTCTGTAAAACGATATGCCCTGACCAGCCTGGTGAAAACCACTACTCCCTCCTTTATAGTGTCAAAAAGGATAAAACATCTCTGGATGGTCTCCTACGGCAAGATATTTTCCATGACTCGCTTCCACAGCCATTACATATGATCTTCGGACACATGTTGAACCCTGCCTACAGATTGAGAGGGATGGGTAGACATTCGATGCTTCTCCCACAGAGAACCTAACCTGTTGCGCATGGATTCAATTAAGTCTTATACAGGAAAGAAGTCTAGTGCCTAAGGAGGCGCTATCTTCTCCGATCCGACCTGGCATATAATTCGTTAGGGGAAATAGAATGAGGTCTACTGAAGGATAACTAATCGAACGTATTGGGTATTCTCTCAGTTCAATAATACATTGCAGCTCTCCCCACCATGGCACCAACCAACGCATATATCGAGTTTCATGCTCCACGAACCAATTTATCAAATTCTCTTGGATGGTCTGAAATTGATGGAATATCGAGTAAAGAAATTTGTCACAGCTACCAAGGGATATTCAAGGGGGATCGCCAATCGGAATCTCTCAGCCAACCACATAAACATCATAACCGGGCCCCCTTTTAGGAAATCAAAGCAGCCTTCCCACCAAGAATCTAGATTGTTCAGGGTCTTTTCCAGTATCACCGTCGTAGAATTGTGACGATATAATATCCACGCTGTAATGGCAGCCAATTGAGGGTCCACCATTAGGTCCCCTGTCACCAACAAAAGTCTCAAAATTAGGCCCAGGGCAACAGCTTTAGCATGTCCCGCATAATTAAAATCCCGCAGACGCACAAAATGCATGACAATTGGAAGAGACATCATTCCCCCAGTAATCAATGACCAAGCCGCCGAAGGGGAAATATAGAGAAATTATGATAATAGCACTCGAGGAGAACGAGAGAATTCGAGAAAAGTTACCGCCACACTGGGATTAATCCCCAACATGGCTAAAAATGCTTCATAGGTCGGACATACCTCATCCAAACCAAAGCGTAAAACATGATCCTCTAGGTACCAAAATTGCGTTGTCACCGCCAACATGTTCCAGACAATAGCTCGGTTAAGCCATAAGGAGACTCAACATAAGTTGAAGGCTTCGTAGTCTACATTATAAAGACACATGGTTTATAGGCTCTCGAGATATGAAGAGAATTTTGCACTCATTGGAAGGGCCATTTAGGAAATAATAAAGCAGAAAGCAAGAAGTAAGAAAGAAGAGAAAATGTGAATGGGTAAAAAACTACACCCCCTTTACCCGAGTTTATACACAACTACCTTGGCTAAAGACGAGAAACCTAAAGGGTCCAAAATAAAGCCTGCCCTACCAAGAACTTTGGGTTGAAAGAAAGTTCAATTAAACCCTTAGGGTGATTTAACGGGACTCACCTGCCAATGGGCAGGACAAGGGGTATGCCGATCGGCAACCCCCTTATTTCAGAAAATTATATCTTTCCTTTTTTGTCAAAATCAAAAACTCAAAAAATAAATCCTCATTTTCAAGACCCTCGGGTTATTTCCTTTAAAACTATTCATTTTTATCCCTAATTTGTATCATAAGTCTTTTCCTCGAACTATTTAATCTCTTTTTTAAATGGACATCCTATCACTTTTATAGTCTCGACAGCAAATTAAAAAGAGTGCATGTAGAATAAGTCATTAAAGCAAGAATAAATAATAAAAATCTTCTTCATATATATTGCCATTTGCACAATTAGATTCTTTTCAGATGGAAGAAAAACAAGAAAATACAAAATAACGGGACTCAAACCGAACCCAATCTCTCTCTCTCTAAACCCTCAATCCCTGTGATGGACGTTTTTCCCCTGGCGGTGAGATGTAGAACATCCACTTCTCGAGCCCGATCCCTTCTCCGAGATAGCAGGTGGAACCAGATAAGAAGGAACAGGAACCGAGTCCTTGATATAGACAGTCACAGAAGCCACCCAGTCCCTGGTGTCCTTCATCCAAGTTGTCGGCACCTGAACATGCTGCAAGAAAAATCACAAAATCACAAAATCAAAAGGCAAACCTGTTAGTAAAAAGCACAGTAAAAGTTAAAAGGAGACAAGACATAAAAGATAATATACCTCAGGCTGAAGGGCATTATTCGTCATCCCCATCAATCCAGGACCCGCCACATTAGGGCTATGTGACAGACTCAGTGATTCCCCTATAGTCAGTCAAAAGTTATATGAGGGTGGAGTGACCTGGATGAGCGGAGCTTCCTCTATCATCGACACTGCTGCCTCCGATGATAAGCCACCTATACAATGGGAAGATCCCACGGACCTACTCATACCCCTGCCCAAAATCATAGGACGCGGTGGCATGTTCACCACATCGTAAACACATGGAAGCATCAACCAACTCATCACAAAATTGAGGTAGTCGTAAGTCAAAGTCGTGTCTGTATAGAGCGAATAAGCCTCACCGAGCATTGCCGCCATCCTAGCCTCATTAGATATCTCCCTCACCTGCCTCATATAAATCAAAGGCGTCGTCGATGAAATCGCTACCTCATACTCCACTATATTCCACACAATACTCTCTCCCACGTACCAAGTGTATCCAAACTCATGCACCATCAGCCGTCTCATTAGCACATGCATGCCTGTCACCACCGTGCACTTAGGATATGTCCCCCATGGATATAAGGTCACCTTCAAACCCCAGTAAAAAGAACAGTATTCTTGCAAAGAAGGAAAATACAAAAAAAGAAGATTTAAAAGAAAACAAGGAATAACCTGATCACTCGTCAAAGTGTTCAGGGTCGGTCGCACAGCCACTAGAGATAAAGACTTATTTGACCTCTTATTGGACTTCCACCACCAGTACATCTGGAAGAAGTCCCCTAAGTCATCGTCCTTCAAGGCTATCAACTTGGCATTGAGCTCTATTACATCATAGAACCATGTCTGCAGAAAAGACAAAGAACAACAATCAGAATAAACCAAAAAGAAATGCAAGAAAATACAGGAAAAGAAAATGTGAGAATTACCTCCAATAGGTAAGTGGCCCCCATTAAGGTCTGCCAACAACACAAGCTGAATGCATCCAGAGAAAAATAAAGGGTCGACGAGGTCAGGCTCCCCCAATTATAGAGTGGGACATCCTAAAAGATCCTCAAAAATGGAAAAAACCAATGATGGACGACGTCGCCACTTGTCGCCACTAAGAAACCACCCAACAAAAGTAGAATAATTAATCGGGTCATCTGCCTCACCTGCAGCCCATCCTCCTTGTCAATCCTCCGACTCAAAATAACCTCCCTTAAAGAGGATATGTAGATAGAATCTCTAGAAACTATCCTACCCACATCCCGTAAAGCTTCTTGAATAGCCTACGGTGCCAACCTCACCATACGTTCCACCTCAATCTACCCACTCTCACAGTCTATCCCCAAGAGCTGTTGCACATCGATAAGAGTCACCGTCATCTCCCCAAAACCCAAATGAAAGTTGTGGGTAGTGTCCCACCACCTCTCTCCCAACGCACATAAAGCTGTAGTGGAATGAGGTGTCTCATCCAAAGCCTGTGCCAAGCGCCCAAAGCCCTCAGAAGTAACTACCTAGCTCATCGTTGCCCGAAGACTCTACCACACATCCTTCAACCCTGTTGAACCCCTGGAATGAAGGCTCGAAGGAGCGATGATAGTCTATCAAAACCAAAAAGCAAAAAAAAAACCTCTTATCAGCACAAAAAATAAAGAAAAGAAGGAAAAGAAAAAAGAATGCCAAAGGTCACTATACTTACATAGCCACTAGGGCTCCTCACCCTAGTAGAACGGTGGTGTGAGGTCTTGCATAGCTAAAAGAGATCCTCAAATACTAGCTCAAACAAGTCAAATGCATTTTCATTGCCCAATGTAAAGGGCATCCTAGCTCGTCACTCTTGGCCCGCCCAATCATCCACACTCAACCACTCCATGTTGCATCCCTCAATGTCAGAAGAGCTTGACATTTGAAGTCTTGAATAAGTAAAGACTTAGAAACAGATTTTAGAGAGAAGAAGTAGAAGATACAGAAGCATAAAGATGTGAAAAATAAGGATCCCAAATGGCATGAAGATCGGCAGACCCCTGCCAATACCGATCAATGCCTGTCTTTTCCTCTACCTAAGGAAGCCCGGGATACTGTGCCACTTTCCAAACGGCAACCCTTACCACATGCTGTTTGGCATACCCCCAAGATATTTGTACAAAAAATGAAAGAAAAATCTAAAAGGTCCCCTAAAAAATTCCTAAAAATGCTCGACAAGTATTAGAACATTTATTCGCCAAGAAAACCATTTTAACATCCCACAATGCCCAGCTAGATTAATATCACATGCTTACCCCCACAATAAACCCTAAAACAGTGCGTCCTAAAAGTCTTTTAAAATTCCCCAGCGAAACCTAAAATAAAATACTTATCCAAAATCCCAAGCGGGATCCCAAACTAAACTTTCTCCCAAAACATCCACCATAAGAATTTCAGCTTCCCCAGCAAGATTGCATCCAATTTCCCAGCAAAATTTTAAAACTAAAGAAATTTCCTTCCAAAAATACATGATCCTCAGTCAATTATCTTTCCCCAACAAAATCGTAATGCAATACAAAGCCACAAGTACAAAAGACTCCCCAGAAGAGAAACCCTAATTTTAGGTCCTTAGAATTGACCTCAACCCTCAGAATTGGTCGTCCAACTTTAGGTCCTCAAATTGACCTCAACCCTCAGAATAGATCGTTCAACTTTAGGTCCTCATAATTGACCTCGACCCTCAGAATTGGTAGTCCAACTTTAGGTCCTCAGAATTTACCTCGACCCTTAGGATTGGTCGTCAAACTTTAGGTCCTTAGAATTGACCTCTACCCTCAGAATCGATTATCATCACTTTAAGTCCTCAGAACTGACCTCGACTCATAGAATCGATCGTTATCACTTTAGGTCCTCAGAATTGACCTCGACCCTCAAATTCGATCGTCAAACTTTAGGTCCTCGGAATTAACCTCCTCCCCCAGAATCGTCCATCCCCAGCATTACTTTAGGTCCTTAGAATAGACCTTGGCCCTATGAATTGATCATCCTCATCCCTTAGGTCCTCAAAATTTACCTCAACCCGCTGAATCGGTTATCACAACCTTTGGTCCTCAAAATTGACCTCGGCCCTCACAATCGATTGTTAAACTTTAGGTCTTTAGAATTAACCTTAACCCTCAGAATTTGTAATCATTACCTTCGATCCTTAGAATTGACCTCGGCCCTTAGAATCAATCGTTATTACCTTAGATCCTCAGAATTGACCTTGACCCGCAGAATCGGTCGTCATAACTTTAGGTCCTCAGAATTGACCTCGACCCTCAGAATCGATCGTCATAACTTTAGGTCCTTAGAATCGACCTCGACCCCCAGAATCGGTCATCCCCAACATTACCTTAAGTCTTTAGAATCGACCTCGACCCCCAGAATCGATCATCCTCATCCCTTTGGTCCACATAATAGACCTTTTTCCCAAACATCCATCTAGTGTTTATTCGATGGCCTACACCTTTTCCAAAGCTCACACGTCAAGGGTCTCTATAGACACCACATTATAGGACCTTACTAAGACTCTCCTTAGGTCCCTAGCACTTCCCCATTCACCATAAAACCCTATGTCATACTCCGAGTATTGATCTAGAGGCCACCGGGAGCTCTGAAGCCCCGTTTGACTTCGATCAACTTCATCACACGAGAGAAAGCTCAACGAATAATCAAAAGACTCTGAATTCCCTTTCCAATAATCCTCCTTCTGCACAAATCGGCCTCAAGGTTGAGATGAACAGTCCGTTTTACTGTCGAAAATTGATCTGGAGGCCACCGGGTGCTCCCGGGTCCCATTTTAATCCCAATCAACTTCCTCACTCGAATCAAAGATCAATGAATCTTCAAATTTATCTAAATCCACTTTCCAACGGTCTTTCCCATGCGCAAATCGGCCTTGCCGTTCAGATGAGTGACCTTTTTTCCCTTAAAAATTGATCCGGAGGCCACTAGGCGATCTAGAACTCCTTTTGACTCTCGTAACCTCTTTAACTCGAACGAGACTGAGTGAATACTTAAACTGCACTGAATACCCTTTTTAACGGTCCACCCGTGCACTAAGAAACCTTACTGTACAAATAAATGTCATGTTTTACTCCAAAGGATTGTCGGGCATGTTCGAGACCCATTGGACAAAGGTCAACTCTCAGAACTGAACGATATTGAATGAATATTTGAAGGTCTTTGAATACCCTTTCCAATGGTTCATCCCGTGCATAAATTAGCCTTACAGTTCTGACAAGCGATCATTTTTCCTTCGAGAATCTCATATCCAAAAGACCGTCGGTTCCGAGCCCCATTTGACTAAAGTGAACTCCCGAACCCGGGAGAGGCCCAATGAATTCTTAAAGGTCTCTGAATACACTTTCCAACAGTATGCCCCATGCATATTCGAACTTACGGATTGCAGTTTATGACCATTTTTTTGTGAAATCTGCATGTGGTTATCGAATGGAAAATCCATTTCCCTGCCTATCTACAATGTGTCTAAGGATGCCTGCTGATAGGCAGGACAAACACAATGCCAATCGGCACCCCCATTGACCCTATATAAGGAGAGCATGTGCTCACTTTGAAAGCCACCCCAGAAATATCCCTCCCAGTGATCTCAGAAAAGTTCTCCAAAAGTCAGCATGCTTTCTCTATCGAAATCTTTCCACCACATTCCATCCCCATCCCTTTCATACTAAATTTAGAAAAAATCATTCCCCTATCCTCCTACAACCTCCATTCACTTGTGAGGGCAGCCTAATCAATAATCAAGATCAATCTTTAAGTCTCCAAAGAAGGTCCAAACATTCTTCTCTCTCTTTTCATTTCTTAATTTTCGCATTACCTCCCAAATCTTTACTTAGCATTTTATCCTTGTTAGTCCATACATATTAATAATCTCACTTTTTATTAGTAGTATTGGACATAACATATTTTCTATAAAAAAACTCAAAAAAAAATAGGGTTTTACTCATAAATTCCAAACGAGATTCCTCATTACATTTTCTCAAATCAAGATATCCTTTTGCTACAAATACACATCTAAATAAAATTCCCGGTTGGATTTATGGGATAAACCCCACCCTCATATTTCATGCGAACTACATGGACTCTGATGTCTGTTTAGGCTACGTAGGCATTTCGAGTTAAAACACGAGATTCGAGTCCTCCTTTCATATTTCTATATTATTGTATTTGTGATTCTTATTCGCGCTTTTTCAAAAATATAACATCATTTCACCATAACGTTCGATATCCCGATAAGTGCACACATTATGCTTTTAGTTACTATTTTGGGAACACTCATACGGATGACCTCACTCCACCTTTCTCCGTGACGTGAGTTGAGATATTCCATTCTCCATTTATATATATACACGCACACAACTCACGGAGTTTTTTTTAAGGAGAATAATAACACCTACTTATGAGAGACCGAAAGGGTGGGATGGGTGCCTAACACCTTATCATTCCATAACTTAGCCCCCAAACCTTTGAACTATTGGTTTTGCAAATATCAATATGTCTTTGATGCCATTCACTCGGGATGGAAACATTCCTTATGCCTATTTTGTGCAAAATAGGCTGGCGACTCTCTCTCTTTACATCACCCCACATTGATGACGGTCGAAGCGCTACTCCTCGAAAAAGGGCGCGAGACCTTATTCTTATCTCCCTCCAGCCGCGCGTGTGAGCATCAAGACCTCTCCCAGAGGAAGGGAAGGAAGAATGTCCGGGTATGGCTGCAATAACGTCATTAGCCCCTTGCCTCTTCCCACGCATGGGAAATCCCAACCGAAACTTTGATTTTTTTTCAAACGACTCTTTCCCTTACACTTAAACACTTTTCTTCTCATTTCTTCTTCTCAATTCTCATTTTTCTGCCATTATTATCATAGCAAAAGTTTTTTTTCTTCTAGAGAGAGAAAAAAAATCTGCCATTCCTATTATCATCCGAGCTCTAGCCTCCACAAAGTCTTCCCTATTCCATTATCTTACAACTCTCTCATCTTTCTTTCTTCCTTTCTTGTGCCTCAAACCCTTCTTTATCTTCTTTTCTAGATTTTCAATGGCTTCTTCAAGAAATGTTGTTGATGTTTCTGACAGAACCTCCGGCCAAGATGCCACCACTGTGATGGTGGCACGTCAAGAGAAACTACGCTTCTACCATCATTCATCCATTTTTGACAAGGTTGAAAAGTTTACACTTGAGTGCAAAGACTTATCTTCTCAGCCTGCATCCAAGTTTGACCTAATGACCTTAGGGGACGAAGCACCTAATAGGGAGAGTTGGGGTTTCTTATCCCCAGAGGGGACTCTTCATTTTTGCCTTGATCATGGAGCCTTACCCTATTCTCAAATTGATTTTGAAGGGCCATTAGGTCGCCCGAAATGCTTATTTACCAGATGTAACTATATCCAAGCCACTTATATTGAGGTCCTTAAAAAGTTGGTATCCATTATGCATTTTGGTTTGGGGACTTTACCCTTTCCAAGCACGATGCTTCTTTACATGTGTTAATTTCCCGTTGGACCAAAACATTCATTGTAGTTTGGGGTGAGTTCACTATCACCCTTGAAGATGTCTGGGAGTTGATGGGGCTTGAGCTCATAGGTACTTCAACTTACTTTTATGAACCTTTGGACGATGAGAATACTTTTCCTCGTTCAGAGTGAGATTAGATATGCCATAGATGCATTGGTGGTTCCAATAAAGCCACTTTCACTCCCTTGATAATCTAGTTCTTCCACACACTTCCTCTAAAATAAGGATCTTCAGTTGGGGTAACCTATGGAAAGGGCAAGATCTCCCCCTTGGAGTTGCCTGCCTATATACTTTGTGTTCTTTCATGCTTTTTTCTGCCTGGGAAACCTAACGACCAACCAATGAGGGACCTCATCAATATCTCAGTAAGGTTGGCGATGGGGGTTAAGTTTCCTCTTGTTGCTATGATGTTGGGATCCCTATATAGTTGGATTGACAAGCCCCATTTATACATGGATCACTCCTTGGGTAGGTAAAAATCTTCAAATTTCGTAAATTATCTTCTTCTAACTGGGTTCCTTAATACAAGGTTCCCCAACATTTCCCCTACTGATTTACCTCTAGCAGTCAACCCTTTTAAGCCCCATCACCTCTTGAGCTGAAAAAAAAAGCCCGTAAGGATATTTCCCCTATGATTGATCGATATTCCTCATTTGTCCGTAGACCCTATAGTGAGGAGTGTTATTCCCACACTTGGTCTTTATTTCATTAACACCCTCTACGGATTTCCTTCTCACTCCTGGATTCCTTCCATATTTTAAAGAGTAGGGAGCCACCCCTAAACACTATAACCCAAACAGGTGTTCTCAGTAATTTATCTTTTATCAAGGTGCCCTTGCCTAGTTTTTTATGGTTCACATGAGAAGGAGGCCTTCTTTAAAGTTTGTTCCGACTACACAGTGGAAGATGTCTCAGTAATGTGTGAAGAACTCAGTGGTAAGCTCACAATTCCCATCCTTCAAACAAAAGTAGATGTCACTACCAACTTTTTGATGAATTTTTGGTCAATGCATCTCTCAAGGATTAAAAAATTCATCCAGAGTCCTCCCACTTATCCCTTAGTCCAAAAATTTCCCCTTTTGAACTTGGCGTCAATAATAACTCTATACTAAGGTTTTATTCCCTCTAAGCACCACACCGAAGGAACCCCTCACTGAGTTGACTCCTCACGTCCCCATGAGCTATGTTCCACAAAAGGAGAAGAAGAAGGTTCTTTCCCTTAAAATACCTGTCACCAACACTCCTACTGAAGGATCAACTAGTGAGGGAGCTTCTAAACTAGTTTCCAAAAAATTCAAGGCAAACCAAACTAGTAAAACTACAAAGTCCAAGTCAACCCCTATTCCCCCTATTTTAGGGGTGCACAAAGTAACCGAAAATTTGATAAACCGAACCAACCCGATGGTATTGGTTCGGTTCAGTTAGGTTTTTTAGACTAATGGTTCAGTTCCAGTTTCAAAAAACAATGATATTTCGGTTCGATTCCCGGTTCCAAAAAAAAAACAATCCAATTCGAAAACCGATCCGAACCGGACCCGACACTGAACCCAAACCAAAACAGGACTGAACTGATTTATAATTACACATATATTTAACATATAATATAAATATGTAATAAACTATGTAAAATATAAAAAACCCTAAAGATTTTGGGCTGTTTCTTTCCTCCTTCCACACACATATATATATAACTTTCTCTACTCTCTCTTAACTATGTAAAACCCTAAAGCTTTTCAGCCGATCTTTCTCTCAAGTTCTCCTATGACCAAATATTTTAGCAGCTCTCTCTCTCTCAAGTTTAGCCGCTCCTTTCTCAAGTTCTCCCATCACCATACTCAGATCGGACCACGGCCATACTCAGATCGAAGCATCGAAATAAGATCAATATCAGGTGGCCTGTTGTCTTTTCACAAAATCCATGAAGTGTCTAAATGTGTTGGGTCTATCCATCCTCGGCATGTGTAACACATATGATTTGGTATAGTTTACTCCACGGAATAATCGAAATACAGATGGATCATAGCTTCCAATTTAAGTTTCTGGCTTGGGGTCAATTTCTCTTTGGACTTTGAACAACCAAGGAAATTTATAACACTAATTATTTATGTATACATATTTTACCCATTTCTTACATTGAATAAAGTTATAGCTAGTGTTACAAGGTCGTAAAGTGATTTGATGGATGTTGATGGCTTCAAAAAAATAAATGCTACTTCGTAATAAAAATTAAACCACCGTGAAGGTTTGTATTTCTGCAACAATAGTTGGGCTTAATGAAGCTTATTAGTGTCAAAGGAAGATCTACCCCTAAAAATGTCACAGAAACTATGGTGCACCGATTAGCTTTGGCCAGATTTTTAAAATTTTAAAGTTGAAAAGAAATGGTTAGGTATTAAAATATGATAAATGATTAGGGACCTATTTAAAAATTATATATGAATACTATGATAGAGCATCATGGAAGACCAAATGTTGTTTTTACATTTAGAAATTATTTTTAAAAGTTAATTGAATATTTTATTTTAAAAAGTGAATAGAACCGACCCGATCTAACCCAAGAACCATCGGTTCGGATCCAAAAAATGGTCCCGGTTCTCGTTCCACAACCCTGGAACCGATCCACCCCAATTTTGGTTCTCGTTTAGTTATAAAACCGAACCAACCCGAACCTTGTGCACCCCTACCCTATTTTGGCTGGTATTTCCCCAGAAGTTGTTGCTCCTATTAGTGAGGACCTTGCTGAGCAATGTCGCATTCGCATTGAAGCCACCCGTGTTTAAAGCTTGCTCAGGGTTACCCGTGTTTTCCTCTTGTTCAAGGAATCTCAACAACCCACCCCTACAATACCCCCAACATCTCTGGCATCCTTTCCCCCATATTCCTAATTCTTCAACTCCCAAGGGATTAAGTTCATGAGCGGGGAGCTCTAAAAAATCTTCTACTGATGGTGCCCCTTCCCAAAGTAAAAAATGTTTATGCACCAAGTCTTTGAAAAATGCTCTTATGAAGTGCGTCTCCCCACACTTCCTACGACCCCCAATTCATTTCCTCCTCCACATGGTTCCTCTGAGCCAATTATTTTGGACGATAGTCCCATGGAGGAGCAGGAAGCTATCTAGGCAGGACCAATAGTTCTAATTCCACCTCATTATACATTTAAAGAGGTAACTACTTTTGTTAATGTAACTCCCCCTTTATTCTTAAAGTTGAAAAAACCTTATCTTGATACTTAACCAAAATTTTCTCTTTATTTTCTAGGAACGTCAATCAGGAGGGTATTCTCCTCCCTCAAGTCCAATCATTGAGGAACATGTTCCTTCATGATTGGACTTACATATTCTCGATGTTCTCCATATTGGCGTGCAAACGAGGCGGCTCGCAGGCTTTCGCTGGGGGAGGGTTTGTCTACTCTTAGAGTGAGCTTTTGTTCAAAGAAAGAAATTATTTAATTAAACTCAGCTTTTCAATTAACTCCTAAAACATGCATCTAGGTGTAATTGAAGGCAATATGATCATGTAAGAACACCAATCATAAACAAACACACAAATAAGGAAAAATCCCCCAAAGGGGCAAACTTTCATTTTTATTTTTACTATAATTTGTAAAGAACGGTTTACACGGATTATACTGAAAACATGAGTGACATACGAAATACCCTCAGGTGTCAGTATCGATGTCGTCGACTGGAATCTATTGCAAGAACTCTAGATGGGTAGCAATGAACCGGAGTCGGCTTCTCCACAAGTTACTCGAGATGAGTAAAAACGATCCTTTGAAGGTTTAAAGATTCACACACATATATGGGAATAGTTTTGTGAATAAAAAAGTCATCAAACCTTAAAAATTTGAAGTCTATTTTCTAGGCTGAAAATCGCAGAAACGTGTAGAATATGTACAAATATTTATACAAAAATCGAGGCGGTGCCGTCGTTCGAACGAGATCGCGCGACATGCTCATGTCGCTCGAACGAGTCCATGTGTCGCTCGAACGAGATCGCGTGACATGCTCATGTCGCTCGAATTAGTCCATGTGTCTCTCGAACGAGATCGCGCGACATGCTCATGTCACTTGAACGACAGAGCAATGTCGTTCAAACGAGCTCGGCGACCAAGAAAAGTGCGCTTCTACACTTAGATTTTTTTTTTCTTTTTTGTTAAAAATAAATCAGAGTTCGAAAAATATTTTCTAAAAAATTCCCAAATATTTATGCGAATATTAACAACTCCAATAAAACATTTTACCAATAACGCGTCGTGGAGTAGTGGGAATAGATGAGCAGCACGTCGCATATAGCATGATGCACGTGTTAAGATGGTGGATGCAAGGATTCAGATCAAGGCCGTCGTGGATGATCATGTTGACGTGCCGAATGTAGCGGTATTAGACATACATACTGTGATATAGAATAAATGGTAAATTCCTAGATTCTACCCGGACATTTATAAAATCATGTCCTTAAAAATATTCCCCTATGTCTATGCCGGTACATACATAAAAAATCCGAATTATGCTATCTCCATAAATCAAATGCCATATACTATAATATCCCCATTAAACCCTTAAACTGAGAATACCAACTGACATGTCGTCAACCCGACTTTAACATCTTCAAATCTTCATAACCTGTCAAAGCTTTTCTCATAAGGGTGTGCAATTTAATAATCATTAATTTTGTACCTACACACATGAGATAAAGAAGATACCCATGACACTCAATAGTTTGATATATAATGACATGCACAAATCAAAGATCAATTAAGCTTAGGCAAATCATTGATAAATCAACCAAACAATTCTCCCCTATAATTCATTCGCCCCCTTTTTATGATGTCCCTAAAATGACAGATGTGAGAAGAACAAATAAAAGCAAATGGAGTGTGTCACAAGGTAATAAACTTCCTATTTTTGAATTTTTCAAATTTTTTTCACACAAGACATACAACAAAGAATCACACCACGAAAGAACACAAAAACAACCAAGTTGATGATATCGAAAATGTAGGGGTATGACCAAATTCGAAAGAAAAATCAATGCTTACAAACATAACATATGTTCACGATGAATATCGGATATTCCTAATGAATGAACTCAACATCTTCCTTAGGTGTAAAAAGATGGAATTATAAGAAAATGACTCAATCAAATCAGTAAATCAAAGCTCAAAGTGATTTTCACACCAATAACGTCCAAAACTATTTAATGCTTTTTCAGGACTGTCAAGGAAGTTCAAACCCGTTTAAATTCTTCAACCAAACTCCCTCAGATTTATATTTTGTTTAGAGGTGATCTAAATTCTCAAACATTGGAGAAATGATGGTGAAACCTAATGGCCCATATTCGGCATGAATTGCTTTTTATTGCATTTAAAAATTTTCAGTATCTTTTAACCTCTGTGGACCCCGGATAATAAAATTCCTCAATTTTTAGGTCCATTTAAACGGTGGCTTAATCGCAAAGGATAGATAAGGACCTCTCCTATCCCTTCACCGTTTTAAAATACCACACAATCTCACCAAACGGTTTTTAACTGCATTCCAATCTTGTCAAGTTTTATCGCATATGGTTCATTGTATAGACATAATTGAGAGGGAAACACTCAAGCCAATAAGTGATAGATAAGTACAATAATCAAATAAAGTCGTGCATGTGTGCAATAAAGGATATTAGGAGTCAAACATGTAGAAAGATATCACTAATCACATATCAAAGACTCCAAACAATGTAAAGCACATGGATGCAATGATGTAGCGTCTCAAATCACTATCAAACAGTCACGTGAAAAATAGAAATGAAAGTTGTGACTCGGCTATCTTAAATGCTCATTCATAAAAGGTGTAAACAACATACAAAAATCTTTTTGTGCTTTTTTAAAAAAAAATTATGAAAAGAAAATCTTTTTGGATTTTTTCAAATAAAAATATATAAAGAAAAAAAATACAAATGATATAAACTAGCAATAGGAATCATATGATATGAACATGATAATGCATCATATCCTAGACACGAACCATCCTCTCAGTCAACTGTGAAAATCCCTAAAGACTTCCTAAGACTCTCGAATCTAAGGGCACCTAAAGGTTTCGTGAAAATATCGGTTAACTGAAGGTCAGTGGGTACGAAACATAGGGATACGACTTTATACTCAACTAACTGTCGTATAAAATGCTTGCGTCTCCTGATTTGCTTTGTGCGCGAATGTTGGATCGGATAATGAGATATGTGTTTCGCGCTTGTGTTATCACATGAGATGGTCATGGTGTCCAGTGGAATCCCATAATCCTCTAACATTTGCTTCATTCACAAGAATTGCGTGCAACAACTACCGGAGGCGATGTACTCAGCCTCCGTAGTGGATAAAGAGATGGAGTTTTGCTTCTTGCTCAGCCAAGAGACAAGAGCAGAACCAAAGTAAAAACACCCACCAGAACTTCTCATACAACCATCTACATCCCCGGCCCAATCGGAATCCGAATAGGTGGACAAATGGTCATTAGTATCAAAGGAATACCAAATACTGTAGGAAAGAGTCCCACTCACATATTTGATAATACGTTTTAGAGTGAGTAAGTGTGACTCTTTTGGGGATGCTTGATATCGCGCACAGACTCCAACACTAAAGGCTATTTCAGGACGACTGGCAGTCAAGTAGAGAAGACTACCTATCATACTCCGATACAAGTTTTTCTCTATGTCCCTTGCTTTAAGTGTCCTTACTAAGCTTGATAGAAGTACTCATAAGTGTACGTGCATGCTTAGCACAATCTAAACCAAATTTCTTCACTAGGTATCTAGCATACTTGGATTGGGAGATGAATATCCCATCCTCTAGTTGATGAACCTGGAGACCAAGGAAGAAAGTAAGCTCACCTACCATGCTCATCTCAAACTCACTTTTTATCTCCTCGTCAAAGTGGTGAGCATACTCGGAGCACGTGGATCCAAAGACTATGTCATCCACATAGACTTGGGCAACCAAAATAGCCACGTCATCTCTCCTGACGAACAACGTCATATCAACTCCCCCTCTCTTGAAGCCACGGGCTAAGAGATAGGAAGTAAGCCTCTCGTACCAAGCACGAGGTGCTTCTTTCAAACCATACAAGGCTTTCCTCAGATAGTAGACGTGCTCCGGGTGCTGAGGGTCTTCAAACCCTTTTGGTTGTTCCACTTAAACCTCCTCTTGTAGAATGACATTTAGAAAGGCAGCCTTGACATCCATATGATATAACTTGAAGCATAGATGACATATGATGGTGAGTAGTAAGCGGATCGACTCAAGCCTTGCAACAGGAGCAAATGTCTCCACAAAGTCTACACCATCTATTTGTGTGTAGCCTTGAGAGACCAACCTACCCTTGTTTATGATTATGGTACCATTTTCATCCATTTTATTCTTGAAAATCCACCTGGTACCTATCATATTCGTCTCACTAGGTTGAGGGACAAGTTCCCAAACATTGTTCTTTTTAAAATGAATTAACCCATCCTGCATAGCAGGTATCCAATGTTCATCCTTGAGTTCTTCTTTGTGATTCTTGGGCTCGACTTTATATGTGTAGCAGACGTGGCTAACAACGTTCTCTAGCTAAGCACGAGTCTTGACCCCTAAAGTGGGATCGCCAATAATGGCGGAAGGACCATGACTCTTGCGAACCCAAGCAGGTGTGTCCCCTAGAATAGGAGTAGGGTCCACCCTGGATGTGGGAGACATGGTGGGATGATAAAAAAGGAGTGTGTCATCCTCACTCAAATGGGTGAAGTCAACAGACGTTGATGGTTCGTCATTTTTCACAGTAACGTTGATTGACTCCATCACTTTAGAGCTATTTAGGTTAAAAACCCGATATGCTTTACTATTTGATGAATATCCTAACAATATTCCCTCGTCACTTCGGGAGTCAAACTTTCCTAATTGCTCTCTATCCCGTAGGATGTATCATTTACTCCCGAACACATGAAAATATGCAAGGATGGGATTATTTCCAGTCCACAATTCATAAGGTATTTTAAGTGTGTGGAAGAAGGTAAACCCTATTCACCATATGGCATGCAGTAGACACTGCCTCTGCCCAAAATCTCCTAGCAACTTTATGACCTAGAAGCATAGATCTAGCCATTTCCTGAATCGTCATGTTCTTTCTCTCAACAATCCCATATTGCTGAGGAGTCTTCACAACAGAAAACTCATGTTTGACTCCTAGGCTATCACAGTAAAGATCTAATTTTTTCTCTTTAAATTCAGTGTCGTTTTCACTACGCATTCTATTAGTAGTGGCTCCATGTTAGTTTTGCAGGATAGGACACTTGGTCGTTAAAAAATCTTCAGCATCGAATTTATCTCTCATAAAACCTATAATCGAATATCTGGAGAAATCATCTACCATCACTAGGATGTACCTCTTACCACCCTGACTCTCTATACGAGTAGGACCCATGAGATCCATGTGTATCAACTCAAGTTCTCGTGAAGTGGTAATGAGATTCAACTTCATGTGGGGGCTACGGATTTTCTTACCAACTGACAGGGTCCATAGACCTTAGAAGTTGTCTTTCCAAGTGTTGGTAAGCCACGTACTATTTCCTTTTTAGCTAAACACGTCAAATCTATAAAGTTCATGTGACCTAGAAATTTGCGCCACAGATCCATAGAAGTGATCCTGGCGCTGTTGCAGACAAGTGAGGATTTGGGCATAGTCCCATAATAGTTATCCTTTATCCTCACCCCTTACACTAAAAGTTTACCGTCTTGATTATAGACATTACACTCGTCCTGGTCAAACTTTATGGCAAAGTCAGCATCGCACAACTCGCTAATGCTGAGAAGGTTTGCTTTCAAACCTTTGATGTACAAAACATTCTCTAGCTTAAGAAATCCTGGTAACTCTAATGTACCTCGTCATATGATGCTAGACTTGCTCCCGTCTCCAAAGGTGACTCTACCTTCCTTATAATCCTCTATGTAGGTAAAAAATGAGACATCACTGGTCATATGTCTGGAGCACCCACTATCGAAATACCACTGTGAGTTATTATTTGCTTTGAGAGAGACATGAAAAACAAGGGCCTTTTCGTGTTTCTTAGGTACCCAAGAAGTGGTAACCTTTTGTTTACCCTTGTTGTTTTTGGTTTTAGCTGGGATACGGGAAGCATTCACTGACGATAAAGACATCCGTCGGAATTTTTCTATCAAACCGTGTGATGTGGTGGCTAAAAACTTAACACGCTCTCTCAGACTGGTAAAATCATTAGTCCGATGTGGTGGAGCATATGTATATGAAGTCCGACCCAAACTATAGCAAAACTCTCTCAGGTGGCCTTTTCTTTTGCAGTACGTACAAAATAACACAGTCTTGGGTTGACCTTGGTTTGATTTTCTTGGTCAAACTCTCCTCCGTGGTTTTTGACGATGGCCATATAGAGTTGTAGTAAACTTAGGAACTGTTCCAGGTGCTATTTGGGACGTCGAGGCACCATCAAAACCTATTCCCTGCCTATCACCAAAACCTAAAGCGGGACCGAGGAGCATCTTTCCCATCTTTCCAGATCGATCCTCGATTGGAACCTTAACTTCCCGTGCTCTCTCAAGGTCATGAGTAAGCTGGGCAACAAGGGCTTCAAGTTTGTTTCGAGTCTCCAGGGAGGAATAGAGCTCACTCGTAAGACTAGACACTTGATTAGTTAAGTCCCCTTTCTATTTCTCAAAGCAACTCTCTATCTCTCTCTCTCCAAATAGTCTCTCTCTCTCTCTCTCTCTCTCTCTCTCTCTCTCTCTCTAAACTGACTTTCTCTCTCAACACAGGCAGACTCTCTCTCTTTCAACACAGTGCAGGTGGAGGACTCTCTCTTTCTCGCTTCTCCTAAATCTTCCTCTAAAGAGATGATCCTAAGAACTAATGCTTTGTTACACTTTTTGGTTTTAAATGACTCAGTATATAACTCAGCGTAGGTGCGTTTAAGATTACTCTCGCTCTCACTTACGTGCAGCATCCTCCCCCTCACTCACTTCATTCTCGCTGTCGAGGTGTCCCTATGAAGTGGCATTCTCATCATCATGAGGAGAACTAGAGGTACTCACATGACTATCCATGAATGCGGTGAAGTTACACTCATGCGATAACTCGTCTCCAGAGTCCACCGACTCAACCTCACTGACGTCACTAAGGGTAGCATTAAGGATAGCTTTGCCCTTTTCTTTGGCAAGTCTGTTAAGCCTAGTAGCACACTCAAAAGCGCTATGACCCTATGACCCTTACCGTCACACTCATAACATCTCTCACCGTCTTTCTTAGGAGGGTCTTTAAAATCTTTTTCATTTTTCTTTTCAAACTTATTTTTCTCGAAATTCCTTTTATCTTTGAAATTTCCATTTTTCTTGAATTTGAGAATTTTCTTAAAATGTTTTGCAAACATGGCCAAATCATCTAAATCAAGTCACACTCAGAATTAAACGTTTCTATCTCCCTTTTCTAGATGACTCAACTCTCTTTCTTGCCAACCCCTCACTCTTCCTATCAAGGGCATTAAGTGCAATTCCCTTACCTTTAGGCTTGAGAGATTTAGGAAACATATCAATTTAATATGTTTGTAAGTCTCCTACTGGTTTCTCTAATTTAAACGCGTTTAAATTACCCATATAATTGAGCACAATGACTTTAGGGATAAAATGCTTAGGTAGAGATCTTAAAATCTTTTTAACAACTCTAGCATTAGGAATGTGTTCACCAAGATTAAAGCTAGTATTTACAATATCAGATAACCTAGCATAAAATTCATCAAAACATTCAGACTCAAGCATGATGATAGTTTCAAATTGAGTTGTTAAGTTTTTCAGTTTTCATTCTTTCACAACATTAGTTCCTTCATGGGTAAGTTGTAAAACATCCCATGCCTCTTTTGACGTGGTACACGTCATTATCCGCCAGAACTCGTCAGGAGTGACGAATCCAGAAAAAGCACTAAGACCCTTAGAGTTAAAAGCTAACCATTTAAATTCTTCTTCCATCCATGCAGTCATAGATTTTAAATTTGTCACGTTGTCAATAGTAATGGAGGGAGGTGTCCACCCTCTTTCAACCAAAACCCAAACTCTTTTATATATGGCTTTTAGAGCAGATTTCATACGGGCTTTCCAGTAAGCATAATTTGTCCCGTCAAAAACTGTCTTTTTATTATATAATTTCTCCATTTTGAACATGCCCTTTTTTAAAGATCAATTTTTCAAAAAATTGATAACTTTAGAAAAAATTTGTGGAAAATTACACGGTATAATTGTGTAATTGGATCTAATACCAATTTGAGAATGCGCTTTTGTTCAAATAAAGAAATTATTTAATTAAACTCATTTTTTCAATTAACTCCTAAAACATGCATTTAGGTGTGATTGAAGACAATATGATCATGCAAGAACACTCAATCACAAACAAACACCCAAATGAGGAAAAATCCCCCAAAGGGGCAAAACCTTTATTTTATTTTCACTATAATTTGTAAAGAACGGTTTACACGAATTATACTGAAAATATGAGTGACATACGAAATACCCTCATGTGTCGGTTCCGATGTCGTCGGCTGGAATGTCTAGCAAGAACTCCAGATGGGCAACAATGTAAAAGAGTCGTCTTCTCCACAAGCTACTCCAGATGAGTAAAAAAGATCCTTTGAAGGTTTAAAGATTCACACACATATATGGGAATGGTTTTGTGAATCAAAAAGGCATGAAACCATAAAAACTCGAAGTCTATTTTCTGGGCTGAAAATCTCAGAAATGTGTATGAAAAAGACTTGGAAAAATGTGTAGAATATGTACAGATATTTTTACGAAAATCGAGGCGGCACCGTCGCTCAAACGAGATCGCGCGACATGCTCGTGTCGCTTGAACGACAGAGCAATGTCATTCGAACGAGCTCGACGACCAAGAAAATTCCGATTCTACACTTAGAATTGTTTTTGCTTTTGTGTTAAAAATAAATCAGACTTCGAAAAATATTTTCTAAAAAATTCCCAAATATTTATGCGAATATTAACAACTCCAATAAACCATTTTACCAATAACGCATCGTGGACTATTGGGAATAGATGAGAAGCACGTCGCATGTAGCATGATGCACATGTGAAGATGGTGGATGTAAGGATTCGGATCAAGACCGTCGTGGATGATCCTGTCGACCTGCCGAATGCATCAGTATTAGACATACATACTGTGATAAAAAAAAATGGTAAATTCATAGATTCTACCCCAGACATTTATAAAACTATGTCCTTACATACTCCCTTTGTGAACACTAATGAAGCTACCTCATTACTAGGGGAGGCTCACTTGGACGCTCCACAGTCTCCCACCTTGACTGTGCTTCCTTTCATAATTATGCCTGCTTCTTCAAGTTCACCAGAGGTAACTATTTCTCCCTTCAAATTTCTTCAAGAATAATTTCTGTAGGAAATACTAAGTGCAGTGCTTGTTCAATTTTCCACATGGATGTTATATCTCTCGTTAGGGATCTCAATGAGTCTTTGCCTCCCCTTCCCTTGGTGAGGCTTATCATGGACTGGATTCCACGAGCAGTGTTTCATGAGGTAAACATTAAGGTTCATTGATTTTCACATTCCCCATATTCTGGTTGCCCCTAGTTGTTAACACTAATACTGTTTTCCTTCTTTGGTGTAGCTCTCCCCAAGTAGCCCTTCGATTGTCAACATTGAGGTTCCTCCTGCCTCAGTGGTTGCTGGTCCCTCTGCCTCCATCCTGAGGTACCTTTTGCCTCTTTTAAATCTGGCCCTATTGATACACATGTTATTTCTAGAAGGCCTTCTCTTGATTTGGCACTTTTGTTGTGGGTGGAGGACCTTCCTCACAATCTCGTGAGGCAACTCTCCTATAAGAGACCCCTTGAAGGCAATCCCAAATGGACTTGTTAGGAAGACTGGGGATGGTAGAATTCCCCCATCCCTTTCTGAAAATGTTCCAGCTCCTGAGGTATACTCTACCCTTTTTAACTCTTTGTTCTTTGTTGTAATATGCCTGCACTAAAAAACAACAAGAAAAAAATCCACTCACACCTAATTGTTGACTTAGAAACAAAAAAACTTGCTAAGGTTTTGACTCAAAATATCACATGCTTGGTGACTTAGTAATGAAAACACTCATTATGATTTTAATTCAATCTTGCAACTTTTTGGTGACTTAGTAATGAAAACACATGCTAAGATTTTTTATTTCTTATTGTTTCATTCTTTACAGACTTCAAGGGAGCCTACTCCTGCTCAAGAGCAAACTTAGTGTACTCCCTCGCTCGTTTCCCTATCATCTCCCAAAGATCTTATCCCGATAGAGGCTTTAAGTGATAGTGATCGTGGTTCCACAACTAACGCTCCCATAAACAGTGAATCGGGTTATGAGGCCCCTCTACCTAGCATGGCCCCTCACGAGTTTTGCCTTCAAGTTGTCTAATAATCTCCCTTCGTTCCAAGTTTTCACCAAACAGTGATAGAGAAGTTGGTCTCTCAACACCCAAAACCTTTATCGTTGAGTGCCTTAGGTCCAACCGTGTTATGATGAGCTATAAGTTTTAGGGCATGGAAATTATTGTAGCATAACTTGTGAACACTCAGACTACCAAGCTAAATAGGGCCATCATCAATCAACACTTGGGCAATCTGAGGGATCTAGATAAGTATGGATTTCATTTCGATTAGCTTATTAACCATCTAAAGATCTTGAAGGATGCTCGTTTGCAGAGCCTGAGGAATCTTTACTAGTAGCATGTGGAGGCTCAACATGCAGAGGAGGCTGCACTGAGGGAGCATGATCCCTTAGTTGAGGAGATGAACTGGAAGGTCAAGGCTAGGAAGATTTGGACAAAGCTTTGAATGAACATGATGCCCTTCTCATCCAACGCCCTCAAGTCCAAACAATGATCCAATCATCTATAACAACTTAATAAACTTTCGTCCAAGATTCCTCTGCCTTGCCTAGGGACTTCTTCTCTTCCCCAAATCTGTGGTTCCTTCTTGGCTGAGGAATTTTTTTGTATCTTCTTTTCTTTTTATTCATGTATTTTTAGGTGAAAGTTCCCAATCACTTGTAATTTTTATTTAAGGCCAATATATGAAATAAATAACACTTTTGTCACTCAAGTATCTAATATCTAACATATACATCGTTTGCTCCATTTCATAAATTTTCATTATAATGTGACTGTGCCATATTTCCTATCATTGTGCTTTACTTATAATTTACAATAGCCTTCTTTCATTGTAATGTGACTGTGCCATATTTCCTATCATTGTGCTTTACTTATAATTTACAACAGCCTTCCTAACTTTTTCGTTTTTATAACAATCAAAGGAACAAAAGATAGAAAGAAAAATAAAACAAAATAATAAGTAACATCATGATAAGACTTAAGTTGAGCTAGACAATCTTTAAACATGATAAACCTTTAGCCATTTATTATTAATTTTGAAACGAATGTCTTCTTTTATCTTCGAGATTGAGAAATAACCTGAGTTTTGTGCCTCATTCACTATGAGTGGTCCCTCCCTGTTGGCAACAAACTTGGGCAATGGGGGGTCCACTTGAGGCTGGTGTGTTGCATTCTAAATAGAGGCGTAACCCATAGTAGTATGGCGATAAATCACTAAATAAGGTGTTACCAATAGTGACAAGATGAACACAAAATATATGGAATCAAACACTTTATATTAAGCTCACAAAAGCACCCGTGTATTACTCAGAATAAATAATAAATGAACTCCTGAGATAACTCAGTCAGAGGGAGACAAAAGCCAACACCCAAGATACACCTCTGGTAGGAAACTCAAACACCAAGGTCCCATAAGTAGGGATCACAACAATAAATGTTTTGTTCTTTGTAGTAAAAGCTTGGTAATAACTTCAATGGTGGGTGAGTAAATTCTCTAGTTTGCAATAACTATGGTTATTAGAAAATATCTCTCTTATCTAAAAAAGAACACACTCTCTCTCTGAAGTGGATGGGCTCTTTAAATAGCCATCCACCTTTCTCGAGATGTCTCAGTCTCAATAAATATGAAATGCATTCCTCTCATAATTTTATGTCACTAGCGTTAAATGCGCTCATGTGTCAGCATGATCTACATCATAGGCATTAAATGCCAACAGACACCTTTTTGCTACCAACTATGTTAGGCTCTGTCACGTTAGTGGTCATCCACCAAATCTTCTGACATCCCCTCAAGCTAGTAAGGTTTACTCAAGTTTGGATTAGAAAACAAGTAGGTGGCATATCACATCACTCAAGGCAGATGTGATGTTTAGTAAAGGGTTGTTTGGCACTAGGCTCAAAGTGAGATGGAATTCATGGTTTCTCTGGGTAACCTCTCTAAGGGTATGGTATATTGGTGTTTTACCAGGTGCATTTAAAATGGCTAAGTCAAGTCTTAACATTTCCTCACTTCTCAATCCTCCAAACCAGTTCCCTCCGAGATTCCTTTGGTGAGGTCATCCGATAGAGCATGGAAGATCTCCAAAACCCTGCCAGACTTGGTCCCTCACGGATAGCGTTTAACCTCACTCTCATATTAGAAATGTTACAGCTTATAGGTTACAAAGTATTACTAAAAATATACAAATTGAACAAGTAAAAATCAAAGAAGAAAATATTAGTCCTCCGAAAGAGCTTCCTCGTTGCCTTATTGTATCCTCTTTAAAATTAACTCTTGAGCTTCCTCACTTGTCTCTCAACCTTCCTCTGATTGGGGGGGCGGGGGGGGAGTTATATCTAATCATAAGATTACTTTTTAAGATCCCCTAAAATGCTAATCACATGGTACTTGTCATCTTTAATAATGTCATTGGAGTTGTATTCCATCAGTTAGCCTTGCTGGTAACGATCCCATCCGCTCAGATGAAACAGAGTCCAACCACATTTCTATGGTTGATCTTCTATGCTGAGACAACATTATCATTTGTTAAGTATGCTTGGACGAGGATGAGATCTTACTCATACTATTAAATATTTACTTAGTTCATAATATGTTCTACAAATATGGCATAACAAAATTCCCCAATACATTGATCATGATTGTAGATGCATCAGAATTTCGAAAGTGGTTCTATGTTGGAATTTCTCGATTCAGAGGTCATGCATCACGCAGGATGACTTGTGAGTTTTGAGTGGAATTTTTTTATTAGTTGTGTTAACTATACCACGTGTCAGAAATCTGGTGGATATTCCATAAGCACATGTGACACACATGATTTTTCCCTTTAAAATCCCTGCGAGGCCATTTCAATATTTTTGAACTCTTTCTGTCCAATATTTATTGAGAGAAATGATCGTGAGCCCTCCATTTCCATGTCATTTAGAGCTTTTGTAACTCAAATTTTGGTTTGATTCTAACATCAGGTATCCCTCAGGCTTTAATTGTTTCTTTTTTATTCAATCATTTATTATTTTTCATTTAGGTTTGTGTTTGTGTTGAGTTGAGGGATCTATATTAATGTTTTTTTGTCTGTTGTGTTTTGTGAGAGCTACTTTGGGTGTGAGTGTTCCCGGTATGAGTGAGGCTTCGAGAACCTGGAAACAGATTACTGATTTGAAAAAGATCTTACCTAGAGCTTTTAAATATAAGTTTCCCACTCCACTTTAGGTCCTCAAACCTGAGTATGATCCAACGAACCCAAAAATTATCCCCAAAATTAGTCCTTCTTCTACATCATCCCCTAAGCCCACCAATGTATTGTATAGCACATCAAAATATCACACCTAGGAGAGCTTTGATAGTATAAACTATAGAGTTGGGGGGAAAATTACCCTGATACTAACAACATAACTTTGTTCGATCACTTAAACTTTGAAGATAGGGATTTTATGGACATCCCTTAACCTTGGACATTGAAGAAGTGCCCAAAACCTCTTATGATCATTATATCACTAATGACAAGTGGTATGGCGGTGATATCCGAGAAAATGACCTGGTCGCCCTTAGGATTATGTATTAAATACCTGATGATGTGACAATTAGGATACATGACCTAGAGGAGAGCACTTACAATAGGAAAAATGCTAGTGATTGTTTCTTTCCCCTTTGAGCATTATAAGTTAGATTTGTAAGGACACAATTCTCAAATTGAGTCTTAATGTAGTTTTGGCTCAATTCCAGACAAAAACGTTTATGTCATAGGATAGTGTTCATTGTACCTATTCAAGCCTATGATGTGTTTAGTGGAAGACGTAGCGACCAAGTTTAAAGCTTCATCAAAATCCCGAGTTTAATGTGCCTCATTTCTACGTCAACAGTATTGTTCCATGCTCCCAAGGTATGAATGCATTATATATATATATATATATAGGAGCTTGGAGCATTTTCCATTGGGTGTAGGTTTAATTAAAACTGTTGTTTATTTTCAGAAAGATTTAATTAAAACTTTAAATAAAGTTTATAAAGTTTTTGGGCTAAAAATGAATATTTAACTTTCTGGAAGTTCGTTCGATATGTCATTCGAATGAGTTTGCCAACGAGTTCCCAGTTTGGCCTCTGTAACTTCGTTCGAAATGTCGTTCGAACGAGATGAATGTTCGAACGATATTTCTCACAAGTTCATTTTTTAAAGACACTGGAACTTCGTTAGAATGTCATTAGAAGGCCGTTCGAACGAGACTTCATTCGAACGATAAATATCGTTCGAACGAGATTTGGCGGGAACAGTTAAATGGTAGTTTTTGACAGTTTTCACCCACTTTCCCATTATCTTTTCCCACTATCTTTTGACTGCATATCTAAGTACGGGAACCAAGTTTGGAAAGTTAACTTTTTCATACACATCTATCTGTAAGAGAGAGTTTGAGAGCAAAAGAGAAAAAGAAAAAGTTCATGTTTTAAAGTGTCTATTTTTTAAAGAAAAGTTCATTTACACTTTAGTTTTCACCCATATTGTTTAATCCAAGTTTCAATATATATACGCCTTGCTTGGAGTTTTGGCACCGGGTTCATCTCTTTCATTCAAAGAGAATTTTGGGTTTGCTTCTACATCCCTCAAAGAAGAAGAATGTTTGCGTTGATTTACCCACTTGGAGAAAGGCTCCTAGTTCGGGTGACGGTGATCATATAAAGTCCGATCTGTGGATTTTGAGATCGCGGTGGAGTTCCGTGGTTATTCGCTAGGCAGAGGTTGATACAAGAAGACGCTTCAGGGCTTGAGAGGGATCAAGTCGAGTGTTATAAGTCATCTTGCTTGTATTTATAAATTCTGTACTTAGTGGATTTGAGGCTAGGGTCGTCCGACTTTTTTCCCGTTGTGGGTTTTTCCTCGTACATTGTGGTGTAGTGGTTTCATTGTTTATTTTATCTTGTGCAAACTCACCTAGAACGCATGCTTAGGTAATAAGATAAAATTTGGTTTTAATCACTACATGTTTAATTTGGTGCTAATTAAGTTGGGTAATGTTTAATTAATTCAAGTCATTAATTTAATGTGTTAAAATTTGGTTTGACCTAATTTGTTAAAATTGAGAAATATGACGTAGGCAAATTTTATAGGACTTGGATTAATTGTGTTTAAGTGAAATTAACATAAGTGTGTGTTTTCATCTTATTTCACTTTGGTTTAATTTTAATTTTGGAAGAAATTAAAATTGGTTAAGTAGTTTTAATTGAACCATCATCTTACGCTTTCGCATATATTTATAAAAGGAAATAATTTTTTAAAGAATTTTAAAATTGGGGGCCTCACGTTCCAACAAGAGTTCATCTTCTTCTCTATTCCTCAATAAGATCCATCTTAAAGGGGTATGGAGTGGCCCTTACACAACTTCCTCCAAATGCGTATAGGTCTATAGTTGGTCATGATTTACTGAAAAAAAATATGGGGGTTTGACATTAATGGGGGTATATTCCGATTTATCTATGGTTTGAAGGGTAATGTTAAAATATCTTCAAAAGTTCAACAATAAATTTATCCAAGTCATCCGAAGTAGCAACCATAATTTGAAAACAAAATTCTTTTATATCTCAGGTGCATGGGAGTTCTTTCCTGATGACTCGAAAAGAGGGATCAACATCCCCACAGATTGGTACCCCCATACTTGATTGTCACAAAGTCCCCATCATTAGGCAAAAAATTGGTAAAGTTGTTGGTTAAGAAAGTTTACAACTTGGACCCTCGATTTTTTATGGATGTATACTCCAACATTATTGATCTTGAGATGTATAGACCACTAATGCCAACTTATGATGACTAGGAAAGTTTGAGGAAGAGGAGGAAGATGAGTGGAGATCATCCAGGAACAAGAGAATTATGAAGAGGTCGATCAAGATGTCAAAGTAGGTGAGAAATTTTTACGAGTCTTAGGTCGTCCTTAATTTTTATGTGCCTCTATACTTTATATCAATTGTCTTACAAACTGGCTTCATCCATAATTTTCGAGCAACTTTAAATCTTAATTTAAGCTCCTTTATTATGTCTCCGACCAATGTTTCTCACGACAAATTGAAGGCGATTCGTGTCACGCATCTTAAAGAGAAAATGCAGGGCTATATAGAATCACATGTATTTTTGGTTACACAAAAATATCCAAATTTTGACTAAATTTTATCTTGATTAGTATTAGGTGTGCATGCCATAAAAAGAACAAATATATTATGTCAAACGAAACACACGAAGAAGAAGTTTTGAAGAAAAATCCCTTTCAGGAAAAACCTATATTTCAACATTGTTAAAGAGTTTGACAGACTCGATGACTTAAAAAATACTTAGATCTCCATTAAGTATAATGCACAGGGTATTCAAATCTTTGATAGAAAGTGATGCAGTTCAACATCACCCACAGGAAGCAGTTCTTCACTTGGTATCTACCAATCAGCCTCAGGATGTGAAATCCTTTGTTCTTCAGTAGAGTCGCAACTCCACAATCAGTCGTAGAGAAACCTCTATAAGGGCTTGATGTAGGTTAAGGAAATTGAGTTTAACTAAACTCAACAAATCATATTTACAGATATATGATTTGGAAAACAAAATGTTTCCATGAAATAAAAGGAAGAAAACTTTTTGTGCAGGTATAGCAATTGATTTTCACCAAAAGTGTGTTTTATAACAAGTTAAAAGAATCCATAAACACATTTTTATGGGCGGAGAACTCGTTCAAACTAAAATTTGACTTCATTTGAACAAAAATGATAGTTTCGTTCTAACGAGGTCCAATCCTGTTCCAACGAGAGGCTTATCTCGTTCGAACGAGCATTTAACAGACTTCCAACAAGTTTTGTTCTATCAAATAGAGACCACTCATTATAAGCTCGTTAGAAGTTCGTTCTAACAACTTAAGCACATCATTCCAATGATATTCAACCTCATTCTAATGAGAACCAGGTCTCATTCTAACGAGATGGCGATCTTATTCCAACAAACCAAAAAATTTAAAAATTATTTTTATAAAATATACCTCGAGTAAAAAAAAATCCTATAATATATTTTACTGAGGAAAAATCAAAACCTCAAGTCCATATACCTCCATATTGTGTTCGTGACGATTCCAAGGGCTTGAAATTTGGAACTAATGCTCGATCACGAACATGCCTTCAAATATTGTGGAAGCATATGTGGATAAAACATTCGATTTGTAAAGGGATATGCCAAATTATCTACACTATGAGAAATTATAAAATCTTACTCTTACAAATATTTCCTTTGGCTATTCCAATACAAATCAGAAGCCGAACCAAATTACAATAAAATCGCTAAGACAATGTTCTATTAATGCCCTCCCAGACCCAAAATGGAATGACATTCGAGACTTTGTCTTCAACTGAAAATTTTTCACCTTGTGTATTCCATGAGATCATTATCAAAGATAAAGATACCTACACACATGAAACAAAAGAATAATGTGATGCGTATGAGTTTAAAGAAGATATAACTCCTCCTTAATTTGTTCGACCCATTTTTGTCCATAATAGACAAAGGGTGATACACTAATCATGAATGTTGTGAATCACCCGAATCCAAATTAAATAGCATCACAAAGATAATCAATTAAGTACATTGCGATGAGATTTCTAAAATACTTTCAAACAACTATTTTGAAATTTAAAAAAAAATCAAGCATAAAAAGTATACATATAAAAGGTACATATAATTACAAAATACATAACACTATAGAATAGCACAAAAATGATTTAATCATGAAAGCGGAATGTAATTGTGTGAACAGTTACTACATATAATTACAAAATACATAACACCATGGAATAGCACCAAAATAATTTAATCATGAAAGAGGAATGTAATTGTGTGCACAGTTACTAAGGCAAATCAACGTAGGCATTCATAACAAAGGCGCACGAAATCAATGAGGTACTTCTTAAGAAATAACTCAAATTCAACCTTAGATGTAAGAATGTTGAACAAAATGAAATTTACTCAACTTATGCAACATGCCATGAATTTAAATGCTTCTCAAATTAATAACACCAAACTATTTAATGCTTTTCAAGAGAGTCCCTTGTTCAAACCCATTAATATTCTACTTTATAACACCCTCAAAATATCGCATATTTAAAAATTCACTCTCAAATTTTTGAATATGTCATAATTCTCATATGTGGCGAAGCATCAATGAAATAAATTTGGTCTTGAAATTTGTGTTTTTGTTTGTCATTAATCTTTTAGGCTATTTTTTGCGAATGGTGGCTTTTAATGCAGAGAGAATTTTGCTCTTTCGTAGAACCCTTCCATTCCTTAACATATAAAAAATGTTTTTGGGAAACAAAATCCAATCAATGGTTCTTATAAACACAACTCATCTCTAGTGCATTTTGTTCGTTATTAAATACTTTTGAGATGAGTACACCGTATTCGACAAATGACAAGTAAGTAAAATGTTGGAAAAGTTTCCGCATGCGTGCAATAAAGGTGATAAGGCGTCTAGCATGAAGAAAGTAATCATCAATTAACAACGAAATGATATCTATTCATTATTAAGCACACTGAAGAAACTAATACATGTCTCAAAACATTAAGAAAAAGTCACATGAATTGATATAACCTAGGGGTGATCTGAATATCTTAAATCCACATCCAGAAATGGAGAAAAATGAGAATAAAAAAATTGTTTGTCTTTTTAAAAAAAATTATCGTAATAAAATCTTTTTGGATTTTTTTTCAAACTTTTCCTTAAAAATTGAAAATCGTTTTGGTTTTTTCAAAATATATCATAAAACATAAAGAAGTATAAACATAACAATACAATTGAAATAGAACCAAGGACTAGAGATAAAGATATGAACATGAAAATACCCTATACTGAAATCAATCAACGGAACAAATACCTATAGACTTTCTAAGATTTTCGAATCTAAGTGCATTTTAAATATTTCGTGAAAATATTAGTCAATTGACATTCGGTGCTCACAAAAGCTCATAGACACGACATTCTCATCAATGGCATCAAAAATTATGTGCTCATGTATCCTAATATGCTTCGTGTGGGAATGTTGGACAGGATTACGAGATATATAAATTGCACTCGTATTATCAAAATAAATAATCATTGTGCCTTGGGAAATCCCATAATCTTCCAACATTTGCTTCATCCATAAGAGTTGTGTGTAACAACTCCTAGCGTCTATATACTCATCCTTCATCGTGGATAGAAGATTGGATTTTTTTCTTCTTGCTCAAGAAATAAAAAAGAGCACACCCAAAGTAAAACACCTACCTGAAGTGATTCTATAACCGTCAACATCCCCAGCCCAAACGACATCCGGATAGGTGAAGAAATTATCATTGGTATCAAACGAATACAAATATTATAGGAAATAGTGCCACTCACATATTTGATGATATGTTTAAGTGTGACCAAGTGAGACTCTTGAGGGGATTATTCGTAATGCATACAAACTCCAACGCTAAAGGCAATGTCAGGATGACTAGCGGTCAAGAGTATAAAAGACTACCTTTCATGCTCCTATAAACGATTTTCTCTACGTACTTGCCTAAAGTGTCTTCACTAAGCTTAGTCGATGTACTCATAGGGGTGCGTGAGTGCTTAACGGAGTCTAAACCAAACTTCTTCACTAGGTCCCTAACATATCTGGTTTGAGATAAAAATATCCCATCCTAAACTTGATGAACCTAGAGACGTAAGAAGAACATAAGCTCAGTAGACATGCTCATCTCAGCCTCGTTATTCATCTCCTCCTCAAATGTGTGAGGATTTTGGGAACATATGGATCCAAATACTATGTCGTCCACATATACTTGGGAAACCAAAATAGCACCACTCCCTCCTCACAAATAACGTCTTATAAGATCCCACTCTTTTTAATCCACGAGGTAAGAGATAAGAAGTGAGCATCTCCGACCAACCACGGGGCGCTTACTTCTAACCAAGCGAACCCTTATTAAGATAAAATATGTGTCCAGGGTGCATTAGGTCTTCGAACCCCTTAGGTTTTTTCATGTACGCTTCCGCATGTAGAATGTCATTAAGAAAGGAACTCCTGACACCCATTTGGTATAACTTGAAGCGTAAATTACATGATATAGGGAGTAGTAAGTGGATGGACTCAAGCCTAGCAATATGATTGAATGTCTTATCAAAGTCTACCACCTCAATCTGTGGGTATCCTTGAGCAACCAACCTAGCCTTATTGTGAACTATGGTACCATTCTCAGACCCTAAGCTATGCCTCCTGGGGTTTTCTACCCATTTTCTCATTTTTCTTGCCTTTTATCCTTGTATGGGGTAAGAGGGGACTTTCCATGTGCTTATCTGGGTTTTCCCCCATAGCTGGTGTCGCTGGAACGGGTTTTGGATGAACTGGTCGGTTTTGAGAGGCCGACACACTTTGAGGGAGTTGCCTCGTATTTTCTTGCATAACCTCTTGGATCTTAACCATGTTGTGTATAAATCCTATTAGATCCTCTATTCCAACAAGGGTTAATATTGGTGCAGCTTCTTTTTCTCTACTACCTTTAAGGTGTTCGATGATTTTTTACAAGATTTGCAGAAAAACAGAGTATAACGACCAGAAAATAAAGAATGATCAAAGACTTTCAAAATAAAAAGTAGAAAGTTTGTTTTAGGCAAGAAAACAAAGTATCTACATTCGGATTACACATAATTGTGCAATAGAACTCTAATAAATAGTTTAAAATAGGAAATCATACGAAACTACTAATTTGATTAGAAAAATGATCGTCAACTAAATTATAGGGTATTTTATAGAATTTTTGCAATTAAAAATTAGAAAACAGGTGAAAAATGACTTGGCTTAGTCAGTCCCATAGACGATGCCATTTTATTATTATTATTATTATCTAAAATTGGTTTCAAAGTTCGTCTTAGTAGATTGAGATCCAAATAGAGATAAGAAAAAATAAACAAGCAGTGAAATGAAAATATGAAATGATGGAGCTGCCTGTTGTTACAATTAAAAATAAATGGGACAAGCCTTCCATAGCTACCTAAATCAGTAGATAAATTATGTAGAAACCATTCTTATGTATCTCCCCATTAATAGTCACCATAATAGGATTTGTCTCTCACAGAATAACCCAGATTTTTCATATATATGTGTTATATATGACATAAATAACATTTATTTATTGCATATATTTTATAGAAGAATAAGAACTAACGTTGCACACTATGCTCACTCGTGATTTCACAAAATATTGAATACAATTTTTGTCCCAAAAGAGTTATCAATGGGATGTCTATTTTTTGATTTGTATATCTTAATCAACACTTTCACCCTCGCTGGCTTAGTTTCTTAGGGTATATCAATATCCCTTCACATACAGACCTTTGACCTTATTTAGCATTAGGAGGTACATTGAGGGGCTTATCAAATGAAGGATTAATCCCCAATATATCAGCATGTTTGAATTATCACGTAGCATTTTCTTTAGCAATAAAATTCATGAAATAATTAAAAAAAATCAAAACTGCTACGGATACGCCACAAGGTGTTGATCTTGACATTATCTTCATCCCGAAGGAATACGGTATACTGCTCAAACATGGTCGTAGGATGCCCAAACTCCGAATGAGGCACGATTCAATCTTTAAAATTTAGTTTATTACAGCTTTTGCCTTGCACATTCGCAGTAAATATAAATATTTTTTTTGTAGTATAGTGTGACACCCCATAAACTTTAAACTAGACTGATAAGGTCCAAATGAAATAATATTAAATGAAGAATCTAAATAATTGTGTATCATTCTCATAACTATAAATAAAACTAGAATAATAATATGATTAACTGAAACATAACATGGGTAAACCCTTCATCTCTGATACCAAAACATGTACACTAATAAAACCACCACATGCTACAACTTTCTCATAAAACAATGCATACTGAAATTGAACTACAAATAACAACTCAATCCGACTCAGAAGATAAATAAAAACAAAGAAGATGAGCACGTATGATCGACACTTACATCCTAGATGATACGCAATTAAAAGTATAAAAAGGCTAGATCGAGGGTGAGGATGCAAATGTTTCCTATGTCCTCAAAATGTTAAATCAACAACATTAACAGTAAGCCTACAAAGTATAAGAATATAACTGAACATAAACTATAATTACGCATCTTCCTCTCATCTTTTAGTATCTTGTAAATTATCCCAAACCTAATAATCCTAGATATCACATGAGTTTAAACCTAACCCGAGTGAAGCCTGTGATTACATATTATTAATTTTACTTAAATATTCATAATTATTTATTATATACATCTCAAGTATATAAATTTAATAAGGGACACAACTCTACATGTATAACCATGTTTATACGATTCAAAACAACAATATTAAAACTAGCTACTGAAAAACTGAAGCGGTAACCGTCACATGACCCAGGGTAACCCGTTGTTATCTTTTGGTATACTGAAAAGGCATTGTTGCCCAGCCCAGGGTATAACTCAGCTCAGTCTACCAGAGTATCGAAGTGGTAATCGTTGCACAGTCCAGGGTAAATATGTCTCTATCTGCCAAGATACTAAAGAGGTCTCATTGTTCTATGTGGGGTACAATCCAGTTCTATCTACTATAATGTTGTAATGATCCTCGCCGCCCAATTCATAAGAAAATACCATTTAGTATGTATACCGCGAGTACTCATACTCAATATTTTGCATATAGGATGTGACACTCCGCCTAATTAATTATCGGGTGATCAGTCCTTAATTTATTAATTTCATAATATCAAGTTGGTTCAGATAATGCATAACTGTCGAAACTCAAATTTTAATTTAATAAAAAATAACCACCTAATATTTAAAAAGGTTGGTGCCAAAATTTTATCTTGTTATTAACAATCATCATTAAAGGGAAATATTTAATCATCACAATAGCATAAGGAAAGAACTCACTGAATTTAAATAAAGAACCTGAGTAACACATCCAGTTAAAATCCAATAACATGAAATCAAAGTCTGATGATAGAATAAAACAACTTTAAATCTTTGAATGTAAAATAGGAGGGACAACATGTCCAACTAAAGTAAATAACTGATAGATGAGGAGAAATAGACTCAGAAGTGTCTAATAGAAACATCATGTAGCTTCCACAGCAACTACAGCTCGGCAAATGAATGGAATCTCCTAAGCCTGGTGTCCCTGTGACTGAGCACCTAAAATAATATAACAAGAAAGGAGATTTGCAAAAAAACAGGTCAGAGCCTGAGTAGAAAATAGTTTAAATATAGCAAGTGCTTAAATTGGTTAATTATCACAAATATTATTCATGTTAACTTAGCGTACTAACTTGGGATGCTCACCTCTCATCTAATGTGCACACCTAACGAGCCTAACTACCCCTGCTAGTCTCAATACTCTGCCTGACTATATGTAGTATAACCACTATACCGGATAAAATATGTAGTATAACCCGAAGTCAATATATTTCTATCGTTTAGGAATAGGTTTAAAGATGCTTTAACTTATTCTCATAGCATTCTTAATTCTCAACTGGGGACCCAATAAATATATACTTTAATAAAGTACCCAATATGAAACAAAGAATAGGAACTCAGCATACATATATAAAATCTCACTATGATACATACAAATATATATATACTTCACCCATGGTTAAGAAACCCCTGGTGCTAGGCATACTCGGCTATCTAGTCCCATTGCAACGCTCATGCATAAAGGACAATGGGTTCAATCTCTCAAGAACCAATAAAATATGTACACATATAGGAGGCGAACATAGTTCTAATCTGATGGTCTACGCACATACCTAAGCACCCATACGAGTGTCATCACTATCATTCTCACAGATAGCCCGTACCTAGGTTCCATGTTGTAGTGGTACAACTCAAAATTCCCCAAAGGCACACAAGATATGGTCGGCCATAACGCGCTAACCTCCGTTCGATAGCGAGTAGCTAGGTATGTCTTACACATAGTATTCCAAGTAATAATCATGCACACAACTTATACTACTTAATAGGCGTTCACGCAACCCAATTACCATAATACGTAAATAGTATTATTATTTCTACCCTCTTTGTAGATCATATATATATGTATATACTCTCTTGAACCTAACATTCCTTAGTTCTATGAACTTTGTACATCCCGAGAATAATCACACTCCCAATTCAATATTAATTTGAAATTTAGGTCACTCGTCATTTGCGTAGGTTATTTCTCTCACTTGGATAACCCTAGGATGCTTTTTAACCTAATCGGACTCAAAAAGTGTATTCTGAAATCTCGTTAGAAGTTAAGGGATTCTCGTTCGAACGAGGTAGTTCGAACGAAGTTCTCACTTCGAACGAACTCCACCATTTTGTTAGAAGGGTCTCTGGAATTCTCGTTGGAATTCTCATTCAAATGAGGTCGTTCGAACGACCTGGGCAGACTTCCAACGAGAAATCCGAACTGGCCCTGTTCTTCCCCAATAATCAATTTTTCTAACTTTCAGTCTTCAATATCAATCCAAAACTCAACCCCACTCTAATTACATGTTTCCAGAGTATTTCTAATCACCATAGGAACTTATTAATGCGAATTAGAGTACAAATACTTATATGTATTCAAAGGGAATTCATCAATTTCTTAAATCTCTAAAATTCTCACAAAAGAATCCAACAGATTTTTATTATTCTAAACCCTTAGTTTAACTCGTTTTTGAAGATACCACCTTCAGATTTATCAAAATACAAAAGGGAAATTCCTCTACATGCATACCCATCTCTAATTTCTAAGGTTTTTTTACAATTCAGTCTAATTAAACCTAAGCTTTCATTGCACCAAGTTTATATCATCTAATCTAAATTAATAAGAACAAGCCAAAAGAGGAGCAAGATAAACACTTGCCTTGGAATGGACTTATGATTCTTGACTTGAATTTGGTATGTGGTTAATCCTCTCGTCGGGATCTACATTTTGGTGAAATTTTTGGTGGGAAATCTTGAGTTCTTGGCTTAGTTCTCCTATGGGGTCTTCTTCCTCCTTTGTTCTCTCTCTCTCTCTCTCTCTCGCTCTCTCTCTCTCTCTCTCTTAGGTTGAAACTGACAGTAACCTCTGACCCATGTAGATTTTATTTTAATCCTAATTTTCGTCCATTTAATTACTCAAAAATCCAAAAAGACTAAAATACCCTTCTGGGGTGTCATTTTGGGCTAAAATGCCCCAGACTCCGAATAAAATACCCGAGTAGTATTTTCTGACTATTTCAAACCTTTCGGACACATTGGCGCACTCAAAATATTCATTCGAGTTATATAAAAATAATTTCCCTTTTTAACCCCCCAAATATATAATAGTGACGCATACGCGCGTCCCAAATAATTATATCTTAACTGTCGTGTATCTCGTCCCTAGCCATATTATTATTTCTGAAACAATATTATGTTACTCACTACGTAGTGTTCAACATAGTTATTACTCAACATGATTTCAACATAATCATTTCCGATAACTACTAACTCTAGTCACGCTAGTAATTATTGCAATTAAGCCGAATTAATTTCAAATTAAATTTTCTCTCTTAAATTAATTAATCCAAATTTCCATAATTTCATAATAAAATAAATATGCGTAAAAATACGGGATATTACATACTTCCCCCCTAATAACAGAAGTTCGTCCCGAAATTCGGAATTGAAAATATACATGGCAAGAATATCTCTGTATAGCGTTCACGCATGTCATCTGTAAAACGTGACTGTGTGATAATTGATTAAATTCGTAAATTTCTAATTTGTCACACTTATTTAATTAGAGTCTATAAATTTAGCCCTAATACATGCATCTAAATATGATAAATCATTCAAACCATGCATGAAAAATAAAGACGACCGATTCAGGAAAAAAAAACGCTTTCAGTTAAAACCTTTTATAATACTTTTAAGAATTTACAGGACCTTTGACTTACATACAACCTAGAAATCGCCCACAAGTGTTTAATGTATGGTGCCTTCAGTAAACCTTCAAAGATACGAGAGACAACGAAATACCCTCCAGGTGTCGGTTCGTCTTCTTCGGCTCATCCACACGCAGAATGACTATGCTCGGTATCCACCGATCAAATATGGAGATGCATTCACCACAGAGGTTGAACAAAAGAAAAAGTATTGTTCTTGAACACCAAAACAATTCACTAAAGCATATGGGAGTTTTGTGAATTAAAAACTAAAAAGGGATTAAACCCTAAAAGGAAGAAGCCAAAGGAATTCTTCTTTCGCAGTTTTTCTGTTCTATAAAATGCTGGGACTTCTTAATGAAAGCGTTACCATTTAATGAGTATTTATACAAAAAATGCATCGTCTTAAAAAATGTTCTCGTTCGAACGAGATAAGGGTCTCGCGCGAACGACGTACAGATTTCGTTCAAACGAAATTGCGCGACATTCATAAGTCGCTCGAACAAGATTTCTATCTCGCTTGAACGACCTTGGCATCAAAATCGAGGTACGCTCCAACACTTAGAAAAAATTACTCATTCTCAAAGCACCTGATCTCATCCTCCTTGTCACTATCTTTGGCCTCAATTTTCTTTTTATTTGACTCAAAAGATCTCTTTTTATTGGAAGAATTTTCTTTATTCATTTTGAGAAACTTTTTAAATTTTTTTACAAACAAGGCCATACACAAACTTTTTCTTTCTTTTTCTTAAAATGAGTCTTTAAAGCAACGCCATTATCCTTAGCCTTAATAGTTTTGGGAAACATGTCCATATCATAGGTTTGAAGATCTCCTACAAGTTCTTCCAACTTAAGTGATTTCAAATTTCCCAAAGAGTTCAAAACAGTGACTTTAGGAATAAGGCGTTTTGGAAGAGATCTCAAATCTTTTTAACGACACGCGTGTTATCAATCACCTCACCCAAATTAAAACTGGTGTTAACAATGTCTGACAATTGTGCATAAAAATCATCAAAGCATTCAGACTCAGACATGGTGATAGTCTAAAATTGGGTGGCCAAATTTTGTAACTTTGATTCTTTAACTGCGTTCGTACCCTCATGTGTCAATTTCAAAACATCCCATGCCTCTTTTGACGTGGTGCACATCATAATTCGGCGAAACTCATCGGGAATGATGGCTCCAGATATAGCACTCAGACCACGGAAATTAAAATTAAACATTTTATAATCATCTTCAGTCCAGGCCGACACGAGTTTTAAAGAAGTGATATTATCAACGATGACCGTGGGAGGAATCCACCCATTTTCACAATGCAACCAAACATCCTCGTCAATAGATTTTAAAATAGATTTCATACGAGCTTTTCAGTAGGCATAATTAGACCAGTCAAAAATAGGGATCTGATTATATAAGTGCTCAATAGGAGAAAATGCGATTTTTCACAAAACTGATTTTTCAAAAAGAAAATCAATGTCACGCGATTTTGCGGAAAATAGGAATACGCGATAAATTAGCGCAACCAGCTCTGATACCAATTTGTAAAATGTGACTGTGTGATAATTGATTAAATTTGCAAATTTCTAATTTGGCACACTTATTTAATTAGAGTCTATCAATTCATCCCCAACACATGCATCTAAATATGATAAATCATTCAAATCATGCATGAAAAATAAAGACGACCGATTCAGGAAAAAATCCCTTTCGGGTAAAACCTTTTATAACACTTTGAAGAATTTATAAGACCTTTGACTTACATACAACCTGATAATTGCCCACAAGTGTGTAATGCATGGTGCCTTCAGCAAACCTTCAAAGATACGAGAGACAGTGAAATACCTTACAGCGAAATACCCAAAAAGGGATTAAACCCTAAAAGGAAGAAGCCAAAAGAATTCTGCTTTCGCAGTTTTTCTGTTCTGTAAAACGCTGGGACTTCTTAATGAAAACATTTCCATTTAATGAGTATTTATACAAAAAATACACCACCTCAAAAAATATGATCATTCGAATGAGATAAGGGTCTCGCATGAAAGACGTACATATGTATTCAAATGACATCGCACTACATCCATAAGTCGCTCTAACGAGATTGCTATCTCGCTTGAACGACCTTGTCATCAAAATCGAGGTACACTCCAACACTTAGAAAAAATTACTCATTCTCAAATTTGACGCAAAAGTCGGCTCCAACACTTAAAAAATATTTTGTAAAAATATCCCAAAAGCTCTAAGTGGAAAGTTAAGGTATTGAAAACATAACGTTACCAAAGTAAACTTCGCGGAGCCTTTTTGATGAAGAACTTGATTAATTCGGATCCGTCTTGATATAGATTGCTCTTGAATGCTCTTTGACGGTGTAGCGGTATATGACATAATAAATTGATAACGGACTTATAAAAATATGTCCTTACATCATCCTAGCGCTCCCTGGTAGATTCCTCAACATTATGGTTCCGCCACTGAACACGGACTAGTGGTAATCTCTTCGACCTCAACTTCCTCTCGCTACGATTTAGGATAGAAACCAAGCCCTCCTCGTAGGAGCTATCAGGATGTAAGTCGATCTCCTCTAACGCAATGTGAGTGTGGGCCAAATCATCTCGAAGAAATCTCCTTAGCTAAGAGATATGGAACACGTCATGGACCCTATGCAAGTGCTCCGGTAATCCAAGTCTATAAGCAACTGGCCCAATCCTCTCCACATACCTAGGTGCCAACTTTCCCTTCTTCCCGAAACGCATAACTCCCTTCATAGAAGATTCTCGAAGTAACACCTGGTCCTTAATATTGAACTCTAAAAAATGTCGCTTAGCATCGGCGTAGCTCTCTTGTTGATCGTGAGCAACCCAAATTCGGCTTCGCATCAACTCTATCCTCACCTAAGTATCCTGAATCACCTCTGGGCCAAGTAGTTTATTGTCCCCGCTCTAACCATCATGCTGGGGAACGACAAGGTTTGACGTATAGTGACTCGAATGGAGCCATACCGATAGTAAACTAGTAGGAGTTTTTATAGGCAAACTCCACGAGCGGAAGATACTCCACCCAGCCTCCGCCAAAATCAATGATGCACATATATAACATGTCCTCTAACATCTGATTTGTTCGCCCGGTCTGTCCATCTGTCTGCGGTTCATAGGATGTAATCATTCGCAACTCCGTACCCATCACCTCCTGGAAACTCTCCCAAAGTTGGGACACAAACACCTTATCTTTGTCAGACATGATATTGAGAGGCACCCCGTGAAGTCTCACTATCTCTTTTATGACTATCTAGGCTACTGTCCTGTGGTGTAATCCATCTGGGTTGGGAAAAAGTGGGCTACCTTGGTCAGCCGATCCTCTATTACCTATAGTGAATCGTGACCCCTATGCGATGTGGGTAATCCTGTGATGAAGTCCATGAAAATATTCTCCCATTTCTACATCGGAACCTCTAATGGCTGTAGAAGTCTCGCCTGTCTCTGATGGTCCACCCTTATCAACTGACAAGTGGCATATTTTGAGATGAACTCGACAATATCCTTCTTCATCCCGCTCCACCAGTAATGTCTCCACAAATCCTGATACATCTTATCCCCATCGGGATGTACCGTAAATCGTGAACTGTGCGAATCTGTCATCACCTCGTATCGCAAGTCTTCTCCCTCAGGGACAACCAACCTTCCATTGAAATGTAAACCCCCATCTAAACCCACGGTATAAGACTCGGCCCCCTCTGATAGAAGCTGCACTATCTGACTCGGCAGAAAGGATCAGCTAGCTGAGCTTGTAATACTCTCGTAATAATCTGGGGCGTCACTATCATCATAGACATGAACGATCGATCCACCCCATCCTAGTGTTTTCACTCCTTCCATTTCACTTTCCACACCTCGGCCACCTCGCCTACTGGCTTATGGCTCAACGCGTCTGCTACCACGTTAGCCTTCCCTGGGTGGTATTGGATATCAAATTGATAGTCCTTCACAAACTCAAGCCACCGACGCTGACACATACTTAACTCCTTCTGCGTGAACAGGTACTGTAGTGACTTGTGATCCGTGAACAAGAAAAATTTCTCCCCCAGGAGGTAATGTCTCCAAATCCGAAGTGCAATCACGACCGCTGCTAACTCCAGGTCATGGGTGGGTTAATTTCTCTCGTGAGGCTTAAGGTTATACGAGGCATAAGCTATAGCCTGATTCTCCTACTAAAGTACACCCCTAAGTCCTAATAAGGACGCATCAGTATAGACTAGATACTCCACTCCCGGCCTGGGAAATGCTAACATTAGTGCTGAGGTTAACTTTTCTTTGAACTCATCAAATGCCAACTAACAGGCATCATTCTAGATAAGCGGCCCCCCTTTGCGAGTTAGGTGTGTCAAAGGACCCGCTATCTTTGAAAACCCTAGAATGAACCTCCTGTAGTATCCGGCTAGGCCCAAGAAACTGCGTAGCTTGGTCAGTGTCGCGGACTTCTCCCACTCCTTCACCACTGACACCTTCCCCGGTTCCACGGATATCCCTCTGTCAGAGATGATATGCCCCAAAAACTGGACCTCCTTCAGCCCAAACCCACATTTCTCATATTTTGCGTACAACTCATGTTGGCGTAGTGTCCGTAAAACTTGCCTCAAGTCCTCAGCATGCTCCTCCTTGGTCTGCGAGTAAACTAGAATGTCATCTATGAAGATGATGACGAACTGGTCCAGGAACTCTCTAAACACCCTGTTCATTAAGTCCATAAACACGGTTGGGGGGATGGTTAGCCCGAAAGGCATAACCCTGAACTCATAGGAGCCATATCTTATCAAGAAGGTCGTCTTCGACACATCCTGCTCCCTGATACGCAACTGATGGTATCTCGATCTCAAGTCAATAACGAGAATAGTTTTTATAACTTTTATTGAAATTTTATTACATAAAGAGTTTTTATAATTAAACTTTTTTGAAAAAATGTAACATTTAACTATTTTAAAATTTTGGCCACCTTTTTCTTTTAAAAAATTACAAAATGCTTTTTTTATAACTTAACGATACAACTTCTTGTAAATTTTTTTAATTTCTTTTTTATACAACATCCATTTTGTTTTATAAAAATGTTTTGCAAAAAAAAAAAAAAAAAAAACTTTCCTCCTACTATTTTTATTTAAAGAAGACAACTTTCATCCAATTTTTTAAAAAGAAATAACAATTTTTTTTTAATTTAAAAAAATTATTTAATATATCTATTGAGCTCACTCGTATAACTCGAAAATGCTCCCCAACTATAACACATTACTTAGGTCTACACGCTCTTGGCAAAAGTCTTTAAATTTCGATTCTCTAATTTGCTAATTCCAAATTTTGACATCTGTAATTATATATTTAAATTCATCTATTATAAAATTTATCTCGTGTTTTATTGATCTTTATATCTTGGTCTTTATATATATTGCCATTACAAAAAAAATGAGATGATCCAATTATGGTGAAAGATAGTGGAGAAGGATGGAATGATCCGCCCTTTAGATGGCTGCAAGTCAAAAAGGTCTCATTTTCTTATACACCTAAGTCCATCATCAATGTTAATTTATTGAATTATAAAAAAGATAAAAAATTGAAATTAGAATACAATTGGAAAGAACAAACTATTGAATATGATATTTTGTTTAAAAAAAATCACAAAATATTATAAAATAATTTTTTGAAATATTTTTTAAAAAGTTATAAAAAAACTATTTTCGTGTTTTTTTAAAAAAATTGGAGATATTTTTTTGTAATATCCTGTATTTTTAAGATAAAGTAAAACCATATTTTTTGAATGAAATAAAATTCAACAGAATTTAAATTAAATAGGTCAAATTAAATTAATTAAGTTAAAAGTAAATTTATTTACTATTATTGCCAGTTATGTGAAATGGACCTTGCATGATAAATAAATTTCAATAGGAAAATAATTGCCTGAAAATTAAATAATTTATGTGTTACTAAATTAAAAAAAAAAATTGGATAAAAATATTCGAGACACACTTTGGGAGGTTTTAAGGGCTCGGTAGGACATTTTAGACCCTTAGGAATGGTCCCGGAGTATATACATATGAGCTGGGAGGTTATCAGACTACGAAATAAGGTATTTGGGCCCATTTTGGGGTCCAAAGTTTTGGCCCAAGGCCCAACTCGGGAATTGTAAACTAATAAAAAAACTCCTTGGGGAGTTACATCCAATAACTATAAGAACCTATCCCAAGAGAGAGGGGGAAGAGCACCTAGAAGAAAGAAGCGGTGAAGAAGATTCAAGGGTGGATTCAAGACCAACCAAGAACCAATCCAAGATCCAAGGAAAAAAAATTCTTGCTTAATTTTTATTGGTTCAAATTACTTCTTTATTCATTGGGTTTTGTGATCCATGTAGAAATTCTGGATTTTGGTATGTTGGTAACTTGTTGATGAAAATTGAATATACTTATTATATAAGTAACATTTATGAGTAATTAGGGAATTCGGAATTTAGGACGGCTCGATTATAAGGATTTAATGAATAGAAATCATGCTTATGGCTCCTATTGAAATGGTTATAAGGACTGAAATTATGATTATTATAGCTTTTGTATGTAATAGAAATTTGGGATATCTATTGTCATGGAAATTCTTAATTGATATGAACATAGACTGGTCACTCAAATTTATGGGATTTTAGAATATGAATTCATTGTTAAAATACGTGATTAATGACTCTGAGTTGGTGAACTAATTATTAGAGATTGATTGGGTGGAACATACATTTGTAGGAACCTAGAAAATCAGGTTTGGCTTTAGAAAGTGTAAATACCATATAGAAGAAAAACTGGGAAAACGAATTCTGGAGGAGCGACCCAGTTCGGCTCCTAGGGGCCTGGCTGTGGGGTTTGTTATTGGGTTTGGGCGATTTTGGAAAGTTTATACAAGTTGGTAGAATTGTGTGTGGGCATTCGTGGAATTTTGAAAACATATGACTAGTTATCAGAGAAGGACTAAATTGACTAAATGGTTAATAATATCCTATAAAGAGGGACTATTTAATAATTCACATGTTTGTAAATTATTAAAATAAGAATAAGTTTGGAATATCGTTTTTGTACAGCTATGGGGTATTTATTAGGATAATTACCTTTACATATGATAATATTTGATTATATTTTTGTGTGGACATACCGATGTTCATGGACCATCCTATCATTTGGGGTACGCGCGTTCGTGACCGGAGCAAACGTCGGCACAGGTGGGCTAGGCGTAGTGTTAGGTCATATTTTAGGTACTACGTAGCAGCTCTACTTATAGGAGTTTAGTGATGATGCTGAATCCATGTGAAACCACTTGGTATGGGCCGTGCAATGGTGAAATGAGTAAGTACTGCCCCGCTTGCTTGTATTTTGTTTGTTCGTTTTCGATAAGAAATTCCTATGGACTCATCGATAGAGGCCGAACGAGACACCATAGTTAGATGCCTTAGTGTCGCATATATAATGATATATATGAAATTAATTGAAATAAATGAAATAATCCCTAAGTCTAATGTTGTGGACTAAAGATACAAACCCAATACTACATAGTATAAATGATATTATATGTAATCTCTTTGTGGGTAGCATATCGTGGGTAACATAGGAAATAATTAATTGAGAGTATTTAACTCTGTTTCAAAACATAATCTTGATAGATGCTTCTTTATACTACCATTTGCACTTATTATGTATCCATATCTAGTTATGGGTGGGTATTTGAGTAGCATTACTTTTATGTGAGGGGTGAGATATATTATTCATGAGAGTGATGATGGGAACACTCACTTGTATTTTTTCCCCAATAAAATGAGTAAGTTAATTCTTGCACACTTTAGGCCGCTTACCCAAAATTCAGATGTTTTCTCTCCTAAGGTGTGCCTAGGCAAGGATACCAGGATTGTCAGGAGACCAGTCTTGTCATTTCTTCCATTTTAGAGATTTCAGTTCTTGATTCTATCTTAGGTTGTCTTTTCATTTAATTGTTTCATTATGGATTATTGTAAGGGAATAAGCCCGAAGTTTATTTCCTTTCAGTTAGGTTGAGATATTAGTCTATGTTGGAGTTTTATTTATTTGATTCATACTTTAGATGTTTAGTTAGTGGTGTGTTGTTATTTATTCACTTGTAGCTAAATTAATTTATGTTTATTAAATTATTATTTTATGGTATGATACTAAGAAGATATAAATTGATAACAAGCCCCATCTTCAGCGTATTGTGTTTGGCCAACCTTTACGTGAGAAAATAGGGGTTGTTACAGTTGGTGTCAGAGCATCAAGGTTATAGTGTCCTTAGGATCTGTGTTACGTTCATTACGTTATGCGTTGCGTTCTTTGATATGTAGAACCTATAATTAGGATTCTTTGTATTTTTAAGATATGTACCAATTCAAACCGTGTTTACTTTCTGATGGCGAATGGAAGGAGATGTAGACCTAGGTGCATAGCTGCAACCACTGCAAATGAGGAGGCTCAAACGGAGCCACAGTAGCACTTCGGGCTTCACTGGCTCCACATTTGATCACACTAGCTAGAATCGCTACCATCTTGACTCAGACGGTTTCTACCATAATAGCGGCGATGCTCCACCACTTTATACTACTACAGGCACAACAACAACCACCAACACTACAGTAGGTGGCGTTACCATCCCAGTCACCGGGCTAATTTGGGTCATTATTAGGGATGCCTTTACAAAGGTCCAACATCCATAGTTCGTGGGTGGTTCAAACATCTTGGTGGAGTGAAAATGGAAAAAGAATATTCAACAGCACTTATAGATGGTGGAGTGTACTCCAATTCAGAAGCAGATGTTGGCTTCATTGCAACTTATAGTGGCAACACTCCATTGGTGGGAGTCAATTACTTCAGCTTGAAAAAGGAATAGCTTGACCATAGATGAGTTCTAAGAGAGGTTCAAGGCGATGTAGTCGGAGATGAGGAGTCTATTCATGGAGCTCAAATAGGAGGACCGCACAGTGGAGGAATATGAGGAGGAGTTCATCGCTCTTTCTTACTTTACGAAGGAGGATGTGAGTACAAAACAAAGGACAATGGATAAATTTATAGAAGAGTCAGCTTGGCACATCAGGAAGGAAATTTTGGGGAACTCAAAATTCACTACGTATAATTAGATGTTGAATGTTGCCCTTCTACGTTGTCAGGACCACAACTCTTTTCAGAAGAGCAAAGGAGAAAAGAGACATGGTGGTAAGACGTCGAACCTGTAGCATAAGACGAGTGGGGTAGCAGTTTAGGGGTCGTCCATCTTCAGATCAGCATAAGTGATTCTGGGGTCCTGATGATCGAGGAAGCATGGTCAGTAGGGCCATGGGCATCAGGGGCAGGACCAACAGTATAAGGGTTATCAGGGTCAGGGTCAGTAGATTCGAGGCCAGCAGGGCCGGCAAATTGAAAGACACCCATTTACCAATAACTGTTATGCTTGTGGAGACAAAGGTCGTACATCCAGTCAATGTCCTCGAGGTAATCAGGCACCACAAGGCAGGGTGATCAGAGAGGATATCCATCTCCATAAGGGCAGTAACAACAGTTACCAACTCCAGCACTGGCCAGCGCACCTCAGGGGCAGCAACCACAACTGCAATACGGACGGTTGTACCACATTGCACTAACAGAGGGACTAGAGCTAGTTCAGGATGTTAAGGGTATATTACCTATCTTTAGGCGTGCAAGTCATATTTTATTTGACACGGGGGCTTATCAGTCATTTGTTAGCACTAGGTTTTCACCTAAGACTAGGATGATAGATTTTTTTTCTTATATTGTACTGCACATAGACTCGCCTGTGAGTAGAGGGGCACCTATACATTCGGTATGTCGGGGTATTGGTACTAGATATGCACAATTACTTAGTCATATTAGGGATGGATTGGCTATCTACATACAGAGCCTGTGTTGACTGTTACGGTAGGTCCATCATCTTCACCATTCCAGGGAAGAAGATGCACCAGGTTGTGATGTCGCACCTCGTGGGCATATTGAGCACACATTTATACTATATTGAGGAGGAGACTTCTTCAGAGATGATTGTGTCACTATATTCCATCCCAGTGGTTAGCGAGTTTCTGATGTATCTAGGGAGATCCCAAGATTGCCACTTTGTCAGGAGATAAACTTTGTGATTGATTTGATTCCGAGCACGAGACCCATTGCTCGTACACTGTATCAAATATATCCTTTAGAGATGAGGGGGCTTTAGGACCAGATTGAGAAGTTATTGGGATAGGGATTCATTAGGAGGAGTACTTCATCGTGGGGTGCTTCAATTTTTTTCGTCAAGAAGAAAGACGAATTCTTACGAATTTTTATCAACTACAGGGAGTTGAACACAGTCACCATATGGAATAAATATCCTTTGCCCAGCATTGATGATTTGTTTGACTAGCTGAGGGATGCAACGTATTTTTCAAAAATAGATTTGAGATCATATTATCATCAACTGAGGGTCCGGGAGTAGGATATCTCAAAGACAAAGTTTTTTTATGAGATACAGGTCATATAAGTTTTTGGTTATGCCTTTTAGGCTAACCAATGCACTGTCGGTGTTAATGGATTTGATGAATATGGTATTCATGGATTATTTGGATCAGTTTTTCATAATATTTATTGATGACATTCTGATTTATTCTCGGACTTCGGAGGAACACCCACATCATTTACGTGTAGTCTTATAGACACTACGAGACCACCAATTATATGGTAACTTTGAGAAATGTGGTTTTTGGTTACAAGAGGTGCAGTTCTTGGGCCACATCGCGTATCAGAGGGGGATATCAGTGGACCCAGGGAAGGTTTTCGCAGTGATGAAGTGGGGACAACCCACTGAGGTACGTAGCTTTTAGGGATTAGTTGGGTACTATCTTCGGTTAATTTATGGGTTCTCAAAGATAGTCGGGCCTCTAATGAATTTAACAAGGAAGGATGTTCCGTTTGTAAGGGATGATGCATGCCAACAGGCGTTTGATGAGCTAAAGTCTTAATTATCTATGACACCGATTCTGGCATTACCTAAGACAGGGATAGACTGTAAGGTTTTCACGGATGCATCCTTGAGGGGACTTAGAGAGCATTAATGCAAGAGGGGAGGCCGATAACTTAGGCTTCATTGAAGCTAAAGCCTTACGAGGGACACTACCCTACCCACGACTTGAAGATAGCAGCCGTGGTTTTTGCATTGCGAGTATAAAGGCATTATATCTTAGGGGAGAAGTTCCAGTTATTCATAGACCATAAGATCGTAGAGTATATGTTCACATAGCGGGAGTTGAACATGGGGCAAAGGAAATGGCTAGAGTATTTGAAGGATTTCCAGTTCGACATTCAGTACCACCCGGGGAAGGCAAATGTCGTTGCGGATGCTTTGAGCCTCACATCAATATTGGAGTTCGATACAGTGTGGAAGTCGAAGTGGAAATCACTTCGTGGGATGATGACTTGACCCGTGCATTTATGACGTATCTCACCATCACACCCGAGATTGTAAGGGCAAATTTTTAATCGATTAAATTTGTTTGTAATTGACTTTATTCCGGACAAAACTGTTTGAGCCATAGAATAGTCTTTGAGTTGTGATCCCACAAAGCCTATGACATTTAGTGTTGAAGAATTTACGGCAATGCCTTGAAGATTATATCCGTGTCATGTTTCGTGCCTTCATATTTCTTCACACTTGGTTTATTCTATATTACACAAGTATGAATGCTTAATGGATTATGACATTTAAGATCTTAATTAGGGATGTGTTTTAAAATTAAATTATGTTGAGAATTTGTAAAAATATTTTTGGAAACGTACGTTTAAATTTTTTTTTGAGTTAAATATGTTTTAGAAAACTTGAGAATGTTTTTAAAATAAAATTAATTTTTCCCTTCCATTCAAACGAATCTTAGTTTCATTCAAATGAGATCTATTTCTCGTTTATACAAGAGTTATTTATCATTCGAACAATGTGCCGCCTCAAAAATTGTGTTTTTATATTCAAGGACTTCTTTCACTGAGAAAATAGTAGGGATTTTGCAAAACCTTTTTTCATTTAGTTTACAAAATTCCTAAAAAGTTTCCCATCATCTGGTGTTTTTTTAAGATCAAATCTGATAATTCAAAAGTTCCGTGATCTTGAGTTTGGCACCAAAAATTATTCCATTATTTTGAACAATTATCTTTCGTGTGGTGGATTCCGAACGCGTTGATTACGAAGAAGAAGTGGTGGATTCTATGTTCAAATTTGTAGACGTTGCAAAGGTTTTATCAGTGGATACCGAGGCACACGTGGACTAGTGTAGTGTGGAGACTTACATGGGTGGAGTCCTACATGTCACCATGGAGGAGATATTGAAGAGAAGAAGAGGCGTCTAGGCTAGTGGGTGATCGAGTTATTGAGTAAGACAATTCTCTCTTTGAATTTTTTGTATTATAGTGATTGTCTGGCCTGGGCATCAGAGTTTTTTTCCTTTGTGGTTTCCTCGTGCATCAACTTGCCTTGTGTTTAATTTATTTACTTTATCTGCTTAATCACATAGATTCATGCTATAATGTTAATAAGATAAAATTAGTAAATCAAATTGGTTTTCACAAGATGAGTCTGTGGTTGCTAAAGATAAAATTTGGAAATTTTAAAAATATTTCATTTGCCTAGAGATAACTGCTTAGGAACCTTCTCAATTTGGTATCAGAGCAGGAACAATAATTTACCATGTTCGTGATCCCTAGTCTTTAAGCATGAATCCAGGAGGGTTTGAGGTTATTAGAACACCTATGTTTGATGGGACTAATTACGCTTACTGGAAAATGCATATGAAGTCCACTCTTAAGAATATAAATGAGCAAGTGTAATTAGCCGTAGTAAAGGGGCGGACACCACCAGTCACGAGAGATAGAGAAGTTATTCAGAGAAGCTATTCAGTTAAAACCTATTGAGTCGTGGACTGATGCTGAGCACAAACTTGCAAAATATAATTCTAAAGGTTTGAATGCACTCTTTTATTCTACGTCTACGGAGGAAGTATGTCGTATTATGACGTGTGAGACATTTAAAGAGGCTTAGGATATAGTCCAACTTACCCAAGAAGGAACCAACATTGTTAAGGCTTCCAAACTCCAAAACCTCACCACATAGTTTGAGATGATTAAGATGTTAGAGAGTGAGATCTTTGATGAGTTCTACAATAGATTTTTTGATATATTTAACTTATCGTTTAACTTGGGAGAGAAGATACTTGACAACCGAGTCATAAAGAAAATCCTAAGGTCGTTGCCCGATCTATTAAATCCAAATGTGACCATTTTAAACTTTTTGGGTATGCTTGACTGTACAAAACTTGAAGAGCTTGTAGGTGATCTATAAACTTATGAGCCTGACATGTTTACCTCCAAGAAATTTCTGAAGAAAGAAAAGGGCATTGCTTTGAAAGCCTTGAAGGAGAAAATGAAAGTTTCAGATGATAAGTCAGACATCAAGTTCAAAGATGTGTCCATGTTGGCAAAGAAGTTCAAGAATTTTTTTAAGTTCCGAAAGCAATCGAAAGATGCAAAAAGGCTTGAGAAAAGCAAGAACAACAAGGCCAATAGCTTCCCTAAGAATCGGAGTGAGAATATTAAGAGGGATTGGTCGAATAGGTGTTATGGTTCTGAGGGTTATGGCCATAGGATAGCGGAGTGCCCCACTAGACTTAAGGAGGGAAAGAAATTGATAGCATTTAACGCCACCCTTAGTGACAGTGATCCAGAAGAGGGATGTAAGGACATTTTTGTCCATTATCAATTTATATGTCGTACGCCGTTACACCGTTGAAGAAACTCAAGATCGCATCTACATCAACGGATCCGAATATCAAAGCATCTTCAACATCATAGCCTCTGCGAGAATGAACTTGGTAAAATTTTGTTTTTACGTTCCTTAAAGTTCATATTTAGTATTGGGAAATTTTTATAAAATGTTTTTTATAAAAATAAGAAGTAAGTTTTTTCAAGCAAAATGAGGCTTTTAAAAGGATTTTATTTTTCTGGGAAAATCGGACCGGTCCGCCCCCTACCGGACCGGTCCGCCCTCTACCCGGACCGATCCGCTTTCTGCTGACCCAGTATACCCCGGACCGAATGCAAACCGATGGAGCCATATTTTAAAAGAACCGATTCGGTCATCCGGACCAATCCGCCCCCAAGCTGGACCGGTCCGCCTGGGATAAGTTCGAACAGGTCCGTGTGTTTTTTATCCACCGACTCTGATTTTCTATAAATATTCCTACTTCGTTGGTGTATTTTTTCAAGTTTTTGAGAAAACGTTTTTAAGAGATAAAACACAACAAGACTTTGTTTTTTGATGTGCCAAACATCTTTTTTGATTCACACCAAAAATCCCAATTACTTTTGTGAATCTTTTGGAACCCTAGAAGACAAGCTTTGCTATTGTTCATCCCTTGTGGAGAAGCCGTTCTCTTCTTCACTGCTGCCCTCCTGGAAAGGGAAAATTCCAGCTGCCGACATAGGAACCGACACCTGCGGGTATTTCTGTGTCACACACTTGTGGAGAAGCCGTTTCTCTTCTTCATTGCAGCCCTACTGGAAAGGGATAGTTCCAGCCGCGACTACAGAATCCGATACCTGAGGGTAATTCTTAGTCACTGTATTTTCATTGTAATCCGAAATTGTATGTTACAATATTATAATGAAAATAAAAGGTTTTGCCCCTTTGGGGGATTTTTCCTGAAATTTTTTGTTTTATCCTGCATGCTTTATTTTATTGGATAAATCATCTAGATGCATGTTTTAGGGTTTAACTAAAATTTGGGATTAATTAAAATTGGATGTTATTTGAGAAGTCGCAATATTTTCGCTGCAGCTGCACTCTCAAGGGAGAAGATTCCCATAATGAGCGCAACTACACCGCGTTCATGGTTATTCATGTGAGTGACAATGAGACATATTCCCATAAAGATACTCATTTGAATGACACTTCCAATGCAATAGTGAGTGAACCTCAAGTGAGTGTTGGTGATGCGAGTGAGGATGAGGAGATAGAAGAGAGTGAGTTTTAAGTTACCTTCCGTCAATTATATACAGGAAAATTAAAGGTGAAGAAGGAAAACTTGGAGTTATAAGTTAGGTTGAAAGAACGTGCTGTAAAAAATAATGATGCAGTGATTCATGATCTTAGCACATGGGAGAAGACTCTTCAGGAGAAACTAGAATACTTTGTGGGAAAGAGAGATAGTCTTCGTGGTTTGATGAAGGGTATTCCAGAATTTGAGGAGTCTAGGCATTTAATTGAGTCTAGGCTATGAGAGGTTGAGGAGAAGTTGAGAGATTCGAGTACAATTAATTTTGATTTGGAGGCTAGGTAAAAAAAGTTGGATATGATGTTAGGCAATGTCCAAATCAAAGATGATAGGTGTGGAATTGGATTAGATGATCATGTTGCTCCCATTGCCAAAGCCAAGACCATGCATATGAGAGAGTCTCCTAGGAACGTTGGAAAAGGTCAAGCTTTAAGTAACACTCCCTGTCGTATTTACATTTTCACTCATTGCGACAGGAAAGGTTACCTTAGATGTTATTGATACGATCTTAAGAATGCTCCTAGAAAGTCTAAGAATAGAGTCGTTTTGGTTCCCAAAACCCCTATTCATTGTTACACACCTACTTAGGTTAGGAAATCGAATTTAGAAGCTTTAGGCATTAGACTTGATGATTCTCATTGTGACACCCCGCCTAATTATATACCCGGTAATCAGTCCTTTATTAAAGTAAAAAAGGTTTCTCATTTGATTCATTCATAGCATCACTGTCGAAAAACATATTAATTACTAACCACCTATTAGTTAATTAAGCAGGTGTCAAAATTCTTATCTTTCATTAAACCATAATATAAAATGATAAAAACTAAATTAAGACAATCACACAATTAACACAGTCTCAACCATCACAATGCAATAAATAAATAAATACTGTCGTGTTGAAGAAACAATCGGCTAAGAAAAATCCCAAACCAAACAATGAATCCAACCCACAATAAGAAGTTTGAATACAAGTCTGAACTGAATAACTGAAAGTAAGGTCTAAAAGGGGAAACATGCCCAAACTGGAATACCAAAATGAGATCCTACACTAGGAATGAAATGATGTATGCGTCTAGTCAAACCCTATAGGCCTCCATAGAAGTACAGCGATGTGTCCTTAGATCATATAATAAAGTCTGGCATCCCTGCGACTGAAAATCTAAAAGGTTTTGGAAAATATTTATAGCAAGGGTTAGAACCCAAAACATTTTGAAAATATTTAGAAAGTATTTATCACAACCCAAGCTAACTAGACATTAGTACCTATATGGACTATCGACATCTATAAGTCCCCGTATTGTCCATACATCACGCTATGCATATTCACATTTCTCGTATGTTGTTAATATCATAGGTCACATTCTACATATATTACCATTTTAATCATTCAATTAAGTTTCACTCCTTAATTAATTTTTTATACGCACACTAACATTCGCAAGTAGAATCATTCAAATGGTCTTATATATATATATATATATATATATATATATATATATGTGTGTGTGTGTGTGTGTGTGTGTGTGTGTGTGTGTGTGTCAATAGGACCACCGTATAAATAGGCATACTCTGCTATCAGTCCAGGTACCTCTCGTACCCAAATAAGGACTATTGGTTCAACATGTCTCCTCGAACCCAAAATCAAATAACAAAAATTAGAGGCGAACATATGCACATACCTAACATACCCAAATGACATGTTGGTACCATTAGTACACGACACATAGTGAGCCGCCCTAAGTTATATATTCTGGGGAACAAATCCAGACCTCCCTGGAATCGGCAAGGTGGGATCGCCCATTGCGCGGAAACCTCCGTGATAGCAGGTAACATAGGTATGTTCACGCAAAACTTCAATCATATAATGGGTACAACCAAAACCTATATATATATATATATATATATATATATATATATATATATATATATATATATATATATATATACATATATTCAGTAGGTATTCACACACGCAATCATCATCATTCGCACGTAGTATATATCACTCGAATATTCACCGAACTTTCAATTTACGATTTTTCTCACTATCGCATTCAATCGAGTATTATTCTCTACTATAAGGGACCTAGTTGCCCCTTATTTTATTTGAGTAGTTAAGTCTTCCTTACCTTAATGGTCTATACAATAATCTCCCTCACGCTTTCCCATAATTTTATTCTCATTCTCTCGAATTAAAACACGTTACAATTTAAGCCCGTTTAATTATCGCTTTAATCCTCTCAATATGTCTAAGCCCATAACCCTATCATAGGCCTACTGTACTATAATAAGTCCTTCATTATATTTTAACAAATTCCCAAAAGTTTCCCCGATAACAATTTAGGAGTTCTAGCCTTAAAAAGAGAGATTTCATCTTTTCTGGGAAACCGAATCGATTCGCGCCTCTGGGCCGAATTGATTCGAGATGCACCCGATCGTCTTCTTCGTTTCACTTTTGCATTTTTTCACTATTTTTATTCACATAACATACATGTTTCTCCACCAAAATTGAAACCAATTGTCCCAAACCTTTTCTACATGTGTTAGGACCGTTTCTAACATAATTTTAACATCGAAACATTATGATTTCCATTCAAGAACGGATTAAATCATCAAATCCTCAAAAACTATAGCTTTCAATATTCTCCATTAATATTCAACGTAAACCTAAATTAAATTCGTGATTATTAGAACATAATCTCTGATTTCTTATCCTCTACAAATGTTCAATTATACTACATGCAATTCTTACCCAATATGCATTTTAAATCATTATTTTCTTCCAAGATTATCAATTTAATCAAACTATAATGAAACCCTCACAACATGGGTATTATAACCTCAAAAGAATTTGGAATAAACACTTGACTTTATCGGTAGGGTCTGATTTTTTTATTTATGTGATGAATTGATTGTCTTCTCTTTCAATCCACCTTCCCAAGTTGTTTGTGGTGCTAGAACCAGATGAGAGCTCCAAGAATCTCTTCAAAACCTCCAATAACTCTTTCCTTTTCTTATCTAATGGTCTCCTTTTATTTTCAACACACTTAACCCTTTCCCCTTCTATATAACATCTTATATAAGGTTCGGAAATTCGTGTTTCCCTCTACCCTAGGCTACCAAAAGACTAAAATACCCTCATACGGTCCCAATTTAGTTTAAAAATGCCCCGGGATCCAAATAATACCCCAAGGTATACTATTTCGACCCTTTCTGACTCATCCGTGACCTCAAAATCATCATCCGAGTCAATCTAAATAATTATCCCATCTCAATCTCAAATTAGTCTAAATGCGACTCCCGACTGAGATAAATCCAATTATGTCAAAATAACTCGCTATTACGCGTAATAACTCCCATAAATTATCTACTATACACTCAGTAAATTTATTTCATAATATTAATCCCTATCTCTTGATTAATATTCAATAATCACATTATCATTCAATTCAGTTGAATTACGTCTCTCGTGTAATTTAAAATAAAACGAATTAATTAAATTTTAAATACGCATAAATACGGGGTATTACGTACTTCTCCCCTTACAAAGGAATTTTTTCCCCAAAATTAGGATGTACCTGCGTTAAATAACTCTAGATACTGCTCTCGCATGTCATCCTTGCGCTCCCATACAGACTCGTCAACACTGTGGAGTCCCCACTGAACTCTGACTAGTGGCACAACCTTAGACCACAGTTTATGCTCGCTACGATCCGGAATAGCCACGGGTGTCTCCTCGTACGAGACGTCTGGATGTAAATCAATCTTTTCAAGTGGAACGTGCAAAAAAAATCTCTCTCTCTCCTCTCCTGTACTTGTTTAGTGATGCCACGTGGAACACGTCGTGTATCCGCTAAAGATGGTATGGTAAATCAAGTTTATATGCCACTGGTCCCACTCTCTCAATAATAGGGAAAGGTCACACATATCTCGATGCTAGCTCCCCCTTCTTACAAAATCTCATGACCCCCTTCATGGGAGACACCTAAAACAACACCTGGTCGCCAACCTCTGACTCAACGTGTACCCGATTTGCATCAGCATAACCTTTTTTCCTATCCTGAGCTATCCAAATACGTCCCCAAATTAGCTCAATCTTAGCATTCGTCTCTTGTATTATCTCTGGACCCAATAACTTGTTGTCCCCCACCTCTAGCCAGTAAGCGGGAGAACAAAAAGCTCTCCCATAAAGTGACTCAAATGGTGTCATATCGATGGTAAACTGGTAAGACTTATTCTACACAAAATTTACCAATGGAAGGTATTCATCCCTCCCATCCTCCTCTGAAATTCAATATGCACATCCTCAACATGTACTCCAGCATCTGATTTTCCCTCTCAGTCTGTCTGCGGATGGTAAGTGGTGCCTAACTGCAAGTCTTTGCAAATGGCGTCCTGAAAGCTCTACCAGATCTGAGACACAAAGATATTGTCTCTTTAAAACACAATATTAATCGTCACCCCATGTAGCTTAACTATCTCCACAAGAAACAGCTGGGCACACTGAATCGTCTCAAAATCGGTGCGAACCGGTAAGAAATGGTCCACCGTGGTCAACCAATCCACTATCACCCAAAATGGAATTGTGACCCTTCTGCGATGTCGATAACCCTGTAATAAAATACATCAAAATACTCACCCAATTACACACGAGAATATCTAATAGATGTAGCATCTCCAAAGGCCTCTCATGGTCAACTTCACATGCGGATAAATAACACACTTCGAGGTGAACTCTGTTTTGTACCGCTTCATCCCTAATTACTAATACTGCCTCCTCATGTCCTTGTACATCTTATCCCCGTCAGGATGTACCATAAACCTCGAACTATGTGACTCTGTCATTACCGCGTGCCTTAAGTCCTCATCCTCGGGCACTATAAGTCTCCCATTAAAACGTAGACCTCCCTCTGAGATGATCGAGTAAGACTCAGCACCCTCAGCTACCAACTGTCATAACTTGTCCTGACATAAATGATCCTTTGCATGTTCTTTCACTACTTGCCTCACAATCTTGGGAGTGATAGCTAAAACTTCCATACACGCTCTGGTGATCTCATCATCATGTCAAAGGTCACTCCACTTCGCTTTCCAGACCTCTTCTAACTCTCTAGTGGGTCGTTGGCTCAATGCGTCTGCTACTATATTAGCCTTCCCATGATGATACTGTATATCAAACTGATAGTACTTCATAAATTCTAGCCACCTTCTTTGCCTTATGTTCAGATTATTCTGTGTGAAGAGATAATAAAGTGACTTATGATCCGTGAATAATGTAAACTGCTCCCCAAGAAGATAGTGTCTTTATATCCTCAAAGAAAACCCAACTATTGCCAACTCAAGGTCGTGTGTGGGGTAATTCTTCTCACGGGGCTTAATCTTTCGAGACTCATAAGTTATAGCCCTATCCTCCTACTGTAACACACCCCAAGTTTCTATAAGGATGCATCAGCGTAGGCCGGATACTCCACCCCCCTCCTAGGTAATGCAAGTACTGGCGCTAATGTCAACTTGTGCGCTCATCAAAGGATAGCTAAGAGAGATCACTCCACACAAACGGTACCCCCTTATGAGTCAGGTTCATTAATGGACCCGTAATCTTCAAAAATCCTTTAATGAAGAAGTGATAATACTCGGCCAACCCTAAAAAGTTATGAATCTATATTAGTGTCATGGGTTATTCCCAGTCCGCCACCATTGATACCTTACTCGGATCCACTGCGATACCCCTATCATATATGATGTGGCCAAGAAATTGTACCTCCCATAGCCAAAATCCACACTTCCTAAATTTGGCATATAAATGGTGGTCTCAAAGTGTCTGTAAGACCCTATGCAAATGCTTTACATGCTCATCCTCAGTACGAGAGTAAATAAGAATGTTGTCTACAAACAAGATCAAGAACTAGTCCAAGAACTCCCTGAATACTCTGTGCATGACATCTGTGAACATTTTTGCTACATTGGTGAGCCTAAACGGCATCACCTTGACCCGTACCGCGATAGGAAAGCAGTATTGGGAACATCCTCCTCCCGAATGCGCAAATGGTGATATCCCAATCTCAAGTGAATCTTAGAGAAGTATGCAAGCCCTCTTAACCGATCAAATAGGTCATCGATCCTCGACAACGAATACTTATTCTGTATCGTGACCTTATTCAGCTCCCTGTAATCCGCACACAAGCGAAGCGAACTGTCCCTTTTCTTCAAGAATAATACCGGTGTACCCCACGGTGACGTACTCCGCTGGATGAAATCCTGACCCAAGAGATGCTGAATCTGCTCTCTCAACTCTCACATATTCGATGGGGCCATGCGATAAGGTACTCGGGCAATCGGTCTCGTACTCGATGCAAAGTCGATAACAAACTCAATTTCCCTTTTAGGTGGAAACCCGGGTATCTCCTGGAATACATCCTCAAAATATCTCACAACTTGAATCGAGTCTAATGGAATCACTACCTCCTGGGAGGTCTCCTCCTCAATGTAGTATAAGTTTGTGCGTGACCCCCCCCCCCCCCCCCCCCAGGAGGAGGAATCGCCATAAGGAACATTTCTTGCCCTGGAATGGAAAACACAATGGTCCTCTCATAGCAATCTGAAGTCGTCCTGTAACCTCACATCGTAACCCTATATATCTAACACAAGAATTTTTGTCATTAAGCTTAGTCTCCCTACAACGATATCAACTCCTTTACAAATCGAGTGTATCAGTGACCCACTACCCATCGGTGACTCTACATACATAAGGAGACAACCGACAATCTCTAATAAACCGATAGCTTTGGCAAATCTGGTTTTAATAAATGAATGCGATGCCCAGTATAAAAAATAATCCAACCCTCAAGCCCATAAATAGGAAATGTACCCACAATAAACGACGGTGCCGGTGATGTTAGTGGAATGGATATATCCCAGATGTTGTACACACGCCCGTAGTGCATTTGTCCCTACTACTGCTGAGGGTTTGGTGGTGCTGGTGTTGTAGGTGGTAAAGGAGCCTGTTGTCCCTGCTGGACACCCTGTTGTTATGCCCTGCCCTGCCCTGCCCTGGGCAATCTCTCCTCTTGTGACCCTGCTAGCCACAAAAGATGCACCGTCCTCTCTGTCTCTTACGCTGCTGGCCCTAATGGCCTCCCGTTGGTTCCCTTGGCCCTGAGGAACCTACTACTAATTTAGGCCCTGCTACCCCTACCCCTCTGATCGGTACCCTCTATATATAAATCTCTTGTAGAGTTCCCCTGCTGGAAATCCTATCCCTGCTGACTGCTTGTCTGCTGCTGCGGTGCTCCATTAGCACCACTCCCATTTGCCTTGCCCGACTGGCTAGGTTCACCTCCTATCTTACTTCCCTTCGAGTGGAAGTGATGATCCTGATAGTGTAGTAATGCTGCATTGATGACATCAGTATATATCACCAATGGAAGTTACCGATCAAGTGCTGCCTGATCCTCCAGGCCAAACCGTCCGTGAACTTTTCTTTCTTCAACTGCTTATTATTCACCTCATTTGGCATAAAATTAGCCAACCGGGTGAATTCCTCCTCATTATCAGGTACCGAGTGGTCACCCTGTATTACTTCCCTAAACTTCTTCTACATCTCTGACTGAACTAATGGAGAAAAGTATTAAGCGATCGAATCGCACCTAGAACTTGGTAATCATGTACCTCTCCTCAGTGGTGGTCACCGACTCCCACCACTGTAATGCTGCTCCAGCCTGTTTGAAGGTCGCCAACATATGCTTTTGTGTATCACTACACTCCACCATGCTCAGGTGGCACTGTATATTATTTTTCCATTAACACGCCACAACTACGTCGGTGCTACCCCGAAACTCGGTCGAGTGTCCCTTATGGAAGGTCTCCATGACTTTCTACCAAGTAGATGTCCCTAGATGTGCCTAGATCTCTGGTGCCATTGGTGGTGGTTCCTCGGGATGAGGGAAGTGAGTTTTCATAGCTATCATAGCCGCGTTGACCGCCTAGGCCACTATCTCGACCACATGTGCTTGTCGAAATCATCTCTGGTGGTGACTGTAGTGGCGGTACCTGTGGCTCCCATTAAGCCTCCCTTAACGTTTCCCTGGCCTCCGCCCTCTCCTCGGGGGCATTTGAAAATAGATTGAATTGTATGATTTCACAGTCAATACAATATGAAATAGCAGAAGTACATAAATCTCAGATACGTTATCATGAATGCAACAATCCTAATAATATGGCTTTATGTAAAATAAGGCAACGTTGAAATCGTAGTAAGCTATACAGATCCTATGGACACTAGAACTTGATGCTCTGATACCATCTGTGATACCTTGCCTAATTAAATACCGGGTGATCAGTCCTTTATTAAATTAAAAGATGTTTCTCATCTGGTTCATTCCCAGCATCACTGTCGAAAAACACATTAATTACTAACCACCTATTAGTTAATTAAGTCGGTGTCAAAATTCTTATCTTTCATTAAACCATAATATAAAATGTTAAAAACTAAATTAAGACATTCACACAATTAATATAGTCTAAACCATTATAATGCAATGAATAAATAAATAACGTCTAGCCGAATAAACTATTGGCTAAGAAAAATCCCAAACCAAACAATGAATCCAACCCAAAATAAAAAGTCTGAATACAAGTCTAAACCGAATAACTGAAAGTAAAGCCTAAATGGGGCAACATACCCAAACTGGAATACCAAAATGAGATCCTACACTAGGAATGAAATGGTGGATGCATCTAGTCAAACCCTGTAGGCCTCCATAGTACTATAGCTACGTGTCCTTGGATCAAATAATAAAGTCTGGCATCCCTGTGGCTGGAAATCTAAATGGTTTTGGAAAATATTTATAGCAAGGGTTAGAACCCAAAACATTTTGAAAATATTTTGCAAGTATTTATCACAATTTAAAAATTAGTTATTGATTACACATGTTGGGTTCACGTACACACTTTTGAGTTTCCTCACCGCTCAACTATTGTGCACGCCTAACATTTTTTACTGAGTCCTCCAAGCCATATTACCCAAGCTAACTAGACAATAGTACCTATCTGGACTATCGACATCTATAAGTCCCCGTATCGTCCATACATCACGCTATCCATATTAACATTTCTCATATGTTATTAATATCATAGGTAACATTCTACATCTATTACCATTCTAATCATTCAATTAAGTTTCACTACTTAATTCATGATTTATATGCACACTAACATTCTGTATACTATCACACGCAAGTAGAATCATTCAAATGGTCATATATACTTATCTCTCTCTCTCTCTCTATATATATATATATACGGTGTCTCTTAAAAGGACCACCTTACAAATAGGCATACTCTGCTATCACTCCATGTACCTCTCGTACCCGAATAATGACTATTGGTTCGTCATGTATCCTCAAACCCAAAATGAAATAACAAGCAATGGAGGCGAACATAGTTCTAAGACTTTGGGCTATGCACACACCTAAAGTACCCAAATGACACGTCGATCCCACTAATACACGACACATAGTGAGCCGCCCTAAGTTATATGTTCTGGAGCACAAATCCAGACCTCCCTACAATCGGCAAGGTGGGATCGCCCAGTGTAAAGAAACCTCTGTGATAGCAGGTAGCGTAGGTATGCTCACGCAAAACATCAATCATATAATAGGTAAACCCAAAACATATATATATATATATATATATATATATATATATATATATATATATATATATATATTCAATAGGTACTCACACTATTCATCATCATTCGCACATAGTATATATCACCCGAATACTCACTGAACTTTCAATTTACGATTTTTCTCACTATCTCACTCAATCGAGTATTATTCTCGTTAGATACCTCATTCGATCTCGTTCAAACAAGATTTGGACATGCCATTCGAATGAGACTGCAAGTCGTTCGAACGATCGAAGCAGTTTTTGAAAAAAACACTTATTTGTGTGGTTTTCTTTTGTAACTTGTCCTCCCCACTACTTCCACTTTTATATAACATGGGGAGGTTGTGAAAACTGAAGAGAGACCCTCCATTTTGCTTTAGGGAAATGCTTAAAAACTTTTGCAAAATCTCAATTTTATGATATTTCTAGATTATTTTCCAAGAGCATAACCCAAAATAATTGTTCTTATTATCATCATCATCGTCGTCGTCATCGTTATCATGTGTGATGGACTTTCGCAGGGTTAGAGACGACATAGGCATTTGGTGGGTACCGAGACATGGGAGGTGTTGTGTAGATATGTTGGAGATACACGTGCTAGGACGGAGGTATAGAAGATGTCATGAGCGACACTTGAAGTAGTCGAGTCTGTAAGTCTTACGAGTCTTCTTGTAATACTATGTTCGTAGTGGACTTGTTTGGCCTGGACGTACGAGGTTTTTCCCATTTGGGTTTTCCTCATACATCGTCGTGTTGTGTTTGTTTATTTTATCTTTCTCATTCTCACCTACCTGCATGCTAAGGCAAAACAAGATACCACAAAAATGATGCTTGATTAATTTTCAGTAAGTTGGTTTTATTTAATTCAATTTTAAATCATTTTATCTTGAACTCGGTTTGAGAAAATTTGAACTCCAATTAATTTTAGTTTAAGATAATATTTTGACTTGAAGAATTTTTTCACTAAATTGGATTCCGGTAAAGGAGATTGTATTTCATGGACTCAACCAATTCCATATAACCGCAAACACCTCCTTTTAATTTAATTTGTGTCCAGACTCACGGAAAGGGTAATGTTTTATAAAAAAGGCGATATAGCGTAAAAATTCGGGCGTTATGACCTGAAATTTCGATAAGGTTTCGCATGGTAACCGAAAAACTAATTATGAGTGCCCTAAGGTTGATGCCTATATGAGATTTGTGCACTTAGTGGGTTAGTGGAAGGGTTCCCCCTATGTCATGACTTATAAGATATACCTCTTGCTTATAAGGACAACCATTAATTGGTATATATGGACAAGCCATTTGATATACATGAGTGTACACGAATTGAATCACTATATACTTCGTGGGGACGGTACGTGTGAGAGAGAATTCGATATACTCGACGTACGTGAATGATTTCCCTCCTATATACCTCCCATCGTGAGCTTAGTCAAGTAGTATGATGAGGGGGAACCGTTTGATATACGTCAAAGGTACGAAGATAATGGAAGGTGAGATACATATCGATTAGGTTAATCGCACTTCGGTGAAGACGACACCCATCATGAAGCCCCCCCTAGTACGTGAAAATTTTATGGTCAATATTGTTATGCTCTGGTGATGTAGTGTGTAAATGCACATGTCTTATATAGTATCTTATAAAGGGATGTTTTTTGGATGCTAAGGAAATAGAGTACTACATTAGTGAGGGAGAATATACAAGGATCATGAAAAATAAATCTGACATGGAGCATGACGACTACACTAAGCATGATGAGAAGAGGAGCATGTGAATATACAAGTGACTGAGATATATGTACAAAGAGAGTAACATGGGAATAGTGTGAGGGATCATATGAATATATACATGTGAATGTGTGTGGTAGTGGGCCTATTCATAGATCATCTACAAATGGTGCGTGAGATGTGCAAATGAGCATGGAGATGAGTGAGGGTGGGTGCTAGTGAAGCTAAGTATGGATAATTTACGAGTGATGTGTGGAGCATGTGAGCATAGGTGAAACTATATGCAAGTGCGAGTGTATGAAGTGATCATGGAGAATATATACAAGTGTGTGAAGTGATAATGTATAAGTGATTGAAAAGTTATATATACTTGATAAGGGCATCGTAGAGTTAAGCATGAGGTGGATACACAAAAAGTAAGTAGAGTAGTAAAGGGAACATACAAGTGGGAGTATATATACACATTCAGAAAAGTATGAGACCAAAGAATAATACCCACGTATAAATATAGTTTAATCCTCTAAAGTACTCAAAATTTCCCATTAGAGTCGCCACTATGACCATCCAGTCTCGAATTCCCTTCGACGTGCGCAAAATATCGAGTATCAGTCATCCTCGAGTGGGGGAATAATGTGAAGAGATAGAGACGCCAACTTATTTTGCTCAAAATAGTCAAACAAATGTCTCCACCTCAAGAGAACGGTATCTAGGTCTACCTGATGCTCGTGAAACCAAGTAATTTGAGGGTCCAGGGACTAAGTTACGAAATGGGAAGGTGTTAGGCACCCATTACTCACTTTTGGCCTCTCATAGACTAATGTCAATCTTCTCCTTTTAGACTTTGTGACGTGTGTGTACATGTGTATAATATAAACAATGGGATAATTGAATCATCCAACTGAGGTCATGGAAGGAATGAAGCGGACTCATCCGTAGGAGAGTTCCCATAAATAATGATAAAAATATGATGTAAGCGGTTGCCGAATCACAAGTCGCTATGAAGGAGAGAATGTGCACGTCGGGCATGACACAAATATGTGGAGTATAAAACTCGCAATATATATATAATTAAGTCATAAAATGAATATATAAACATAAAAAAGGGAGGAATGAAATTTCAGGATTGGCCCAAGACGCCATCGTAGTCCAAGGGGTATCAAAGTTCACGTAGTTAAAAAATAATAAAAGGGTGGGGTTCAACCCATAAATCCAATTGTGGGACTTCTCTTATATGTGTGTAAAGAAAATGTGCTTTAAGAGCGAAAGTGTGAAGTGGCAATCTCGCTTTTGGAATTTACAAATAAACTATTTTTTTCTTATTTTTGGAATTTTAATTAAAATAGATTGTGTGCAATATTACTAATAAAGAATAGAGATTAGTGGATATGATGTAATAAAACAAAGCACAAAAATAGAAATAAGTTAAATAATAGTAAAAATGGATAAACTAGAGAAAATGACAGAGAAGTAGATCTCCTTATGAATGCTTGTTACTCACTTTAATGTGAAAGTATGATGATTTTGAAGTTGTAGGAGAGTGGTACGAAGAGGTGGGGTAAATTACGAAGCGGGGTAAGAGGATGTGGGAAAATGGGATTTTTGGGGAAGGGAAAGACTTTGATTATGAGGAGAATGTTTTTTGAGAGTTGTCCTCCTCCTTGTATAGGGTGAGATCATGAATCCTTTGTATAGGGTTAATGGGGGTGCCGATTGGCATTGCCCCTTACACGTCTCGTTGGGCAAGCAACGGCGTGTCTGGGACGCTTATAGGCAGTCCAAAATGATTTTTATGGAAAACGGGCAAAAAATGCAAATCGTAAGTCCGATCCTGCACAGGGCATACCATTAGAAAGGGAATTCAGAGCCATTTAAGAATCCATTGAGCCACTCCTGGGTTCGAGAGTTGATCGAAGTCAAATGGGGCTAAAAAATGCCCAATGGTCTCTCGCGGGAGGTTTTTCGGAGGAAAACTGATCGTTCGTCTGTACCGTAAGGCCGATTCACACACGGGGTAGACCATTAGAAAGGGAATTTAGTGCTCTTTAAGATTTCATTGACCTTTTATTGTTTCAGAGAGTTGACCATGGTCAAATGATGTAATGATTTTCTTTTAAGCATGTCTTGTAATGTCACATATGATTTGATTGTTTGTCTTCATATTGATTATGAAATTTTTTTGTCATATGAATCATGCCTTGAAATACAATAAATAGTCGCAAAACATTGATTTGATAAGAATTTTATTTCATGTGTTTAATTGATTAAAAACAAGGTTCTAAAAAACACGAGGCGTGACCGAGGCGTGGAGGCCAAGCCTTAAGCCTAGGCGGGCCTTAGGCGTAAAAAGGCGTGAAAAGGCGTTTAGGCCTTTTTTAATATATTTTAATATTTTTTTTACTATGACAAGGCTATTAAAAATACTAAAATGATACATACCTTAAAAATATGTCTAAATATATGTAAATTAAAATACTATTTTTTTAAAATACAAAAAAGAATAAAAAATTGCGTTTTTTCACGCCTTACTTTTAAAAAACCCGTGTTTTTTCACGCCTTACCCCAAAAAAATGTGCGTTTTTTCACGCCTTGCCCCAAAACACGTTGACCACGCCTTGATCCACGCCTAGAGCCAAAACTTGACCTATCTAAAAAGCCTCGCGCCTAGGCGCGTTTTTTAGAACACTGATTAAAAATAATTTAATTGTGTTTTCAATTCATATTTTCCAATCAATAATTAAACGAAATGTCATGTCAAATTTCTAGATTACTTGTTGCCTAAGCGCTTTCACACTTTGCATTTTTAGATTTTGAATGTGTGTGTTAGTTGTTTACTTTTTGGTATTTTGGCAATGTTATCCCACTTTAGATACTTTTTTTTGTTTTTTTGTGGTACGAAGAGTAATCCTCGGGCCATCTTGTGCGCACCTCGAGACTAATCCCTCCACCCCGAACAAGACATTCTATAATATGCATTTAATTCCTGCAGTCCGTGGCCCCAAGACGCAGCTGTGAAGTTTCAAATCCGGGGCTACACCCTGACTCTACTAACTTGGACAACTCTTGGGGTTCCACTTTAGATACTTGTAGGAGGGTAGTGAGACTGGGGTCTATGAATAACTGGAAAGGGTGAGGCGTGGCCCACTCCCATGGACGATGTCTGTAAGGCTCTTAATAACTTCTGGAGCAGCTTCTGATGAGACCTTCTCCTTTTGGTAAAAATGGAGCTCAAGCTAGAACTCCCTCCCTGCAAGAAGATGAACTTCCACAACAATAGTAGTAATTTTCTCAAGAGGAGGTCCTGAGAGTGATGGCTGTTAGTGGGGAGTGAAATAACAAGGCACTTAGCACTTAGAGAGAGCAGGGAGAGAATACTAGAGAGGTTCTGGTGTGATTTTGATAGAGTGACTTTGCTATTGAGTTTTTTCTCTCTTTCATGACCTTGCCCAGGGGTCCTATTTATACTTGGGCACTAGGTTGGGTTGGCACTTTTGGCGATAAAACTTAGGGGGTTGGTGAGGGACAAAGTTTGCAGTTTACTATTTATCCCTACCTACAGGAAGCTCTGCCTGTCCCCTCTAGCAGGTGCCACTTGGTGCTAACCAAAATCAAAAAGCAAATATGTCTTCTAATGAAGACAAAATATCTGATTTGCTAAATATCTTTTTAAATGGTAACTTTTGGTACAAACTTTGTAAACTTGAGGAGGGTCTCGAGGACCACCTCCTCTAAAATCTTTGTAAGCTTGAGGGGGGGTTTTGAGGACCCCCTTCTAAAATCATCTTTCTTCAGAGGGGTTTAGAGGACCCTATCCTTTAAAATCATTTTATAAACAACTCTTTTCTTATGAGCAGCCAGCCCTTTGGCTGATCACTTCACTTGTGACTAAGTGTGAGGTGTGTGAGGATTGGGCGACCCTAGGGTTTTCCTACTTGTATTCTCTCAATCCTATAGTGCTAAGTGGTTGAGATTTCTCAATGTACCTTGTTCCTCAACCGCCAAAGCAAAACTCCCAAGAGATCCCAACTGGCCTATTTGAGCCCTGCCTGCTCAACTAGTCTACCTGTAAAAGAAAGAAAAGTGTTAATACTGTTTTTCTTTTAAAGAAGGACCTTTCATGATGAGGATTTTCTCATGGTATCCACTCCCTCATCCTGGCCTATTTTTCTGGAGGCTGAGGGGGAGGACCTTGACTGCTCCTCGCCCCGAAACTTTCTGGAAGTTAAGGGACCTTGAGGGTTCCTTATCAATATGAGTTTCTGTTGGGACCCTGGGTGGTGTTCCTTCTTAATATGAGTTTCTGCCGGGACCCTGGGGGGTTCCTTGGTCCCTGGGTGGGGTTCCTCAACCTTATATTTCTTGAAGACTATGAAGGGGGTATTTGAGGGACCCTCACCCTGAAATATAGTGGTCAAGCTTGAAGCACCCTTCTACAATACTTTATTGCAAAATTGAGTTATTTTATTACATTTGCATGTCATTCATACATGTGAAACACAAAAGCATAGTTTCTAGGAATTTTTCTAGGTTGCTCAATTATGGGTGCGTAAAACACCCTTTTGAGGCCGTTCGCACAAACCTGCGTGAACTTACATACTTGACCATTCCAATGACGTCTGGTATTTTAGGGTCTATTTTTCTTGGTTGTTCATATTTGAGTTCAAATCTTTTTAGAGCTATAAACCCAAGGAGATTTCAACTCATGAACATATTTCTTGACCATTTATGCTCAATTGATCATCGTTTAGAGGTTTAATGCTGTGGATTGTTGTTTTGGTACCCTAGGTTCATCCGGTTGCATTTTCTGCTAAAATTTTTTGGTAAGTCTTTGATTTCTTTTAACTTTCATCAAATTACTTCTGCATTAAAGTTCATAGGATGATTTATTTGTTGTTTAGGGTATTTGGGTGATGATTTGGGATTTTAGATACCTTTGGGAGACTTTTTAGGTTATTATGTGTACTTTGTGCTGTACTTCAAGCCTAAGTTCAATTTTCCCGGCTAGTTTGGTGTTACCCTAATAGTTTTATGACCTCCCTATACTGTTCGTTATGGGTAGAAATAAGAGAAATTCGAAGAAGCATAGTCGTTATCTAAATTGAACGAGATCGAGATGTCAAGTCCCGAGAGCCTCTAGTTTTGTTCCTACTTCTATGGTAGATGCCTCTGGTATCGGCTTTAATAGATATGGTGCTCCATTATCTGCGATTTTCATAAAGAGATCAACCATTATTGAGAGAAAGCTTTCGTCGTCCAGTGTAAACCATATCAATAATATACATGTTTTGTTGTCATTGATTGATAGGATACACTCAGTTGGTTCGACCTTATGGATCGAAGAATGCCTTACTTGTTTGCGAATTCTACACGAATATTATTTTGATTGAGGATACTTATCTTGTATTTACTTTTGTGAGATGAACTGGGATTGTTTTATTCGAAGATACTATGCATACTTATCTTGGTTTACCAGATCGTAAGGATAATCATACCTATACTCCATAATTTATGTGTGAAAGGATCGGTTATAGTCATCTTGCATATTTTATGTCGGATCGTTAGGCTGAGTGGTCACGTCCTTTGTTTAGTTAAGTGGACTTAGTTTGACGTTATACTCTTGTGTATTTAGTCGTTGTGTACAACCTCATGCCCCTCGTCGAACCTAATATTTTACTTATCATATTTGGAGACTAATTTATATTTTAGTTCATCGAGAGGTCATTCTCCCCCAGTAAGTAATGTCTCCAAATCCGTTGCGCAAATAAGACTACAGCTAACTTCAAGTCATGGGTGAGGTAGTTCTTCTCGTGAAGATCAAGTTTGGGAGAATCATAAGTTATAGGCTGGTCCTCCTGCTGTAGCACACCCCCGAGTTCCTGTTGGGATGCATTTGAGAAAACAAGATACTCTACCCCCATCTTGGGTAGTGCGAGTACTGGTGTTGAAGTCAACTTGTCCTTTATCTCATTGAAGGCTAACTAACAAGCGTCATCCCAGATTAATGGTACCCCTTTGCGAGTCAAGGTTGCCAACTGGCCCGCAATCTTTGAAAGCCCCCGAATAAATCGTCGATAGTACCCAGTTAACTCCAAGAAACTGCGCACCTCCGTTGGTGTCGTGAGCTATCTACACTCCTTCACCGCTGACACTTTACTCGGATCCACTGATATTCCCATGTCACATACAATATGCCCCCCCAAAATTGTACCTCACGTAGCTAAAATTCGCACTTGTCATAATTAGCGTACAACTGGTGCTCGCACAGCGTTTGCAAATCCATACGCAGATGCTCGGCATGCTCCATCTCAGTTCGAGAGAAAATTAGAATGTCATCAATAAAGACAATGACAAACGATCCAAGAACTCTATGAACACTCTATTCATCAAGTTTATGAATCCACCCCGCTGCACACTTTGCCATTCAACAAAGAAGATGATTTCGCTTGCTCTTTCTTACGAAAAGGAGGTAAGATTCAATCCCTTGGTTCAACCGGAATATGTTGAATATCGGTCCAAATGAAGCACCCTATATCTTTGACTCACTTGAGTCTACATTATACAGGAGCTTATCTAGTTTGGAAATAGAGAACAAAATTGTGTCTATCCCTAGTTGAACCAAAAAGCCTCAGAAGTTTCATTATTTCAGTGGTATTCCTTTACAAATTCAAGAAGGTATATCAAATACACTACACACTAGGACTGCATTCATATATTCATCTTGTCATGATATAATCACATGTGTGTTACATCCCTTTAAAATGTTTTTTAAATAATATTTGGGATTTATTTTAAAAATTTTCTAAGAATTTTAAATTAGTTTATTTATTAAAACCTATTCATAATAAAGTTTTGTGGGTGATTTGTAATTTTTTTTTCCTCCATAAAAATGCACTGGGTAGGAACCGAAATCGGTACAAACATTTTTGGGATCAATTTGTATTTCTTAAAACTCAAAACACGAGCGTTTTAAATTGATCTTGTCCATACACATGTTGACTTTATAGCGAACCAATTTGTGTTTCTTCTCAGACTCATTTCCTTTAGTTTAATCTAGATCATTCGTTTATGTTAATCAACGGTTACATGTTTCCCTTTTGTGATCCATGTGAAATCTTATCCATATATAAGGCTTATAACCCTTTAACTCAGTTAAGTTTTTTCGTCATTTTTAGGGTTTCCTAATTTTTGAGAGAGTGAGAGAGAGAAACTAATAGAGAGAATAAATCTTTTGTTTCTTACCTTTCAAACCTTAACCTGTTTTGATCAAACATTATATTCTTTAACCCCAACCAAAAACCTAAGTGTTTTAAGGGTTGTTGTGGTGTGGGTTAAAATACTGTACGCGATTTAATCCTCTGTTGTTTGAGATCTTCATTCCAACTTAGTCATATTTGGTTTGATCTCTATTTCTTCTTATAGAATCAGTAGATCTAACTATTTCATGTCATATTTCACTTAGATCTGCATTATTTTGTTTCTCATCTTGAGAAATAATATTTGTTGATTATTTTGAATCGTAAAAGGTTTTTAAATCTTCGGAATCAACAAATCCTATTTTTGTTTCTAGTTATTACAAAACAAGACTTGTAGTCTAGTTCAAATCGCAATCGGTGGTTTACAATTTAAAAAAAATCATTTTCAAAACCGTATGAAATTGTTTAAGACCTTGGTCGTCTTCTGAGAAAGTTAACCTTGGATTTGGGGATACATTTAAAGATCAAGAAGTCTTTTGTTCTATAAAGAAGAGAGAAACAAAAATCCTAACTCATTTATATCTGATTTGTAATTTGATAGGATCTGTTTGCATATATAAGTGTGCATGTGTACATTCATGTGTTAAAGCAATGTCACAAAACACTTATCACACTATTACACAAGAAGTGTTGGATTTAAGATCTTGAATTTCAAGAGTCGACGTAAAGATGGAATAAAATCAAAGAAGTTACGAAGTTGGGAAAGCCAAAGCAACATCAGAACTACAGAGAAGTTGGAATCAAACCAGTGGAGTTGGTACATATTCTAAACTTATATAGGTCTGATTTACTTGCATGTGTGTTGTATAGCTTGTAACTTGAATATTTTTTTAGTGCATTTTTGGTTTCTGACTTAGAAGTCACCATGGCTGTTTCCTCAGTTGGGTGAGGCTTTACCACGTTAAAATTGTGTGCATTTAATCTTTCTACATCTTCTCATCCTCTTCTAGTTGGTGTGCTGATTTTAATTGTTTTTAGTTTTGTTTTTCAAAAATAGTTATAGAATCTTAAAGATATCTCGTTCATAAACTCGTATTACACATCTTGTGTTTAAACAGTTTGGTTTAAAAAAAGAATTTCCTCAAAAAACATTTCGGAGATACTTAGAAAGTTTAATCTTGTATTAAACAACATAAGTGGTATTTTTCAATTAGTATTAGAGCTTGGAATTTTTTTTAAAAAAAGATCTTGTGTTTCTGAAATTGTTTTCTTGAAATCAAACAATGGACGAGAAATCTAAAAGATTTGGTAACTTGTCGAGACCCCCCCTCTTTGATGGAAATAAATTTCCTTACTGGAAGGTAAGGATGGTTTCTTTCATACAAGGAATAATAGGAGATGATGTCTGGGACATTATTGAAAATGGATATACTCATCCTACAAAACCATCCACTATTGGAAGCACTAAGAGGATGAAGAAAATTTTAAGTGAATTCACTAAAGAAGAGAAGAAAGTTTCTCTTAACAATAACAAAGGCAAGAATGCCATTTTTATGTCAATAAATGTACATGAGTTCAAAAGGATCTCATCTTGTACCACTTCTAAGGAAGCTTGGGATACACTTATGAATGCATATGAAGGTGACACCAGAGTTAAGGATGCTAAAATAGAGATGCTCATACGTCAATACAACTCTCTGATTCTGACTGACTCTGAGTCATTAGATGATTTATATATCAATTTAACTGATATTGTGACCAAATTACATGCCAATGGTATTACTTATGATAGGAGTGAAATTGTATCTACAATTCTAAGATCATTACCACCAAATTTTGACAACAAAAGGTATGTAATTGAGGAGATTAGTGATCAAAATCTTACCCTCGAACTCCTCAGTAGAAAATTAAGAATTGTGGAAATGGAACTAGAATTCAAGAAGTAATTAACTCAGTCCCATAGGAAACAGTCCAGTTCTAATTTGAACTTCTCCTCTAAGTTGATAAAACCTAAATTGTCTATATCTACTGTTGACTTAGAATCTGATAAGGAATGTTACCTGGATAATCTTGATAATCAGATTGCCTTGATGTCCAAACAATTTAAGAAACTGGTAAAGTTTAGAAATAAAATGGAAAGTGGACAAGGTAAGCCAAATTATCAAAATCCTTCCAGTAGCAGACCTCATGAGAAGAGATATGAAAATCATAATACCTATAATCCCAAGAGACCTGAGATAGATCTCAAGAATATTGAATGCTATAGATGTGGAAAGTTAGGGCATATGGCACAAGACTGTAGAGTAAATTTGAACAAGATCCATAAACATACTAAGGCTAACATATGCAAGACATGGGATGACTCAAGTGATTCTGAAAATGATGAGCCTGAGTCACCCAACACTATTGACCCCTGTATGTCATTCTTTGCTAAAATAATTTACAATGATGATCTGCCTGTGTCTCTGACTGAACTTGATACTGTTAGTTCTCCTTATGCTATAGTGAATAATCATATTACTGAATTGGATGCTTTAATACTTGAGAATATTGTTGATGCCAATGCGGGGTGTGTGAGTTAAACGGGAAGTAATAATGTTGATGCCAATGTGTGTGTGAGTCCTAAAACTCAATATCTAAGGGACACTATACATTATGCACATAGTGATTCAGATAATAAAGACCTCTCTGATATACACACACAATTCTGATGATCGAACTGGAATAGGGTTTTGTCCAAAAGATGACAAACAATCCAAAATGTCTGAAACCATTAAGTTTGTATCTAGGGGGAAAAAGACCTATGGAAGTTTGTCCAGATTTTCAGTCTTTAAAGGATAATTTTACAACAAAAAAGGAAATCCTAGACATGGGTGAGTCAAGTAACTCTAAAGAAAAAGTTGAACCTAAGGCCAAATACGTTTGTCCTCCTATAAGGCGCTTCGTACCTCCATTTCATCCAGTTGTTAATAAAAACAAACCTAGAGTTCAAACTAGTCCTATACCTATGTTTAGTAATTTTCCTAAGGAAAATTCGTCTACATCTATTATCTACTGTTCATATTGTGATGTCTATGGACATTCACTTGAAGAATGTTTTTCAAGCCGTCTCTATAAACCAGTTTACTCCTCTCCCATGTACCAAAACTTCAACTATTCTTGGAATAATTGAAACCACTATGTCTTACCTATACAGCCTGATAGGAATTCTAACTATCGTAATAGGAAGAGAAGATCCAATACTAAAAGGACATCATCAAATAGGAATTCCAGATTCTTTACTAAACCCATTGCTAAATATGATCATCCTTTTCATAAAATTCAAAGGCATGCGCAAAAAAAATTTTCAACAAAAATCTAATGCTCACAAGTTTTATCAAATGAGAGCAAATAAGCGTAAGCTTTTGAAGATAAGATCAATTTGGATTAATAAAGATGATCTTGTACCTGGGATGGAGTGTAATATTGTTATCAATGCTTTAAAATCTCAACACACATTATCTGGTTGGTATTTGGATTCTGGTTGTTCCAAATATATGATGATACGAAACTTTTAAATAAAATTAATTTCTCCGGTGGAAGTGTCATGTTCGGAGATGGTATGTCAGCCCAAATCATAGGTAAAGGAACACTGCATGAAGAACGTTTCCTGTTCTTGAAAATGTTATATTAGTTAAGGGTCTCAAAGCCAACTTACTTAACATTTCGCAATTTTGTGACTCAAATAATATTGTCACCTTTTTAAAGAATAACTGCAAAATTTTAAATGAAATGGTGAGTGCATTATTACAAGACTTCGTAATCCAAAAAATTGTTATCCTGTTAAGTCGAGTACTGAAGTTTGTAACATTGCCAGATTGGATGACAATGAGATATGGCATAACAGATTGGGTCACATAAATTACGACAGTCTAAGCAATTTGTCTTCTCAAGAGATAGTTAGAGGTATCCCTAAGATCAAACCTATTTCCAACGTAACTTGTGGACCATGTCAAATAGGAAAAATGGTTAAGGCTCCTCACAAAAAGATTAAGGATGTTCTTTCCACTAGACCTCTAGAACTCATCCATATGGACCTAATGGGTCCCTCTCATACTATTAGCCTTTGTGGAAACAGTTATATTCTTGTTATGGTTGATGACTTCACTAGATTCACTTGGATTGCTTTTTTAAAACAGAAATCTGAAACCTTTAGGAAACTTTTGAAAATTTTACTTAGCATTGAAAATGAAAAGGACTCTCAAGTGAATAATATTAGAACCAATAGAGGCGGTGACTTTATTGATTCTGGAGTAATTGAATAGTGTGATTATAATGGCTACAAACATGAGTTTAGTGCACCTAGTCCCCCCTAAACAAAATGGGATTGCTGAACACAAGGATCGCACTATTCAGGATATGGCTCGTGTCATGCTCCATGCCAAAGATTTACCTAAATACTTATGGGTTGAATCTGTTCGAACAACCTGTCATATAATCAATAGGATATATCTTCGGAAAAATACTAAACAAACCCCTTATGAACTCTGGTACAACAAGAAAACAAACCTGAAATACTTTAGAACTTGTAGTAGTATATGCTTTATCTGTAGAGATAGAGAACACCTATCTAAGTTTGAATCTAGAGGTGATAAAGCCATATTTTTAGGATATTCTCCTAACAGTCATGCATATCGTGTGTATAATCTTAAGACTAAGACTCTTATGGAATCCATTAATGTTGTTGTAAGTGACACTAATGTAGAGAGTAGTAATAAAAGGCCTACTATCATGAATGAGACTGACTATTATTCAACATCCGACTCTTCAGTGATAGATGATACTTTACCAACTGAAATTCCCTAAGTATCTAACTGGGTTTCAAAACACCATCCTGTAGATAGAGTTATTGGTAACATTACTGAGCATGTGCGGACAAAAACTCAAATTCGCACTTTAGCTCATTTCGCATGTTTTGTTTCCCTCTTGGAACCAAAGAATGTAAATGAAGCTTTGAATGACTCTATGTGGATAGTTTCTATGCAAGAAGAACTTAATCAATTTTTCATTCATGATGTTTGGAATCTCACTCCAAGGCCCAATAATAAAAAGGTTATGGGAACACGTTGGCTATTTAAAAACAAAACTGATGAGACTGGGATGGTAATTCAAAACAAAGCTAGATTAGTAGCTCAAGGATATTCTCAGATTGAAGGAAAAGATTTCAATGAGACTTTTTCACCTGTCACTCGTATGGAATCTGTCCGACTACTCTTTGCAATAGCCTGTTATATGAAATTTACTCTTTATCAAATGGATGTTAAATCAGCCTTTCTTAACGACAGCTTAACTGAGGAGACCTATGTACAACAACCAAAAGGATTCATAGATCCAAACCATGTGTATCGTCTAAAGAAGGCACTTTATGGGTTAAAATAGGCTCCTAGATCCTGGTATGAGCGTCTTTCTTATTTTTTGTTAAATAATGGTTTTAAGAGATGAGAGAATGACTCAACACTGTTTGTTAAAAAAAATCGACAAAAATATTATAATAGCCCAAGTGTACGTTGACGACATAATCTTTGGATCCACATCTCCTACTAAAGCTAAGACATTTTCAGATATCATACATAACGAGTTTCAAATGTCGCTTATGGGGGAGTAACAATTTTTCTTAGGGCTTCAAGTGGTACAAAACTCAGAAGGATTATTCGTATCGTAATCTAAGTATGCTCTAGAGATAGTTAAAAAATTCGGATTAGAGAATTATAAAGAATCTAGGACTCCCATAATCACGTCAGTGAAATTATCCAAAGATGAAAATGGGAACCTACCGATTCCACAATATATCGCAGCATGATAAGAAGTCTTTTATATGTTACTTCTTCCAGACCTGGCATTATGTATGTCGTGTGTGTTTGTGCATGATAGCAATGTAATCCTAAAAATCATTAAGTATGTAAAAGGTACTCTCAACCTATATCTATGTTACACCAAAATACATCTAGCACTATCATAGGATATACCGACGCAGACTGGGCAGGTTTCTCAGATGATAGTAAAAGCACCTCAGGAGCTTGCTATTATATTGGTAATAACTTGGTGGGCTAGAATAGTAAAAAACAGAACAGTACTTCTTTATCAACTTATGAATCAGAATATATCGCCGCAGGTAGCTGCTGTGCCCAATTACTATGGTTAAAACAAATGCTAAATGATTATGGCATTTTTGAAGAAAAATTGCATCTCTATTGCGATAACCAAAGTGCGATAAATATATCTAAATGATTATGGCGGGGTTAGAGGGTTTCATTCGAGGTTTTTTGTCCCTTGGATGGGGCTATCCGATGATGTTGCTATGAATGGGAAAGAGTTCTGCCCATGCCGGTAGGTGTAGGTGGCGACCGATGGTGGTTGTGATGGTACTTGATGTAGTGGTTGGGAAAATAGGGTTAGGGTTTTGATTTTCTTGGGGTAGGGGTGCGAAATAGGTTGCAGAAGCGTAGGTATAGGAGTTTTGGGGGCTAGGGTTAGGGTTAACGGTGGTGGGTGGTTCGAGGTGCCTTTAGGTGTGGTGGCAGGGATATATCGAAGTTTGGAGGAGGAGGAGGGGGTCGTGGTGCGAGGTGGTTGCCATCGGAGGATTTCGTGCGTTGGTCTCATCCATTTGGACCTTTAATTGGTTAAAGGCTTCCATGATTTGATCGAAAAGGATTTGCCGCGGAGGTGTTCATCTTTTTCTTCGACCCACCGTGGCGTTCTTTATGAGTTTTAAATTTTTTACAATAACAACAACAACATTAACCGGTGGAGAGACTAGGCTCTGATACCAATTAACGTAAATGACGTCAAATGGGAGCACGAAGGATAATTCTTTCTCAAACTCTCTCTAATAAATATCTCATATTATGAAAGAATGCCTCAAATGAGGCTACATGAGGGGTATTTATAGGAAGGAGGTTGCTTGGCCATAATCTAATTACATTTATGTCCTTAAGAGACAAATAACATTCCTTCCTCTAAATAGTAACAAAAAAGGAAAACACTATGAAATACTAACAATAAAAGAAAGAATAAAAAATAACAAAAATACAATGAGACCCTAAAAATACTAAAAATAACCCCTAATTCTTCTTTCACATCAAAGTCATAGGACTTCGCCTCGTGAAAATGCATGCAAGTCGACCCATCTTCAATAAAAATATCAAAAAAATCCCTACAAAGAACCCAACCTCTTCTTCCCCGAAGATGGAAAAAGTGTCTCCAATCTCAGAACCGGGTGCGAGTATTCTAACCAACCATCATCAAATATGGAGAAAAAATCATAAAGGAGGAACTCGGGATCTAGACCAACCTTCGTCGGGCCCTCGATATCCTCAGAGAATGTATCATTGTCGGGGTTGGGATATGACATCCATATCATCAATGAAAACTACCGTGGCAGACGACAACGTCGCCTAGAGGACAAATAGTCAAAATATCGGGCCAATCGCCTTATCTGCGCAAGCATCCACTGATCACGTGTCGCCTCCATCTCAAGAGACTCGGTATGACACTGATTTAGGCGCAAGTGACACTTCTCATTCTCCCGGTTAGAGATGGAACTACATTGGAAAGTCTTTAGCTCTCTAAATAGTGAGGGACCCTCCCTCTCCCAACAATCGAGATGATTTTGGAGTTTCTTGATGACGCATGACTTAGTTCCTCAAATTTGGCACAAGCCTCCATATCGAACCCATACTCGGTATCACCACTTCCTTCTCATGACAATGACAAGTTGGAATGTAATTGTCGGTGGGGGTGGGATCAAATTGGAGGTTTTAGAAGGTTTTGGGATTGACTCATGATTTTTGAAAAGTTGAGGGACTAAAAAGTAATTTTCAGAAAGTTATGGGGTCAAACTATATTATTCAAAAAAAATTGGGGCAGATTTATATTTTTTAGAAAATGAAAAGCTGAAATTTCACTTTAAGACGTGTGGAGGACCTCCATATAATTTTTGAATGAAGGCAGATGGATTGCATAATTCTTTTGAAAAGTTTGGGGGTGGGTGGGACTAAAAACTTCAAAAGGGTTTGGGTGTGAAATTTTTGAAGGAGATAATAGGATTTCCAGAATGTGAGACCAACAGTGATAGGCTGATAGGAAGCTTAGGGCCTGTTTGGCAACCCAATTCCAAGGCTTGAAATTGGAATTGGACGGGCAATTTCAATTCCATGGAATTAAAATTGGCCTTCAATTCCATTTCCATGGTTTAGAATTGGGTTGACAAACAGACCCTTAGAGATTTTTTGAATTGTGGGGTGTGCCTCAAGTTGGGTAATACCAACAGAGGAAGGGGTAATATTATTGGACCCGTTGGTTTTTGTTAAGAGCAATGGATCATGTAAAAAACTGACTTAAACTACACGTCAAACGGCTCCTAAAATTATCTAAAACACATTTTAGAGAGAGATACTCTTTTTATATTCAGAATTCAAGTCTACCTAAAATGAAGCTTATAAGAGGGTATTTAAAGGGAAAGAGTAGTTCAGGTTCCAAGGTAAGGCCCTTATTACAAAAATGCCATTACTACTACTAAAACAAAACTAAGAAAAATGCAATAAAAAAATAACAAAAAAAATAAAACAACTAATATGTCAAAAAATGACAGTAATGCCCTCGATTCACATTAATCTCCCATCCTTGAAAAGAGTTCGTCCCCGAATTCAGAGGGGAAGAACAACTGAATCACCCTCCAAGACCGTAATCAAGGCATGTTGGGGAAGCTACTCGGACGCATCCAAATAGTCAGGTCGATGATCCATCGCCAATAATGCACGAAGTCGCGGGAGAGATTAATCAGAAGATCGATGCCCAATATTGTCAGATTTATAGCACCGGAAGATATGAGGCCCTGAATGTGGAGCAGTGGGAGTAGTGGAGGTAGGGACTTAAGTTGTCACTGGAGGAGGAGCTATAGCATAAAGCGGTGTAGGTGGAGTCCGTGAGGTCGGAAGGGCTGCGGGCGTTGTGTGGTAGGCCTCAACCTTGGCCGCATACTCGGTCGCCTTTAAAAAGGTCAGTATCTCCCTCAGGCCTAGATTGTTCGGAATGTACGACCGTATTTCCAATATATAGTGGCTAATGCACTGATCCTTCGTCTCGAGGAGGCAGACTCGGGTGCACAGAAGCTGAAACTGCTTCGTATACTCCACTACCAAAGAGGTGTCCTACCTGAGAGACTGAACGTGAGCAAACAGGTCGCGCTCATAGGTGGTATGGACGAATGACGTTTGGAGGGCGGCCTTTAGCTCAGCCGAAGTCTGGATAGGGGCAATCTTGCGAGGAGAACATAAGAGAAGCCCTGAACCTTCTTTTAGTAAAAAACTTTCTCCATCGAAGCTAACCAATCAATCATGGCATCCGAAGATAAACTCCCATCAAATATAGAAACGTTAATGCGAATATTCCCATGGAGGCTTCGGGAAAGCAACTGAAGAGCCATGGATAGTGGGCTCTCGTCTTAGTGAGAATGAAGGCTCTCCACATCAGCTGGCATAGGCGGCGAAACATCCGCGGGAATGGGTAGCATCTGTGCACGCAGTGGATGAAGAGGATGGATGTGATGGGGCACAGGAGGTGTTGGGGGAACGCGGGGATAGTGAGGACACGTGCCAAGCAAGTGGTCACACTCTCCGTAGTGTCGATCCCGTAGTGGTGGTATGTGTCGGGCATCATGTAGGGATTGAGGTATCAACTCTAAAGCACTGGGGTGGCTATCCCCAAAGTCGAAGGAGGAGGAGGATGAGCCTGAGCGGATAACTGATATGGTGTGGTGGGTGGGTGTATGATGTAAGGGGGGTGGAATGTGTGAATTTCGAGGGTCAAAGAGAGTGGTGGGATTGTGTGGGTAGTGTGACCCAGGTCGGGAGGGTGGTCAGGAGTTCCAAAATGGACGCCTAAGACTCTGGGGCGTTCAAACAACCCGTAGGGGTGCGGGGATGTCTTATAGAGGTCGTTGGGTGGGTAAAATAATCTCGGGAGCTAGAATGAGGTGGAACCAACCAAAATAATAGGCAGTTTGGGGGCTATGTAGTTCAGGGTTGCTTAAGGCTCAGATTTGAACCGAGGGGTGTGTGTGGCGTTGGGTTGGCGAGATTGAGGGTTTAAATCGGGTTAGGGACATTTTTGGGGGCTATCAAGGGTTTGGGGTAAGATAACGACACCTGTGGGATGTAGTAGAGGAAGTGGGTCGAACGGAGTGGGCAGGGGTCGGACGGAGATCGGGTGGGTTGGGATTAGGGGTCGGGGCAGCGAGTAGGAGAAATGGACCTTCCCGGGTCTGGACAGGGCCGGCCGGGTGATTTTTTTTTTGTTGGGGAGCAGGCTGACTGAGGGTGGGGGTGATTTTTTGTGATCAAGAGGATCGGGAGGTGGGTCTTAGGGGTTCGGTGGGAAGGGGTTGGCTGGTGGGGTCTGGGGGCTAGCAGAAGTGGGTTTCGAAGTAGGAGGGTAGGTTGGGTAGGGATTTTGGGGCCGAATGGTGGAGGATACGGGTGGGCCAGTTCGGTAATGTTGTGGGGATTAGGATTTAGGCCATATATGTGGCTGGTTGTGGGGGTTTTCTAGGCAACAAGGAGTTGGGCCATTTGGGAGAGGAGTTGGGTGTGTTGTTGCCTCACCTCTTCAATGTCGACTTGTTTCATGGACAAGTCTCTGATTTGTTCTCTCAACCCTAGATTACTCTGTTCATGTTGTTTGCATTTCTTGAGAGCCATTACGAGTTGCGTATGATTTTTTTATAAGAATACACCGATACACCAACACTAATGTAGAGCGGCACCCGCTTTGATACCAATTTGACGTAAACTACACGCCAAACGACTCCTAAAATTATGTAACACACACTTTAGAGAGAGAAATACTCGTTTTTTATTCAAAATTCAAGTCTACCTCAAATAAGGCATACAAGAGGGTATCTAAAGGCAAGGAGTAGCTTAGGTGCCAAGCTAAGGCCCTTATTAGAAAAATTCCATTACTACTCCTTACCTTAAAATACTAAAACAAAACTAAGAAAAATGAAATAACAAAAATAATAAAAAATAACAAAAAGAAAATAAAACTATTAATATTCCCCAAAATGACAATAATGCCCTCGATTCACACACAAAATCCATGAAGCCAGACTTTACCTGGGCTTGGGCGGGCGTTGAGAAGTGAACCCATCCTCCAACATCTCACATTTTGATCCTCTAACCTGTGCCCTAGAACCTTGAATAGATGGAAAAACAAATTATGGGTCTTCCAACGATCGATTCGTCTTCCAAAATGTCGAGGAACTTCTACGGTGATCGGTGAAGGGCAACTGACAGTTGGGATTGTTGCTTTCGTCGTGAATCACTTTCTCGACATGGCGCCTAGATCTGGCATTGAAGGATTCTGCGATTGGTGGTAATCCTCCGGCAGGCATTGCGAGCCTCCCTAGTCGGTGAGCTGAAAAGTCAAGAGAGTAGCTTGCGAACTTGTTTCCAGTCCAAAACTAGGGCTCGTCCCCTTTTTTTCGCAGCAACAATGTTTCCCCCACCATGATCTTTGATTAGGGAGGGTGTGACTGAAAAACTATTACTTAATCCATTTAATACAAGATTAAACTATCGAAGTAACTCCGAACTATTTTTTGAAGAAACTCTTTTCTTTAAATCAAAATAGATTAACACAAGATGTGTTTAATAAAAAAATGTACGAGATATGTTCAAGATTTTATAACTAGTTTTAAAAAACAAAACTAAGATAATTTATGTCAGTACACTATCAAGAATGAGATGAGGAGATGTAAAAATATTAAGTACAAGGAGTTTTTAATGTGGTAAAGCCTCACCCAACTGAGGAAACATCCACGGTGATTTCTAAGTCACAAACCAAAAATCCACTAAAACAAAATTCACAAGTTACAAACTATTTAACACACATGCACACAATACAGTCCTATACAAGTTTATAATATGTACCCACTTATTTGATTCTAACTACTCTGCAGGTCTGATGTTGATGTGGCTTTCCTAGTTTGCTAACTTCTCCACTTTGTTCCAGTCTTTATGTCGACTCTTAAAGATTGAAGATCTTATAGCCAACACTTCTGTGTTGTAGTGTGACAAGTGTTTGTGATAGTGCTATAACACATGCATGCACACACCCACACTTTATTTATACAAACAAGTCCTAACGAATTACAAATCACATCTAAATGAAGTATTTTCAGTTTCTCTCTTCTTTAAAACCAAAAGACTTTATTTGACCTTTCAAATAATCCCGGAATCCAAGGTTACCTTGCTCGAAAGACGGTTCAAGTTCATATCCAATTTCATAGGGTTTTGAAAATATTTTTGAAATTGAAAACCACCAATTGGAAATACAACTAGGTCAAAAGTCTTGTTTCGTAAGAACTAGAAAAAGAAAATAGATTTGTTGATCTTTGAGTTTGGAAAAACATTTACAGAAAAAATAATCAACAAATACGATTTCTCAAGATAAGAAACTAAAATACGCATATCTATGTGTAATATGACATACAATAATCAGATCTACTGTTTCTATGAAAGAGAAATAGAGATCTAACATGAAATGTCTAAGTTGGAAATAAGATCTCGAACTCAGAGGATAAAACTTTTTAAACAACCTTCAAACCCCTACCAAAAACACTCTCAAACACACACACGTATAGTGTTTGGTGTAAACTGTTTAGGAGAAATGAGTTTAGGGTTTGAAACGAAATAGGTTTTCTCTCTGGTTTCTCTTTTCTCTCTCTTCTTTTTCTCTCTCTTCTCTCTCTTCTTTCTCTCTCTCTCTCTATTTGGACGAAATGGTAAAAGTTTTCAAATGCTTAGACTAATCCCCTTTTTATACTAGGAGAGGAAGATTCGAGATGGCCTCATCAAATCAATGGCTGAGATTTAGTCTTGGCCATTGACTTTGATCCAACGGAGAGATATAAGCGGTGGAAAGAGTGTACGCTGATTGGTTACAAGAGGTTTCACGAGGATTGAGCTTAAATGCATGCAGAGCGTTGCTAACATAGATCCAATGGTTGAGATAACACACGGTTTATGAGTCTTACAACAAACACACATCTGGCCGATATAAAGTCGATAGATGTAAGGACAGGATGAACTCTCACACGCGTGTTTTGAAAATATTTATGCAGCTCCCTTGAAATCTCAAGCACTTTCGAATTCTATCCAACCAAACTTCTAGGTATGAAAACATAAATCCAATAATTACAAAATGACCCCAAAAGTTTATAAAGCCAACTCTTATTATGAAAAAAATTATTTAAAAATTGTTTTAAAAATTCCCAAAAATTATAAAAAAATATTTTAAAGGGAATTAACACACATAAATCACACATAAGAAAATGATGCAATAAATATGAACAATAATTGCAATCCTAGTGTGTGTGATTGATATTTCTACCTTTAATTGAATCAAGTGTGGCATAAAGAGAAGAATCTGAGGCTCTTTGGTATCTAGGGAACGGGACTCCAATTTTATCACAATTTCCAAACTAGATGAGCACTTATACAATGTAGACCCAAGTGAGTAAAGAGTATAAGGTGCTTCAATCTACCCCTTTTGAAATATGAAAGAAAATCTCCTTTGAGTCATCTAGGACTCGTAGGGATACGAAAGAATAAAGAAAAATCCTAATCATATACAAAATTCTATCTACCCATTTCCTAGAAACAGAAAATTACATAACTCAACTAATTATACATCAATACCCTAATAACACCTGTTGAAGACAACAATACAGATTCCTACAAATAATTCTAAGACCAAGCTCTTTATAAATATGTACAAGAAAAAAATGAACTCATAAGTCTCAAATTTCTCCTCCATTTTGTCTCAAATGGACAAAGGGAAAAAAAATACTTAAGTCACGAGTTTATTCAACACAAACCATTCCTATCGATTTTCACAAAGAATGAAATCTATTGTAATCCAAAGGTTTTGTAAACATATCTGGGAGTTGCAAATCAGTAGGAAGATAAATAATTTCCAATTCTTTAGTTTTAACTAATTCGCGTATAAAATGATGTTTAATTTATATATGTTTTGTTCGCGAGTGTTGAACATGATTTTTAGAGATATTGATCGCGCTTTGATTATCACAATAAAGATGTAATTTGGTCTTCTTGAATACTATAATCATTTAGCATTTTCTTAAGCCAAAGTAATTGGGAACAACAAATACCAGCAACTATGTACTCAGATTCAGTTGTAGATAAAGAGGTGCACTTTTGTTTCTTACTACTCCATCCTACCAAATTATTACCAATATAGTAACACGCACCTGATGTGCTCTTACTATCATCAGTACACCCTGCGCAATCGGCATCAGTGTATCCTATTATAGTACTGGGAGTATCATTAGTGTACCAAAGTCCTAAATTTAGAGTGCCTTTTATGTATTTAATGATTCTTTTTACACAAACTAAGTGATTCTCTTTAGGATTGTTTTGATAACGGGCACACACACAAACTGCGTACATAATATCAGGACGCGAGGCAGTAAGGTATAATAAGGTTCCTATCATACTACGATATAGAGTAAGATCTATGGATTTACCACTCTCATCTTTAGATAATTTGACCATAGTACTCATGGTATTTTTAGCTTCTTTGGCAATTTCAAGACCGAATTTTTTGACAATCTCTAAAGCATATTTTGATTGTGACATAAATAAACCTTCTGAATTCTATTTGACTTGAAATTGCAACTCCCCCATAAGATACATTTGAAATTTTGTATGCATAATTTTAGAAAATTAGTTAACTTCAAAAGGGGAAGTGGATCCAAAAATGATATCGTCGACATAGACTTGAGCTATAGTGATATCTTTGTCAAAATGTTTAACAAAAAGGGTTTGATCATTTCCACCTCTCTTAAAACCTTTGTCTAAGAGAAAGTTGGAAAGACGCTCATACCAGGATCTTGGCGCTTGTTTCAGACCATACAACGCCTTTTTAAGATGATAAACATGATTTGGATAATGAGGGTCAATGAACCCTTTGGGTTGTTCAACATAGGTCTCTTCATTCAAGATTCCATTAAGAAAGGCTTATTTGACATCCATTTGGTAAAGCGTAAAATGAAAGTAAGAAGCTATTGCAAAGAGAAGACGAACAGATTCTAAGCGAGTAACAAGGGCAAAAGTCTCGTTAAAATCTATTCCTTCAATTTGAGAGTATCCTTGAACCACTAATCTGGCTTTTTTTCTAATGATTATCCCACTTTCATCAGATTTATCTTTAAATATCCAACGTGTGCCAATAACCTTTTTGTGATCAGGCCTAGGTACAAGATACCAAACATCATGAATGACAAATTGAAGAAGTTCTTCCTTCATGGCAGAAATCCAATGAGGTCATTCAATGCCTCATTTACATTCTTTGGCTCCACAAGGGAAACAAAACATACATAATGAGCATAGTTTCTTAATTGAGATCTTGTACGTACATGCTCACTAGGGTTACCGACAATATTATCTATGAGATGGTCTTTAGAAACCCAGTTAGGTACTTCAGGTGTCTCAATTGGTAAAGAATCATCTATTTCTAGAGAGTCGCTTTCTAAAACCTTTTTAGACTCTTCCACAACAGTTGGTTCTTCAGTCTTACTCTCAATAAAAGTGTCACTTATAATAACGTTTATGGATTCCATTAAGGTCTTTGTGCGAAGATTGTAGACACGATATACTCTACTATCGAGAGAATATCCTAAGAAGATAGCTTTATCTCCACCAGTCTCAAATTTGGACAACTGTTCTCTGTCTTTGTAGACATAACACATACTACCAAAGGTTCTAAGGTATTTAAGATTGGGCTTCTTCCCATACCATAGTTCATAAGGAGTTTGTTTAGAATTCTTCCTAAGATAGACCCTATAGATGATGTGACAATCAGTACAAATAAATTCTACCCAAAAATATTTAGGTAAGCACTTGGCATAAATCATAACACGTGCCATCTCTTTAAGGGTACGATTATTTCTCTCAGCAATTCCATTTTGTTGAGGAGTCTTAGGAGCAATAAATTCATGTTTGTAACCATATAGTCACAATACTCTATGATACCGATATCTATGAATTCTCCACCTCTATCACTACGAATTCTCTTTACTTTAGTGTCCTTCTCATTTTCAATTCGAAGAAGAATTTTTAAAAAGGTTTAGAAAGTGTCAGACTTTTGTTTTAAGAAGGCCACCCAAGTAAACCTGGTGAAGTCATCAACCATATTAAGAATGTAATAGTGTCCATAGAGACTAACAGTTCGAGAGGGACCCATTAGGTCCATATGGATGAGCTCTAAGGGTTTAGAGGTAAGGATATCTTTAACTTTCTTATGAGGTGCCTTAATAATTTTTCCTTCCCGACTGATCCACAGACAATATTAGAGATAGGGTTGATCTTTGGAATTCCTCTAACTATTTCTTGTGAAGACAATCTACTAAGGTTATCGTAATTTATGTGACCCATCCTATTATTCCATATTTCATTGTCATCCATTCTGGCAACGTTACAGATTTCTGTACTGGTCATGACAGTATAACAGTTGTCAAGAGTTCTGAATCCTGTAATATACTCTTGACTCACTTGAGTCTACATTGTATAAGTGCTCATCTAGTTTGGAAATAGTGACAAAATTGAGTCCCTTCCCTAAATACCAAAGATCCCCAGACCTTCTCTACAATTCATTCCTATTGGTTGATTGATCAAAGGTATATTCACATCCACTCACACACATTAGGACTGCATACACGGATCATATATTGCCTAATTTGATTGTATGTGTGTTGTATGTGTTAATTTCCCTTAAAACGTTTTTGTATAATTTTTTTTGGATTTTCTAATGTTTTTAAAATAATGTTTCCTTAATTAAAATTTGATTTAAAAAGTGTTAGGGTCATTTTATAAATTCTGGTTATTGGTTTTATCCCTGAAATATTCACTTGGGTAGGAACCGAAAGCGCTAGAGATATTAGGGTGTCTTTGTAATTAAGTTTGGGACGCGGATTTATTATCCATTATTTGCCTCACACCTGCTGCTTTCCTATTGGATGTCTGTGTGTTTCTTCTAAGAGAGAAAACCAGCGTGTATTATCAACCCTTGGATTAAGATTATCAACGCTCTGCATGCGTCCTTGTCCCAATCCCTCTGAACATCTTTCATCCAATCAGAAGCCTCATAACCAACCATTTTCCTTTAACCGTTGGATGGAAGTCAATTATGCAAGACTTAATCTCAGCCCTCAATTTTGAACCCTCTTCTCGATCCTTCTCATCCCTATATATAAGGAGGCTAACGCTCAGCCTTTTAGAAGCTTTTGCCACTTCGTCAATTCAAGTGAAAAGAGAGAGAAGAGAGATAAAATCCAAAGTTAGAAACCCTAACCCTAGTTCGTTAAAACACTTCTTCAAACCCTAATTCCTTTACCAAAAACCAGTTTATACTAAGCACAACCTTGAGTGTTTGACAGTTTTTTAGAGTTGTTTGATAGTTGTTTCTTGCTGTAACCTCTTCGTTTTAAGATCTTGTGTCCAACTTAAACATTAGGACTAGATCTGTGTTTCTTTCTTATATAAATCATAGATCTAGGCATTTTATGTTACATTACACTTAGATCTGCATTCTTAGATTCTCATCTTGAGAAATATATTATTGATTCTTTTCTGAAAAAGTTTTTAACTTCAAAATCAACAATGACATTTTATGTTTCTAGTTCTTTTGAAACAAGACCTTTGGCCTAGTTAAGAATCGCACTTGGTGGTTTTCAATCTCAAAAATATTTTTAAAACCCTAAGATTGATTATGATCTTGAACCGTCTACCGAGCAAGATAACCGTGGATTCTTGGATATTTTGAAAGGTCAAATAAGGTTTTTGTCTCTAGGAAGAGAGAAATAGAAAATTACAGCATATAGATCTTATATGTAATTTTCTAGGAATGTTTGTATAAATAAGCGTGAGTGTGTGCATGCATGTGTTAGATCACCATTATAAACACTTACACACTACAAAACTGGAAGTGTTGGTAATAAGATCTTGAAACAAGAGTCGACGTAAAGACTGGAACAAAGTGGAAGTTAGCAAACTCGGAGAACAACATCAACAATCAGAACTACTAAAAAGTTGTAAGGAAACTAGTGGGTACATTCCTAAACTTGTATTGGTCTGATTTGTGTGCATGTGTGTTATATAGTTTGCAACTGTTATATTTTATTTTAGTAGATTTTTCCTTTTACTCCGTAGAGGGAGTCATGGATGTTTCCTCAGTTAGGTGAGGTTTTACCGCGTTAAAAATCTCTTGTCATTAATCTTTCTACATCTCCTCATCTCATTCTGATTAGTGTGCTGATTTAAAACTATTTTAGTTTTATTTTTCAAAACTTGTTAACAAATCTTGAACTGATCTCGTACATATTTTTTAAACACATCTTGTGATTAAAATGATTTGATTTCTAGAAAGGAGTTTCTTCAAAAAATAGTTCGGAGTTACTTAAATAGCCCGATCTTGTATTAAACGGCTTAGTAACAGTTTTTTAGGACTCACCTTTTTCATTTAAAATTTTGCAATTATTCTTTGAAAAGGTGACAGTATGATTTGAGTCACAAAATTGCGAGATACTAAGTAGATTAGCCTTAATAACTTTTACTAGAAGAACATTTTCAAGCACAAACAATCCTTCTTTTTGGAGTGTTCCTTTATCAATAATTTGAGATGATACACCTTCACCAAAAATAACTTTACCTCCAGCAAAGTTGGTTTTGTTTAAAAGTTTTGTATCATCCCCAGTCATATGTTTTGAACACCCAGAGTCTAAATACCAACCAGAAGAGGTGTGTTCAGCTTTTAAAGCAGTCATCACAATGTTACACTTCATCTGGGACAATAGCTCATCTTTTCTAACCCAAATAGCTATTGTTTTCATTTTGCGCTTATTTGCTCTCATTTGATAAAACTTGCGAGCATTAGATTTTTGTTGAAAAATGTTTTGCGCATAATTTTGAATTTTATGGAAAATATGAGCATTTGGTTTAGGAAAGTGTCTAGGAATCCTTCTTTTAAATGATCTTTTAGGTTTGGTCTTTCTTTTTCTATAGTTAGAGTTTTTGTCTGGTTGTCTAGGCAGAACATAATTGTTACGGCTTCTCCTAGAGTCGTTAAAGTTTTAGTATACAGGAGTATTACAGACAGTATTAGATAAACGTCTAGCATAAAAGCCTTAGAAAGAATGACCGTATATATCACAGTAGGAGCAATACATATTGCTTAAAGAGGGCATCTCCTTAGGAAAGTCTCTAAACATAGGTTTCATGGGATTTCGATGTTGAACCTTATTCCTAGGGAGTACAGTTTGAAAAGTAGAATCAGTCTTCCTAATCGGGGGGGAAACATATTTAGCCTTAGGTGGACTATCACACTTAGAGTAACTTGATTCCCCAATATCAAACTTTTGTTGTTTTTCATCAAACTCATCTTTTAGTGAATGAAAATCTGGGCAAGTTTCTATAGGTCTTTTGCCTCCTGACACAAACTTGATTGATTCAAAGTTTTTAGTTTGTGTCTTTAACTTTGGGTAAAATCCTATTCCAGTTCGATCATCAGAATTGGTTTTTTAGTCAGCAACAAAATCATCAAAACAGTTGGAATTGTTTTCAAATTTAGCAATTTTTTTTAAAACGGTTACTGTCTTTTCTTTAGCTTGTTCTAATTCTAATAATGTCCCTTTATATTTTTTCTCCCGAGTTTCATTTTTTTCAATCAAATCTTTCAGTTTTTGATCAAAAATTTTGACTTCATTTTCATGGGTTAGACATTGGGTAGTATACTCTTCAGCTTTAAGTTTGACCATTAGACTAAGGTCTTCTAGTTTCTTAGTGGGTTCTTTCACTATCTTCTCTAGTCTAGAGCTTTTCTTGAGAGTTCTGGCATAAAGTGTGTGAACATCAGGGAGGTCTTCAATGTCCGAATCACTAAGTGTAGTGTGTGAAGTGACCCTTAAGGATTCAATTATTGAACTCACACACACATTGACATCGTCATTATCGCTTTCCCTTTGAATCACACACCCCGCTGTAGAACTAGCAATGTTCTCAAAAATTAAAGCATCTAAACAAGTAGCAGCATGATTCATAACAACAGAAGTAAAGCTATTATCATCATTCTCATACATAGGCACAGGAATATCATCATTATAGATTATCTTGGAAAAGAAGGACATGCTAGGATAAAAAACATCAGATCACTCAGGTTCCTCATTATCAGAGTCACTAGAATTATCCCATGTCTTGAAAATGTTTTCCCTAGTATGTTTATTGGTCGTGTTCAATTTAACTCTACAGTCTTGTGCTATATGACCCAATTTTCCATATCTAAAGCATTCGATATTCTTAAAGTCTTTGTTAGGTCTCGTATGAATGTCCTTGTGATGTTTGTCTTGAGATTTCTCATGAGGTTTGTGATTAGACTGACTTGGATAATTTGGCTTGCCTTGTTTGGTTGCCATTTTATTTTTAAATTTCACAATTTTCTTAAACTTCTTTGACATCAAGGCAATATTATTATCCAAAATATCTATGTTGCATTCCTCATTAGAGTAAGAATCATTATTGGTATTGCTAAGCTCGGGTCTTATCATTTTAGAGGAAAAACTCAAATTTGAACTAGTCTGTTTCCTATGGGTCTGGGTTAATTGTTTCTTGAATTCTAGTTCCATTTCCACAATTCTTAGTTTACTACTGAGTAATTTAGGAGTGAGATTTTGATCACTCATTTCGCCAATAACATATCTTTTGTTATCAAATTTCTGTGGCAATTACCTTAGAATTTTTTAGACAATTTCATTTCTATCGTAGGTTATCCCATTAGCATGTAATTTGGTCACCATTTCAGTCAAATTCATGTCAAAGTCATCAAATGATTTAGAGTCTGACATGATTAAAGATTTATACTGCTAGATAAGCATCTGTGTTTGAGTAGCCTTAACTCTAGTGTCACCTTCATGTGCAGTAACCAGTGTATCCCAAGCTTCCTTAGAAGTGGCACAAGATGAGATCCTTTTGAACTCATGTTCAATTATAGACATAAAAATGGCATTCTTGCCTTTGTTATTGTTTCGAGAAGCTTGCTTCTCTTCTTGAGTGAATTCACTTAATACTTTCTTAATCCTCTCATTACTTCCTTCAGTGGCTGGTTTTGTAGGATAAGTATATCCATTTTCAACAATATCCCTGACATCATCTCCCAAGGTTCCTTGTATGAAAGCAACCATCCTTACTTTCCAGTAAGCAAAGTTGTTTCTAGCAAAGAGAGGAGGTCTGGTCAAGTTACCAAATCTTTCATTTTTCTCATCAATTGTTTGATTTTAAGAAAACAATTTCAGAAACACAAGATCTTTAAAGAAAATTTCCAAAGCTCTGATACCAATTGAAAAAATGTTACTTAAGTCGTTTAATACAAGATCAAACTATTAAAGTAACTCCGAACTATTTTTTCAAGAAACTATTTTCTTTAAATCGAAACAGATTAACATAAGATGTGTTTAATAAAAAATGTATGAGATATGTTCAAGATTTTATAACTAGTTTTGAAAAACAAAACTAAGATAGTTTATGTCAGCACACTATCAAGAATGAGATAAGGAGATGTAGAAATAGTAAGTACAAGGAGTTTTTAATGTGGTAAAACCTCACCCAACTGAGGAAACATCCATGGTGACTTCTAAGTCACAAACCAAAAATCCACTAAAACAAAATTCATAAGTTACAAGCTATTTAACACACATGCACACAATACAATCCTATACAAGTTTAGAATATTTACCCACTGGTTTGATTCTAACTTCTCTGCAGGTCTGATGTTGACATGGCTTTCCCAATTTGCTAACTTCTCCACTTTGTTCCAGTATTTACGTCGACTCTTGAAGATTCAAGATCTTATATCCAACACTTATGTGTTGTAGTCTGACAAGTGTTTGTGATAGTGTTCATGCACACACCCACACTTTATTTATACAAACAAGTCCTAACGAATTACAAATCAGATCTAAATGAAGTGTTTTTGGTTTCTCTCTTCTTTAGATCCAAAATACTTTATTTAACCTTTCAAAAAATCCCGGAATCCAAGGTTACCTTGCTCAAAAGATGGTTCAAGGCCATATCCAATTTCATAGGGTTTTAAAAATATTTTTGAAACTTAAAACCACCAATTGGAAATCCAACTAGGTCAAAAGTCTTGTTTCGTAAGAATGCGATTTCTCAAGATGAGAAACTAAAATATGCAGATCTATGTGTAATATGACATGCAATAATCAGATCTACTGTTTCTATGAAAGACAAATAGAGGTCTAACATAAAATTTCTAAGTTGGAAATAAGATCTCGAACTCAGAGGATAAAACTCTTTAAATAACCTTCAAACCCTTACCAACAACACTCTCAAACACACAGGTATAGTGCTTGGTGTAAACTGTTTAGGAGAAATGAATTTAGGGTTTGAAATGAAATAGGTTTTCTCTCTGGTTTCTCTCTTCTCTCTCTTCTTTCTCTCTCTCTCTATTTGGACGAAGTGGCAAAAGTTTTCAAATACTGAGACTAATCCCCTTTTTATACTAGGAGAGGAAGATTCAAAAAGGGCTCATCAAATCAATGGCTGAGATTTAGTCTTGGCCATTTGACTTTGATCCAACGGAGAGATATAAGCGGTGGAAAGAGTGTACGCTGATTGGTTACAAGAGGTTTCATGAGGATTGAGCTTAAACGCATGCAGAGAGTTGATAACATAGATCCAATGGTTGAGATAACACATGGTTTATGAATCTTACAACAAACACACATCTGGCCGATATAAGGTCGACATGTGTAAGGACAGGATGAACTCTCACACGCGTGTTTTGAAAATATTTACACAGCTCCCCTGAAATCTCAAGCGCTTTCGGATTCTACCCAACCAAACTTCCAGGTATGAAAACATAAATCCATTCATTACAAAATGAGCCCAAAAGTCTATAAAGCCAACTTTTATTATGAAAAAAATCATTTAAAAATTGTTTTAAAAATTCCCAAAATTTTTAAAAAGAAATATTTTAAAAGGAATTAACACCACACCTCACACACAAGAAAATGATGATATATATATGAACAATTAATGCAATCCTAGTGTGTGTGATTGAGATTTGTACCTTCAATTGAATCAAGTGTGGCATAAAGAGAGGAATCTGAGGCTCTTTGGTATCTAGGGAAAGGGACTCCAATTTTGTCACAATTTCCAAAATAAATGAGCACTTATACAATGTAGAATCAAGTGAGTCAATAGTATAAGGTGCTTCAGTGACTGTGAAGGACGAATAAATCTATTACTTTGACAACTTGGGGTGGTTTTCCAGAGTATTTAATTGTGAAATTTCAGATCTAGGGTTGAGAGGAAATGATGGTGTGGCTTAACCGTGGGCGTATTTTGATGGAGTGACTCGCCGTTTCCTCCGGTCCATGCCCATGACCATACAAGAACCACATAGGCGAGCACATCAGGAGAGAATGAGGCTCTCAAACCAAATTGATGTGAAGTTAAAATACGGAAGCGTAAATTTACTAACTAAACAACATATACCACAACCTCTTCCACCATCTGGTTCTAGAGGACCCAGTTCCAGCCAGGCACCACCCCAGTACGAAATGGCTGAGGTGGCAGCAGCCTTAAGGTCCTTGGCTGCGATACAGCAAGCAATGAAGGAGAAATTTGCACAGCTCAGTCAAAATATGATGAGGCCACCTGGGATCTCACAGGAGATGATTACTACAGCAGCTGTTCAACCCCATCCTGAAGCCAGGGGACCACCCCAGGCACCGCGAAAAGACCAAACTACCCCTCAATAGAGGAGGGACTTTGCTGACCTTAGACGTTTACGTCTGGGGAGGCAAGGAAACCCTTTCCCTGAGGATAGGTATGATGATATGGAGGCAGAGGATGCTCCAGAAGACTGATGGGAGTCGTATGAGGTTTCCAATAACACGACACTTCCTATCCAGCAGAGCAGAGGTTGTGGGGGCAGAAGAGATGGTGGTGCCCAATAAAGAGGATCAGCTTTTGATCGTTTGAGCAGAGGGTAGGCCTTTGTAAGGCTCGGCCTAGTTAATGACCTAAGGCAGAGGTTATCCAGGTCCAAAAGTGTAGCAAGCTCACAAAGGAAAGATGAGGAACATTGGCCTCATTATGGCCGACCATAACATGGCCGAGACATGGGTCAAGAGGAGGTAAATAGCTGACGTTGTGTTATAGCTGGGGAACCCTCAGTCCACCCATTGGAGGTGGCTGGGGACAACCTCGGCCAGGCGGACATTACAAAGCCATAAAACGACTCCATTCAATGTATTGAAGAGAAGATAGGAAACATCATCAAAATATGAGACCCACTACAAAGAGGGTTCTTAGAGTGCTCCCCATTCTTGGTAAAGATAGTGAACTTCCCAACCCCTGCCAAGTTCAAACCACCTACGGTGTCTCCCAAGTATGATGGTAGTACCAACCTTGTGCATCATATTGAGATGTACCAGTCTGCAACATACATTTACTTAATTCCAGATGAGATAAGGTGTCGGGTCTTCTCTGGGACTTTAACGGGAGCTGCACATATTTGGTTTACTTATCTTCCGAAGAACTCTGTTCAAAACTTTAAGGGCTTGGCTGAACGGTTTATTCACAATTTCTGTTTTGGGGTAAGACCTCAGAAGAAGACCACTCATTTACTGTACGTCAAACAAGGCAAGAACGAGAGCCTAAGAGACTACATAGCTAGATTCAACAAATAAAAATTAGATGTTGAAGATTATAAAGAAAATATAACTATGATAGCCCTCATCGAAGGACTCCAGAAGGGGAAGTTGCTGTGGAAGCTTGATGAAGATCCTACTAAGTCCATGGCAGAGCTGTTAGCAACTGCAGGAAGGGTCATGAATGCTAAAGAGGCTATGGCTTCAAAGTATGAGGATGAGAACGAAAGAAGCAGTGGGAAATTCTAAAGGAAGAAAGATGGAAAAAAGAGGTCTACAGACGACAAGTTTGCACATTATACTCCTCTAACCGTGAGCTGCGAGCACATCCTCAATGAGATAAAGAATGACAGGTCCCTAAGATGTCCGGAGAAGCTAAAAGTTCCTCCACATAAGAGGAACAAGAACCTATGGTGCAAGTTTCACCAGGATCATGGCCATGTGACCAACAAGTGCTTTGCCTTCAAAGATGAGATCGAGAAGATGTTGAAGTCCGAAAAGCTCAGGAAGTATGTCGACGGTAAAGCTCCTAAGAGGGAAAGATATGACCCTAAAAAGAAGAGGAACGAAAGATGTCGAGAACATCCCCCAGCAAGAAGAGATGATGACTCAGATGGGGATGATGAGGAAGATCCTGACCTCCCACTAAAAGATGACAATACCCCTGTGAAGAGGATTAGTATGATCTCTTTCGCTGTTAACACCATATATGGAGGACTAGTAGGGGTGGCTCCGAAGTAGCCGATCATAAAGATCATGTGGCAGAGGCTAAGTCAGTGACCAAAGTAGAGGTTGTGAATCTAGCGTCTTCCGAGGCTAAGCGGAAGAGGAAGAAAGTAGATATGGATAGCCTTATAGTTGGATTCTCCCTACTCAACTTCAAAGGTATCTTTGTTCCGGATGATGACCCTCTGATAATTACAATAAGAGTGCATGGATGTGAGGTACAGAGAATCCTCATAGATGGAGGAAGTTCAGTAGATGTGATGTTCTGGCCCTGTTTTAAGAGCCTAGGACTCAGTAGAGCTAGGCTGGTACACTATCATCATCCATTGATGGGCTTCAGCGATGAAAAGGTCCATCCGTTGGGCATGTATGAGATGGATGTACGAATGGGAGACGAGTGGCCTAAGAGGTTGACCTGGAAGATCAATTTTTTCATTATGGATGAAAATGTCTTCTCAGTCTACAACCTCATCATACGACGAGTAGCCCTTAAGGAATTTGAGGTCGTGCCGTCGACGGTCCACCAAATTCTAAAATTCTCGACCCCCTATGGGGTAGGGGAAGTGCAGGGTGGCCAGACCTCGGCACGAGAATGATACTTCAACTCAGCGGAAGAGAGAGAGGCATATAAGAGGGCAATAATAACATATAACATTGATACACTTGATCCTAGGGATGAAACAAAACTGAAGAAGGGAGAAGTCACGGAAGAGGTATAATCCATCGTTCTCAATAAGGACGAGCCGAAAAAAAATTCCAAATCGGTAAGGCCCTAAGACCCGAAATAAAAAAAGAGTTGGTAAAGCTTCTAAAGAAGTCACGGACTATTTTTTCCTGGAGCAATGTAGATATGCCATGAATTGACCTGGAGGTTATGTGTCATAAACTCAATATGGCAGAAAATGCTAAGACAATCAAACAAAGAAGAAGAGTTTACTCCAGAGAAAAGTACGATATCAACAAGGAAGAAGTCAAAAAGCTGGAAGAGGTAAAATTCATCAAGGAGGTCATATACCCTGAGTGGTTATCTAACGCCGTCATCATACCAAAGGCTAACGAAAAATGGAGGATGTGCATAGAATTCACTGATCTGAACAAGTCTTGCCCAAAATATAACTATCCATTACCTCGAATTGATCAGATGGTAGATGTCATGGTCGGGCATGAACTTATGAGCTTCATGGATGCGTATTTAGGGTACAATCAAATCTTCGTGGATGCCAAAGACTCAGAGAAGACAACATTCATCACAGATAAGGGGACCTATTGCTATAAGGTCATACCCTTCAGCTTGAAGAATAAAGGGGCCACGTATCAACGTCTTGTAGATAAGATGTTTGAAGATCACAATGGCAAGACCATAGAGGTATATGTAGATGACATGTTGACGAAAATCTTGAAGTCCTGCACTCATGTAGCCTACCTGGAGAGGACTTTTGACACCATGGACTTATACAGGATGAAGCTTAACCTTGCCAAGTGTGTCTTTGGAGTATGAGCAGGAAAGTTTCTTAGATTCATCGTCAATCAAAGGGGAATATAGGACAACCTCGAGAAGATCAAAGCTCTGTTTGAAATGAAGACATCGAAAACTATAAAAGACCTTTAGAGGCTAGCTGGAAGAGTTGTTGCACTCAACAGGTTTATCTCCAGAGCTACAAATAAGTGTCTTCCTTTTTTCAAAGTGCTTAGAAAGGCCTTCGAATGGGACGACTAGTGTGACAGAGCCTTTAAGGAGCTCAAATCCTACCTTGGATCCCCTCTACTCTTATCTCGGCCCATTTTGGGAGAAAAGTTGTATGTTTATCTGGAAGTCTCATAATCATCCATCAATGCGGCCATAGTAAGAGAAGACGATGGAGTGAAGAGGCTAGTATATTTTAATAGTAAGGCCCTTCAAGGGTCTGAAGAGAATTATCCTCGAATGGAAGAGTTGGCGTATTCCCTGATACACTCTTCCAGGGAGATAAAGACATACTTCAAAGTTCACTTTATAGTCATCCTCACTGATTCATCACTAAGATAGGTCCTCCACAAGCCAGAGAAGTCGAGCAGATTGATGACCTGGGCCATCGAGTTGGGGTATTATGACATCATTTATCAACCAAGGGTTGCCATCAAAGGGCAGGATCTTACAGATTTTATAGCAGAGTTCACCTGGGAAGAGGCTGAGTTTGAGAGTAGCCCAAAAATTATAGATGGATCAGACAGTAACGTCTTCCAAAATTTGGAAGAGGTTGTTTCCAACAGAGCCAAAAAAGGAGTAACTGAGAATGAGGAATACAAGTACCTCTTTAAGCAAGGGATCCTATTAGAGGGGAACTTCTCTTCAATTAAAGATGTCTGGAACCTCTTCGTGGATGGGTCTTCTAGTGAAAGTGGAAGCGGCGCATGGATGATATTATCAACTTCGGATGGTACCTATATTAAATATGTGCTAAGGTTCAACTTCAGGGCTTCAAACAATGAGTCCGGGTACGAGGCACTGATAACGGGGATCTTCTTGGCAAAATCCCTTAGAGTTGGCCGACTCCTACTTCACAGTGACTCGAGGTTAGTTATCAACCAAGTACTTGGAGTATATGAGGCCAAGGATGAAAGGATGACAAATACCTGAAGATGGTAAGAACGACGCTAGAAGTCTTCGAAGAGGTCAAGATGAATAAGGTACCTCGATAAGACAACAGTCGTGCAGATGCATTAGTAAGGTTGGCTTCAGCAACAAGGACAGGCATCAGAAGGATGGTACCAGCCGAGATTTTGCTCAAACCAACCATTGAGGAAGAAGAGGTTGCCAGCTCTTGCCTCAACTTAAACCTAGGGGACTCATGGATAGACCCCCTTATCAGATATATCAGACAAGGAGAGCTTCCAAAATTGAAGTTAGAAAAGAGAAAATTGAGATACAGAGCTGCCAAGTTCTCAATAATAGGAGATGTACTGTATAAAAAAGGATTCCTACTACCTCTCCTCAGATGTGTCCATCCTACAGAGGTCCATCATGTCCTGCGAAATATACACGAGGGTTCTTGCTCCAGTCACATAGGAGGAAGACCTTTAGCCAAGAGGATAATTACGCAGGGATATTGGTGGCCGACCTTAGCCAAAAATGTTGTTGCCTACGTGAAGAGGTGTGACAAGTGCCATAGATTCTCCACTATTCCTTACCAACCTCATCAACCTATGATGTCAATCAGTTCTCCTTAGTCATTTATAGTATGGGGGATCGACTTGGAGGGACCATTGCCAAGAGATGGTAACAACTATCAATTTTTTATAGTAGCAATTGATTACTTCTCCAAGTGGGTAGAGGCCGAGCCGATGATCACGATTACAGAGCAAAAGGCCTTCCAGGTCATCTGGAAGAGCATCATATGAAGACATGGCCTTCTAAACACCCTCATCTCAGACAACGAAACCCAGTTCAAGAATTCTTTCTTCGATAAATATTGTGAAAGAGTGGGGATGTGGCAGTTCTTCTCCTCTCCTGGACGACCCCAGGCAAATGGGTAGACTGAAGTCACGAATCAAAAAATCCTTGATAGGATTAATAAGAGGTTGGAAGAAGCCAAAGGGAGATGGACATAAGAAGTTTATGCAGTACTATGGGACTACAGGACAACGACAAGGACACCAACAGGGGAAACCCTATTTATGTTGGCCCATGGCTCAGAAGCCGTCATACCTACAGAAGTAGGACTCCCCACCCATAGAGTTCAGACCTATGACCCTCATAGGAATGGGGAAGAAAGAAGACTTGATTTAGATCTAATTGAGGAGAGAAGGGAAGACACTGAGATCAGACAGGCAGCCTACCAGCAGAGAACATCAAAGTTCTACAATCAAAGGGTGAAATCAAGACCTATAAATGTAGGAGACATAGTGCTGAAGAAGACGTTGCAAAAGAAAAATAAGCTCCACCCGAACTGGCATGGTCCGTACAAAGTAGTCGATGAGGTTCTACCTGGTACCTACCAACTAGAAAATCTCGAAGGGGAACCTTTCTCCAATCCATGGAACGCTGATCACTTGAAGAAGTATTACGTATGATGTTGCAGTTGTTTCTATTTAAATGTATCATTTTATGAAGAGGATATTAATGAGAAGAGTTGTTCCTGTGTCAATACTGTTTCATTATGCTTAAACATCATTAATTTGGTAAAATTTATGAGGTGAAACATCATATTTTGGTGACCTCAGACCTTAAACATCATCGATTTGGTGAAATTTATGAGGTAAAACATCATATTTTGGTGACCTCAGACCTTAAACATCATTGATTTGGTGAAATTTATGAGGATAAACGTCATAAGATGATGGACTCAGACCTTAAACATCATTAAGTTGGTGACAAGGTCTCAGGTTAAACATCAAAAGATGATGACCTCAGGCCTTAAACATCATAATTTGGTGGCAAAATTGTGAGGTGAAACATCATAATCTGATGACCTCAGACCTTAAACATCATTAATTTGGTAAAATTTATGAAATGAAACATCATAAGATGATGGCCTCAGGCCTTAAACATCATTAATTTAGTGAAATTTATGAGGTAAACATCATAATTTGATGACCTCAAACCTTAAACATCATTAATTTGGTGAAATTTATGAGGTAAACATCATAATTTGGTGACCTCAAACCTTAGACATCATTAATTTGGTGAAATTTAAGAGGTGAAACATCATATTGTGGTGACCTCAGACCTTAAACATCATAATTTGGTGACCTCAGACCTTAGACATCATTAATTTGGTAAAATTTATGAAGCGAAACATCATATTTTGGTGACCTCAGACCTTAAACATCATTAATTAGGTGAAATTTATGAGGTGAAACATCATATTTTGGTGACCTCGAACCTTAAACATCATAATTTAGTGACCTCGGACCTTAGACATCATTAATTTGGTGAAATTTATAAGGTAAACATCATAATTTGATGACCTCAGACCTTAAACATCATTAATTTGGTGGAATTTTTGAAATAAAACATCATAAGATGATGGCCTCAGACCTTAAACATCATTAATTTGGTGAAATTTATGAGGTAAACATCATAATTTGGTGACCTCAGACCTTAGACATCATTAATTTGGTGAAATTTGTGAGGTAAACATCATAATTTGATGACCTCAGACCTTAAACTTGTGAGAAGAATGAAGTAGACATCAGTATATTGTGACTTCAGACCTTAGTGTAAACACCATTGTATGATTGCAAGACAACATTGAAAAGAGAGCATTCATCAAAAGAAGAAAAATCCTCTGAAAAAGGTGATATAACATGAAGTAATCAGAATTACAAGTAAAATATGCCCCAAAATGTCATCAGAGTTTGCAAAAATTGCAGATGAAAAACAAAAAATCACAAGTACAAAGCTTCATGAGTCAAGGTATCAAGGGTCTGCAGCCACAGTGGAGTCCTCTTGGCCTAAGTTGGTAACCTCGGCTCCATCATCTCGACGGTTAACATCCTCTGTCTCTGTAGCTTATAATGGTGCAGTTTCTGCAGGAGAGGCACCTTACCCTTCCTCCTCAACCTCTTGCAAGGCCTGAGCAAAGCGAGGATCACCAAAGCCTAGACCAACAAAGTCTAAGGCGGATAAGCTCCCTGATTCTTTCTCCTTTGAAGCTGCCCACTTCCCAGTAGCCTTAATACCTCTTTCGAGGTACTCGAAGTCGAAGCTTATAAACTGGTCAGAGACCTTGTAGTCGACCAAGATCTTCTCAGAGGCATCCTCAAGGGCAGCTTTTACTGCAGCATCAACCGTCGTTTGAAGGACGTCATCTTTGGCCTTCAGGGAAGAGGCGTGGTCCTTCTTGAGCTTGCCCATGTCCCTGACACTATACTTAACCTTATTTTTAGACTCATCCAACGCTGTCTTTAGACATTCGACCTCTGCATTTAAAGAGGTTTTCACCTTCTGGGCCTCTTTTCCTTTCTCAATAAGGGGCAGCTTCCTCAGGGTCCAGTCAAAAAATTAGTGCATGGACAGAATACCCTAAAATACCAAGTCAGATGTATGAGTCCAAGCCTTAATCCACATCAAGGCCGAGGTTACACTTGGAATAAAAAAGCTAAAGTTATTACCTGGATAGACCTATGAAGACTAAACTCGGCCAGCAGAGGGGTATCTTAAGAGCGTAAGAAATGTTTGTCTGCATCGGTCATTACAGAGCTGATGGTATCCATTACCTTCAGACCATAGCCTATCAAGTTGTCACTGATCTTCAGCTGCTCCAGATGAGCAGCCAGTGCATCATCAGATGAGATGGGGATGTCACGATCTCCCTTTGGGGCTTTGCTATGCCTCTGCTCCTCCGAGCCAACAGTAGTGGATTTCTTCTTCGTAGTAGCGTCGGCCTTGGATGTGCCGACGTTATGCTTAGGTGGGGGAGGTGGATGGGCTGCATTGTACCCATCTTTCTTCACCAACTTGATAAGGCTAGGTGTAGAAATCTCCTACAGGTCATAAAAGATACCTTCTGGGCGATCTTCAAAAAATATATCTCGGCTAGTAAATTAGAGATAGTAAAATTAGAGGTACAACTTATGGAAAAGTAACACTTACGAAGCTCGGTCAGAGGACTTCCCCCAGGCCAGTCTCAGAGAGGTAATAGGGGGTCATCAGATGTTCATACTTGACTACACAACCATGCTCCCCTGATCTTGAAGATCCTTTACCTTTTGTAAGTTATCCTAGCTAAGTCTAGGGTCGGCCTTGGCATTAAGTGACACCTTTCCCCACCTCAGAGGTGTCCTCGGCTCTAACGATGAAGAGGTGGCACGAGGACCAAATTCCCATGCCCCTGAGGCGACGAAATACCGTGGTTTCAATTTATGATTTGAAGTCTGGGTAACCAATAGCATCTTCTTTTCTGACTTCCTAACTAGGAACTGATAGTATCTGGGGTGATTTCTAGCAGAGGATGGGACGTAGAACCCTGTGAAGACCCTGACCGAAAGTTCTAAGTGGTGGACTTCCCTCCAAAGGACGATAGACCCAATCATCACCCTCTAAGAGTGGGGGGTAATTATGAAGGGGCCAGGTTAATATGGGATAATATGGCTCTAATTATTGGATGGATGGGGAGACGGAATCCTAACTTAAACATCTTCTCGTACACACAGATCTCCCCAACTCGACCACCAAAGTCCCTCTCATCTCTCATAGGTCTCCTAAGCTTGATGGAAGGACCTAAGAAATAGAGGTGCCTAAAGGCCAAGAGGTTGTACTCAGTGACAATACTCTCTATCTCGGTTGCCTCCGAGGTGTCAACGTCATTCTCATGACCGTCATCCTCATCGCTGGAAACGTCGGCTTGGGCTGGTGTAGGAACACCACCAGGGAATATCTGAGCAAACTCAGCCCCTGTGGCGACCGATAGGGGGATAACATCAATAAGGGGTGGAAAGGCCACATTTGGCTCCACAACTTCAACATCAGAAGAAGTTCATGAGGTACTAGAACCATTATGGGATGAGGCACGACTCTGGACCTCGGCCGAATCAGGGACCTGATCTTGCCTAATAGATAAGTCCATAGCCTTTTGAAATGAATCTACATACATAGGGTATGAGGTAGACAAATCAGAGTCAGACATAGGATAAGGGTCAATTGGATCCTCTGATGGCTCAGTAGGCTCAGCTGGCCTAGGGTAAATCACCTTCAGAGGTGGAAGGAAGATAGGTCTGAGGGGGAAGGCCTCAGCCCAATGAGCTTCCTCTTGGGCTAGTTCTATCTTCCTAATTTTCGTAAAGGTCTTCTCTCTAAGAGAGGGGAAATCTTCTATAAGTTTATAAAGAGGTCTGAGCATAAGGAAGACGACCCTACACTTGGGACTCTAAACCATAAATAAAAAAATGGGCACAACTTAAACTAAGGATCAAACTTGGTTTTTGAAAGAGTTCAAACCAAGAACAATTAAGAATAAGTTCACCAAAAAACTCAAAGAACCACCGAAAAACTCAAGCTACCACTGAAAAATGCAAGAAATGGAAATACAAGGCTGAAAAATGGCAGTGGAAAGGTAATAAGTAATACCTGATCAAATACGAGATGAAGAATAAGAGGATTGAGCAAAGAAATCCACAAACACAACCTCGATCAAGCTTTGGAAGAGAGAGAATGCAGAAGGCACATGCAAGAGAATGAGAAAATTGAGGAAAAAATAGAAGGAAAGGGTTTAACCCTAAAATCTGATTGCACGCATCCCAAGGCTCATTATTACCTTTGGGAGCCCAAAAAGTCAATCATCATCATTATACACAATCAGACATGCTACCCATTTCAGTAGTTGACACTTGTCAAAGAAATGTTTGCACATAAGGAAATACAACCTCAAACATACATACCCCTTTGTCACCTATTTACATAGGTAACTAAAGTCTAGGTGTGATTGATATGACCAAAGTGTACCTGCCAGTTCAGAGACATCAATCTAGGCCTAAATGATGGCTGAGGTAATAAGAGCGCAAGACTAACCGTCAGCAGGGTCATTTTTCATCATGTCGGCTATGGCCGACGTTACCAGTACCACTTCAATTGGGCATCAGCCGAGGTCTATATGACTCGTGAAATCAGTTATCCATAAGGTTGGCCAAATCCAACGTCACAAGCATCACTTGGAAACCAGCAAAGCCTCATGGTCACAATCAACAATCATCATATCACCATCGTCCTTAGCCGACATTACACCTCATACCCAACCTCGGCCGCACGTCCTGGCCGAGGTGTTCATGGAACACTGACCTCAGGCAATGCAAGGGTCGTACTCCACCAACCTCATCCTCACTCGGGCCGAGGTTGGTATCAAGCGAAGACGGCCGAGCATTTACACACATATGTATGCCTTTGAACACATGGACAAGTCTGTTATAACTGAATCATTCCCTCCACATGAGGGAATATTGAGGTCATCATTACTTAGTTGAGATCAACCAGGTGTCATCCTGGCACTGGTTGGATCTTCATGCACATGATCATTGCATATTGGGGGGTACATTACACCCCCTAAGCACTATATAAAGAGATCATCCTCACCATTGTAAAGGATCGATAATTGCAACCCTAGCTGAAACTCTGTCATTTTGCACAGTAGAGAGAGAAAGCTTGAGAGATTGTATCCATGGCCATTAGTGCCTTACTTCAATGACATTACTCACTCATTTGCACAGTGGACGTAGGCCAAATTGGCTGAACCACTTATATTCAATTGTTCATCCTCTTCTCCTCACCTCCTTCTATAAACATACTTATATTCTTCTGCGCTGCCATTGTTATCACTTACTTGAGCTTGTCAACACCTTATCTGGTGGTGCTGTTTCCAGCATCATCACTCTCTAAAGAGGAGTGTAGAGAAATTTATCACACAAAGCTTTAAAAACTAAATTTGAGATCCCTCTTCAAATGGTCTTTATCTCTTTAAATAGGAGATGTATGGCACACATGGGGCTAAGGGGTATTTTTTGGAATTTATATTTTAGTGTTCATGGAAATGGTGAGAGGAGCATGGGTTGTGTGCACATGAGGTTTGAGAGGTTTGAGGTCACAAAAATCTGATTTGGGTGAGGGTATTTTGGGGAAAAGGGTATAAGTGGTTAGTTGGGGGTAAAATGGAAATAAGGATAAAAGGGTTTAAAATATGTGGGGATATTGTTTGACTTTGGCTTTGGTTTTCATTTTTGGGAGATTGGTTTCTTGAAAGGTGAAATCGTGGCTTGGAGATGGGTTAAAGTTGGAGTTTGGTATGGTTAGTGCCCGGGTATGATGTAGCCACGGGTTGAAAATAGGTTAGGGAGATTTGGATGTGGGTTCAAGGTTTGGGTCGAGAGTTGGAGTACGGATAGGTGTTAGAACGCCGGGTCGTGGCCGCAGGTGGAGGCGGGTCGTCTGGCCGGAGGTGCGGTTTTGTCGCCGGATGGAGGTGGGAGCTTGGTCCGGATGGTGACGGGTTTGAGGCGCATGGGAAGTGCGATCTGATTAGGTCGGCGATGGGCTTTAATGCCGACGGGTTTTATGGGGATCGCGGGTTTGGTTTTGTGAATGGGTTGAAGCTTGGGTGTTGTTAATGGAGGAGAGCGAATGGGTGAGTGATGTGAGGAAGAAGATGGGTGAGGGGTTTGATTTGGTGTGGGGGAGTGTATGGTGTTAGGGTGTGGGTGAGTGTCAGTTTAGGCGTATGGGGGTATAGGTTATGTGTGTGTGTGTGTGTTTAATTTGGACACCTAAAAATAACACTAACTAACAAAAAAAATAAAAATAAAAATATTAAAACTTAAGAAAATAAAATCCTAAGCTATTAAAACTAAAATAATAAAACAAATTAAAAAAATGAAAACAAAAGTCCTAAAAAATATAAAATCTAATAAACTAAAAATAAACTCTTAAAAACTAATCTTTATAAAATAAAATCAAATCAAATCAAAACTAAAAACTAATAAAAATCAAAATAAAACTACACTAAACAAAAAGAAGTAGAAAAATATGCAAATAGATTCTAAAAATCCTAAATAAATCTAAACTAAATCCTAAAAATAAAATGACTTAAACTAAAAATCTAACAAAAATAAAAAGGTACAAACTAAACACACACGGGCTTCAGAGAGGGTTTAGGGACAGGTTTAGGCTCGGGTGAGGTTGTGACACAAGGGAATTATCTCCATTTGATTGCAAATTGCCTCGAAATAATGCTTTTGACACCGCAACTGCAATCAAACCTGCAAAATATAAAATAAAGCACATAAGACCATTTTTATTATAAACGAGCGACTAAAATGCATCTATTCGGGGTATAAAATGAACACTTTTGGGTGCTTATAAGTCCCCAATACAAAAGTAAGCTTTAATCTCATCCACTTCTATCTCATTGAATATTTAAACTACGTTATGGGTATTATTAGCATAGTGTGTTGAACATTATTATCAATTGCATCCAGTTGAGCCTCACTAGGTCCACCATGCAGTGATTGGCTCTATCCCCTGCCTGGGGTTGGAGCAGGAACATACCTCTTCCCCAAGTCTTCTTTATGCTATCGAGGTTCCATTTCTCAAATCTACAATGGACCTCCAAAAGTTAACAAGTATTAATATGAATATAGCATTATTTTGCGTGTTGACGCAAACACTTGATACAATCCAGTGTAAGCCCATACTTTGACAAAACTACAAAACCTATCAAACCTAGCTCAAACATTGTCACAGCCATCATCTGATACCAAAACACTCCTCAAGTGATATTATCCTTTATCATATAATTAATCCAAGCTAGATAAATAAAGGGTACCTTGTTTTGGAAAAGTTTACGCTAACACTACATAATAGTATAGTGCCACAACATTACGAGAGTTACTTAACTCCATCTCCCCTTGCAGCATGTAAATACAATTAATTATAAACTAGTTCAAATCTTAGAAACTACTCAATACTTGATAGAAAACTATAAGAGAGAGATTGTGACTCATTTTTATTATACATGGCAATGGACAACTTCTCGACATCCTGAAATATAACAATTGAATAGGGTGAGCTATTTTCCCCCTTTTTTGAGCCGAGACAAAAACTATCACTGATGATAAATAAGTAAGACAAGCTGTCTTGTTGAAGGTTAATAAATGACACAACCCTAAAACTTTACTAAAAAGATACACAGAAATCTATAAGGAATCTATTCTTCCCTGTAAAAAATCAACTTAGCGCTGAACAACTCATTGAATTCCGACATTCTAACTCAAGTTCAAAGTGAAAAAGGGAATATCTCCAAAAAAAATGGTGACTATAAGCCCAAGTAGTTGCCTAAAATTTAGCCCAAAGAGCTTTTCCTTAATCTTCTTTTCATAAATTTTTATAACTCTTTCTTTCATTCCAAATTGACCCAAATGATGACCCTCCAAAGATGTGTTATGTTATTTTTTCCATGTGACACACCTTCCAACGAGAGAAAGTTTGGCATGTTTTGGAAGACACCCTTACCTTCAAATTTATACATCACTTTCCTCCATGAAAGATGACAAATTATGATGCAACAATATATGATCGAAATCTTCAGCAACATTGTAGCATATGATAAACCAACTTGGAGAAATATATCACCTTTTGGAATGATGTTTTGGTATGAAACCATTGGTATTGATCTTTCCATGACCCACTACCCAAGCAAACACTTGTACCATGGGCCTCACCTAGAAAGACCCAAATTCAACTCCAAATGATTTCAACCTTGTCCAAGACTTATACAAACCCAATAGGACTTTAAATCATCATATTCAACTAAAAATGACATTCAACGCGTTCTAAATATATTTTACCAAAATATACGCAAAACAAATAACCAACAAATCACTTTTTTACTAATTGCCCAATACGAGTTCAAATATTAATTAATTAAATATATTAATCGATGAGTTTTAAATCCAATTTAAATAATGCATAACAATATAAATGGTGACATCTCTAGTCACAATAAGCACACAAAATTAATTTTATTCAACATAAATATTCATATAACATATGCAGTAATACAGAAACACCCACCGCTATCTAAGTACGTAGTTTGGTTAGAATGACTAGGGTCTTATTGGTTTCCATTTCTGGTTCATTATTGATTTATGGGGAACAAATCTTGTTGTTGAGTGATTACCACTTTGGGATTTTATTAATGTTTTAGTGAGAGTTCTAATGCATATGTGCTTTCTTCATACATCTTCTTTCCATACATTTTTTCTTATTTGAACATGGTTTTTTTACATTTTTGATGCATAATTCTCATTGAAAAGGTAAAAAATATATTGAATTTATTATTATTATTATTATTATTATTATTATTATTATTATTATTATTATTATTATTATTATTATTATTATTATTATTATTATTATTATTGTGATTTATGTTGTTAAGTCTTGATTCTATACTATTTGATGTGATATTTAACTTAAATGGTGGTTGAAAATTGGATTTTAAACAAATATGACTTATTGTGTGATTGATTCAATTGTTGGTTGAAATTCATTTGATAAATCATGATTACTAACATTTTAAGATCTATGACTTTGATTTCATAGTACATGATCACTAAATTGTCTATTGATTCGTATGATTCTTATCATGTTGATCTTGATCTATGTGCTTATCTTAGTCATGATCGAATCCTATTTCATAATGGTTTAGAAAAACATTCGTTGTCCATATGTGAGAAATTTGGGTGATTCTTCCTTTAATGAAGTTAAAATTGATTTTTAATGCATTGATAACGGCGACTACTAGGAGTGATCACACACGTTTTGGCCTAATCAATTCGTATGGGTAGATGTTATTTAAGCGTGTGAAAACCCAATCAATGACAAAAGTCAAAATGTTGAAAAAGATTCATAAGACAAGTGCTTGAACTGGCCTAAAAGACGGGGCTAAGAGTTTTTAAAGTGAAATTATTTTTTTTGATGGCATGCAAGAACCTTTAGCTCGGGCCAAATCTGGAAAGGGTCAATCATGTCGCTGTCCGGTGGTAGCTGATGTCGTTCCACAAAATCCGGAGGAATCCCTAAAATCTGGTGGCTGCGAGGAGAACACAAGAGAGGCCCTGAACCTGGTTGTAGTAAAAGCTGTCTCCATCGAAGCTAACTAATCGATGATGGAATCCGAAGAGAATCGCCCGTCAAACATGGGAACGTTAATACGAATATCCCCATGGAGGTTCTGGTAAAGCAACTGAAGAGCCATAGATAGTGGGCTCTCGTCTTGATGAGCATCAAGGCCCTCCACATCACCTGGCACAGGCGAGACAACATCAGCTGGAGTGGGTTGCATCTGTGTAGGCGGTGGATGAAGAGGGTGGACGTGATGGGACACAGGGGGTGCTAGGGAATGCGGAGATAGTGAGGACACGTTCCAATAAAGTGTCCACACCCTCCATAGTGTCAATATTGTAGTGGTGTTATGTGGCAGGTATCAGGTGGGGGAGGAAATATCCACTTTAAAACACTGGGGTGGCTATCCCCAAACTCGGAGGAGGAGGAGGTAGTGCCTGAGTGGAGTAGTGAAAGGGTGTGGTGGAAGGGTGTATGATGTAAAGGGGGAAGGTTAGGATGTGTAAACAGTCAGGTTCAAAGAGAGCGGTGGGGTCATGTGGGTAGTGTGACTCGGGGCCGGGAGGGTGGCCAAGAGTAAAAAAAAATGGAGGCCCAGGACTCTGGGGCATACAAACGACCCTTAGGGATGTGGGGATGGCTTAGGGGGGTCATTAGGTGGGTAAAATCGGCTCGGGGGCTAGAATGAGGTGGACCAGCCAAAAAAATAGGCGAGTTGGGGGCTGTGTAGTGCAGGGGCTACCCAAGGCTCCGATTTGAGCCGAGGGATGGGTGTGTGGGGTTGGGTTGGCGGGATTGAGGGTTTAAATCAATTTGGGGACCTTTCTGGGGGCTATCAAGGGTTTGAGGTAGGATAACGACACATTGGGGATGTAGTAGAGGACGTGGGTCGAACGGAGCTTAGGTGGGTTTGGATTGGGTGTCAGGGCAGCGGGTAGGGGAAATGGACCTACCTGGGTCTCAACAGGGCCGATCGGGTATTTTTTTTGGTTGGGGAGCAGGCTGACTGGGGTGGGGGTATTTTTGGAGGTCGATAGGATCAGGAGGTGGTGGGGTTTAGGGGTTCGTTGGGCAGGGGTTGGCTGTCGGGGGGCTGGTAGAAGTGGGTTTCGGAGAAGGAGGGTAGGCTGGGTAGTGATTTTGGGGTCAGATGGTCGAGGAATAAGGGTGGGGCAGTTCGGTAGGGCTGTGGGGATTAGGGTTAAGGGCATATGGGTGGTTGGTGGTGGGGATTTTCTAGGCGGCAAGGAGTTGGGTCATTTGGGAGAGGAGTTGGGTGTGTTGTTGTCTCACCTATTTCATGTAGACTTGTTGTTTCGTGTCCAACTCACCTATTTGTTCTATCAACCCTAGATTTCTCTCTTCATATTGTTTGGATTTCTTGGGAGCCATTGCGAGTCGCGTATGATTTTTTTTATACGAATACAACGATATACCAACACTAATGTGGAGCGACACCCGCTCTGATACCAATTTGATGTAAACTACACGTCAAACGACTCCTAAAATTATCTAACACACACTTTAGAGAAAAGAAATACTCTTTTTATATTCCAAATTCAAGTCTACCTCAAATATGGCATACATGAAGGTATTTAAAGGTAAGGAGTCGCTTAGGCTCCAGGCTAAGACACTTATTACAAAAATTCCATTACTATTCCTTTCCTTTAAATACTAAAACCAAACTAAGGAAAATGCAATAACAAAAATAAAGAAAAATAACAAAAAGAAAATAAAACTATTAGTATCCCCCAAAATGATAATAATTCCCTCGATTCACATAAAAAAACCACGAAGTCAGACTTTACTTAGGCTTGGGTCGGGTGTTGAGAAGTGAACCCATCCTCCAACATCTCACATTTCGATCCTCTACAGATCTTTGAATAGGAGGAAGAACAAATGATGGTTCTTCCAGTGGTCGATTCGTCTTCCCAAACCATCGGGGAACTTCTATGGTGACCGACAAAGGGAAACCGACGATTGGGATTGTTGCTTTCGTCGCGAATCCAATTTTCTTATTTTCTTTTAAATTTCTTGCTTTACTCTGTGCTATGAGATAGAGAGGGTTCATTTCCTAACACGAGGGCCTTTTTTTATACGCCTACAAGACAGCTAAATAAGGTAAGAAGCCAAAAAGATAACACTTAATCAAAATATTTTTTCTTTTAAAAATATTTATTTCATTCAATGTTGAATTCTCCATCTCTTCCTTACTGTGGTTCGTCACAAAATATATATAAAAAAGTGATTCCTTCAAAAGGGCAAGTTTACTAATAAGAAGGTGGATTCGCGATTTATTGCCACTTAAAAGTCATACATATTGTTTATCACCACATTGGTGCTGTCTATGCGAAAGTCGTGTTGAAATGTTAACTATATTTTTCTCTTTAGATGGACAACTAGCCTCAATTCCCCCTCACTTTTTAAACATTGACCGCTTTAGCTCGAGGAGGAGTCTTCGAATGGAGGTGAGGCTGTGATGTAAAAAATAGGGGCATATATCTCTTAATCTTGATTTATTCCTTCCTTTAGTGGTAGGGTGTGCATATATTCTAGTGTCTCCATTATTCTCTTTCTCCTATTTTAGTAGTGTAGCCCTAAGCTTGATCTCTAGTCTATACGAGGACTATTTAAGTGATCTCGTCATTTAGGGTACTAAATCCTGTTGAGAGAGTTTTGGCTTGGTTTTTATGTGCGCTTTTTTGTGCCATTGACAAGTCACATTTAGAGGTATCCATGCCTACAGTTCCAGATGGCTGGTTTAGGTGATAAATACACATCCTAATAGTATCACTAGTTCTCTAGGAACAATAGTTATGGGAGTCACTTTAGGTGTCTGTATATACAATATGCCTTGGCGCGTATCCATGAGAACCTTTGTGACTGATGTTATATATCCAACATCCTTCAGCCTAACTACTTTTCGTACTGATCATAGCATAATCTGTTTCTAATTTAATTTTTTGTGGCTACTTTCAGGAGAAGTTACCGAAAGAAATTTCTATCATTCGGTCCCCAATACAAAAGTAAGCTTTAATCTCATCCACTGCTATCTCATTAAATATTTAAACTACGTTTTGGGTATTATTAGCATATTGTGTTGAATATTCTTATCAATTGCATCCAGTTCAGCCTCACTAGGTTCACCATAGAGTGATTGGTTCTATCCCCTGCCTAGGGCTGGAGCAGGGGCATACCTCTTCCCCAAGTCTTCCTCATGCTCTCGAGGTTCCATTTCTCAAATCTACAATGGACCTCCAAAGGTTACAAGTATTAATATGCATATAGCATTATTTTGCGTGTTGACACAAACACTTACTACAATCCAGTGTCCGCCTAAACTTTGGCAAAACTACAAAACTTATCAAACCTAGCTCAAACATTGTCACAGCCAACATCTGATTCCAAAACACTTCACAAGTTATATTATCCTTTATCATACAATTAATCAAAGCTAGATAAATAAAGGGTACCTTGTTTTGGCATAGTTTAAGCTAACACTACATAATAGTAGAGTGCCACAACATTACGAGAGTTACTGAACTCCATCTCCAGTTGCAGCATTAAAATAAAAATTAATTATAAACTATTTCAAAGCCTAGCAACTACTCAATACTTGACAAAAAACTGTAAGAGAGAGATTGTGACTCATTTGTATTAGACATGGCAATGGACAACTTCTCGACAGCCTGAAATAAAACATTTGAATAGGGTGAGTTATTTTCCCCCTTTTTTGAGCCGAGACAAAAACTATCACTGATGATAAATACGCAAGACAAGCTGTCTCGCTGAAGGTTAATAAATGCCATAACCCTAAAACTTCACAGGAAATCTACACAAAAATCTGTAAGGAATCTATACTTCCCGGCACAAAAACAACTTAACACTGAACAACTCATTGAATTCCCACATTCTAACTCAAGTTCAAAGTGAAAAAGGTAATATCTCAAAAATGTTGACTTATAAGCCCAAGTAGTTGCCTAAAATTTAGCCCAAAGATCTCTTCTTTTATCTTATTTTCATAAATTTTTGTAACTCTTTCTTTCATTCCAAATTGACCAAAATGATGACCCTCCAAAGATGTCTTATGTTATTTTTTCCATGTGACACCACTTCCAACGAGAGAAAGTTTGGCATGTTTTGGAAGACACCCTTCCCTTCAAATTTATACATCACTTTCATCCATGAAAGATGCCAAATTGTGATGCTACAATATATGATCCAAATCTTCAGCAACATTTTAGTATACCGTACACCAACTTGGAGAAACATATCATTTTTTTGAAATGATGTTTTTGGATCAAAGCATTGGTATTGATCTTTCCATGAGCCCCTATCCAAGCAAACACTTGTACCATGGGCCTCGCCTTGAAAGACCCAAATTCAACTCCAAATGACTTCAACCTTATCCAAGCCTTTTACTAACCCAATAGGACTTTTAATCATCGCATTAAACTCAAAAATGAAATTCTACGCATTCTAAATGTAATTCTCCAAATATACCCAAAACAAATAACTAACAAATCACTTATTTACTAATTGTCCAATACGAGTCAAAATATTAATTAATTAAATATATTAATCACCGGATTTTAAATCCAATTTAAATAATGCATAACAATATAAATGGTGCATCTCCAGTCACAATAAGAACACAAAATATATTTTATTCAATTTAAATATTGACAAAACATATGCGGTATTACAGAAACACTCACGGCTACCTAAGTAAGTAGTTTGGTTACACTAACTAGGGTCTTGTTGGTTCCCATTTCTTGTTGATTCTTGATTTTTGGGGAACAAATCTTGTGGTTAAGTGATTACCAATTTGGGATTTTATTAACGTTTTAGTGCGAGATTTCATGCCTATGTGCATTCTTCATACATCTTCTTTCCATATAATTTTTTCTTATCTGAACATGGTTTTTTACATATTTAATGCATAATTCTCATTGAAAAGGTAAAAAAGATATTGAATTTATTATTGTTATGATTTATGTGGTTAAGTCTTGATTTTATACTATTTGATGCGAGATTTAACTTAAATGATGATTGAAAATTGTCTTTTAAACAAATATGACTTATTGTGTGATTGATTCAATTGTTGGCTAAAATTCATTTGATAAATTATGATTACTAACTTCTTGACATCTATGACTTTGATTGCACAGTACATGAGCAGTAAAATCTCTATTGATTCATATGATTCTTATCATATTGATCTTGCTTTATGTGCTTATCTTGGTCATGATCAAATCCTATTTCATAATGGTTGATATACCCATATATACCCTCTAGACCAGACGACCCCTCAAGGGGCTGACCCTTCATCAGGTTCCGGATGACACCTCAGGGGGCCGACCCTTCATCAGGTTCCGGCCGACCCCTTAGGAGGCCGACCCTTCATCAGGCTCCGAACAACCCCTCAGGGGGCCGACCCTTCATCAGTCTCTGGACGACTCTTCAGAGGGCCGACCCTTCATCAGGCTCCGGACGACCCTCCGAGGGGCCAACCCTTCATCAGGCTCCAGAAGACCCTCCGAGGTTACAACAGTACGAGGCCTAAATTAGGCCAGACTCACTACCGGAAGGAACTTTGCCCTCGGCCTCGGCTCATAGGCCGGGGGTGACATCATCGCAGCGCGTGGTTTGGGAGACGCGTGGAACAGTGCGCGTGAGGCCCATATGGCACATGGGAGACCGTTATAACAAAATCACACCCTCACGTGAGGGAATATTATGTCATCATTTGGCATCCACAGGTGTCAACAGGGGATTGGTTAGATCATCATTCACATGCACCATGCATACTTGGGGGGTACACTACACCCCCCAAGACCTATATATACTTGTCACCTACAACCCTACAAGGTATCGATCAATTGATTGTAACCCTAGCTAAAACTCTGCCTGTACACACAGTAAAGAGAGAAATTGAGCTTATGTGCATTGTATCCAAGGCCATTAGTGCCCACACTCAGTGGATCACACACTTACAGTGGATGTAGGCCAAATTGGCTGAACCACTATACATCATTGTCTTATTTCCTCTTATACTCATCCCCTTCTACATACTTATACACTTATACATCTCTATGGCTGCCATGGTTACTACTGTTTGAGCTCCTTATCACTTACCCGGTGGTGCTAAATCTTAGCATCATCAGTTTGGCGCCGTCTGTGGGAACGAGAAGACATCTCTTCCTTTGTACAGCTTGACCTCACTGGGCACTCTGGTGGTGAGCCAGCACTCCCCCTGAGAGGAGGTGTTTCACCATTGAAAGAGACCCACTAAGGTTCCCAAGCTCACCAGTGTTTTCTTCAGTTCAGCTTTTCATAGCTCAAACACATGGCACCTGAAATGCCACCGCCACCGCTTCCCCCGCCGGATGAGGGGGGAAGACCCAGTTCCAGTCAGCCGCCGCCTCAGTCTGAGATGGCTGATGTGGCGGTAGCCTTAAAGTCTCTGGCAACAAGCCAGCGGATGATACAAGAGCAGTTCACAGCTCTAAGCCAGAACATACTAAGACCACTAGGGGTTTCACCTGAGATGATTACTCCGGCAGCAGCTCCGGGACAGCATGAGGCCAGGGGACCACCCCAGGCACCACGCAAAGACATGCCACCCCCTCAGTGGCGTAGGGATGTTGCTGACCCCCGGGGTCTACGCCTGGGGAGGCAAGAAAACCCTTGCCCTGAAGACAGGTATGACTATCTGGAGGGAGAGGAGGCTCCTATAGAATGCTGGGAACCGTATGAGGTCTCCAACAATACTGTACGACCTCTCCAGGAGAGTAGAGGAAAGTGCGGGAGACCAAACCCTGATGATCGCCCGAGAGGCTCTGCTTTTGATCGCTTGAGCAGGGGGTCAGCCTTTGAGAGGCTGGGCCCAGTAAATGAACTGCGGAAAAAATTGTCCAGGTCAAGAAGTGCTGCGAGGTCCAGGGGGAGGCAGCAGATGGCCGACCCCAATGATGGGATGACGACCAAAGGGAAGTAAACAGCCGACACAGACCTGCCGCAGTAGAACCCTCCGTCCACCTTAAAGAGGCGGCAGGGGATAACATCGGCCAAGCCGACTCTGTGAGGCCCTGGAATGACTCAATCCAGCGACTAGAGGATAAGATTAGCGATATACTGAAGAGCCGGGACCCTCTTCATAAGGGATACACCATAGGCTCACCCTTTGTGGCGAAGATAGTCAATTTCCCTACGCCATCAAGGTGCCACCTGAGGTCACCCCAAGATACGACGGGAGCACCAACCCTATCCACCATGTTGAGATGTATCAATCAGCCACAGATATATACTCTATCTCAGATAAGATGAGGTGTCGTGCCTTTTCCGGTACCCTGACAGGGGCCGCACATGTCTGGTACACGTCTCTTCCAAAAAATTTCATTGAAAACTTTAAGCAGTTGGCAGACCTGTTCATCCACAACTTTTGCTTTGGGGTGAGGCCACAGAAGAAGACCACCCACCTGCTCTATGTTACGCAGGGGAAGAGTGAGAGCCTGAGGGACTACATAGCCAGATTCAATAAGGAGAAGCTGGAGGTGGAAGACTATGAGGAGATCATAGCTATGACAACCCTGATTGGAGGACTCCAAAAGGGGAAACTGTTATGGAAGCTTGTTGAAGACCCTTCGAGGACGATGGCTGAATTGTTGTCGATAGCAGAGAAGGTGATGAACGTCGAAGAGGCGATGGGCGCAAAATATGAAGACGAAAAAGGAGGTGCTAGTGGGGGTAGATACCCTAAGAAGAACAAAGAGGGGAAGAAGAGGTCTACGGATGACAAGTTCGCTGATTACACCCCTCTAACGGTCAGCTGTGAACAGATTCTCAATGAGATAAAGAGTGACCGGTCCCTGGAGTGGCCTAAGAAGCTGAGGGCAGCCCCCAGCAAGAGGAATAAGAACCTGTGGTGTGAATTTCACCAAGACCACGGTCACGTAACAGACAAATGCTTTGCTCTGAAAGATGAGATTGAGAAGATGCTGAAATAAGGGAAGCTCAGAAAGTACGTCAACAAAGGTGCCTTCAAGAGGGGCTGAGGGGACGACCCCAGAAAGAAGCGAGGCGATGCATGCATAGAAGGTCCTCAAAAAAGAGGGGACGACCCTTCTGATGATGAGGACGACCCTGACCTCCCTCTGAGAGATGACCACGGCCCTGTCAAGAGGCTTAATATGATCTCGCTCGGAGTGGGAATGATCTCCGGGGGTCTATCAGGAGGAGGGTCTGAGGTTGCTGACAGGAAGGACCATGTGGCTGAGGCCAAGGCAGTGACAAAGACGGTACACTCAACCGCTCTAGAGGTCAAGTCAGAAAAGAGGAAGAAGGTTGATATGGATACTCTGATAGTGGGATTTTCAAGAATGGACTTCAAAGGCCTCTTGGCCCCACATGATGACCCTCTCGTCATCACTACCAGGGTGCACGGGTGTGAGGTGCCGAGGATCCTGGTAGATGGGGGTAGCTCTGCAGATGTGATGTTTTGGCCATGCTTCAAAGCCTTAGGCCTCAGCCGTGCTAGACTCGTCCCATACCATCATCCATTGATTGGGTTCAGTGGGGAAAAGGTTCACCCCCTTGGGGTATATGAGGCTGATGTCAGGATGGGGGACGAATGGCCGAGATGGCTCACCAAGAAGGTCAGTTTCTTTGTGATGGATGAGCATGTGTTTTCAGCCTACAACATCATACTGGGGCGTGTGTCCCTTAAGGGGTTTGAAGCTGTGCCATCTACGGTCCATCAGATGATCAAATTTCCTACCCCTTACGGGGTGGGGGAAGTTCAGGGAGACCAGATGACAGTGCGAGAATGTTACTACAACTCCGCTGAAGAAAGGGAGGCACACAAGAGGGCTACGACCACTTACAATATTGATACCCTAGAACCCAGGGATGAGACGAAGCTAAAGAAAGGAGAGGCCGCGGAAGAGGTAGAATCCATCATCCTCGATGAGGATGACCCGGAAAAAACCGTCCAAGTCGGCAAGTCTCTGAAGCCCAACATCAAGGAAGACCTCATTAAACTATTGAGGAGAAGACGAAGCGTCTTCACATGGAGTCATGTATATATGCCGGGGATTGACCCTAAAATCATGTGCCATAAGCTTAATGTGGTAGAGGGAGTGAAGTCGGTAAAGCAGAAGAGGAGAATTTACTCTAGAGAAAAGTATGAGGTCATCAGGGACGAGGTCAAAAAATTAGAAGACGTTGAGTTTATCAGAGAGGTCATCTACCCCGAATGGTTGTCCAATGTAGTCATTGTTCCAAAGGCCAACGGGAAGTGGAGAATGTGTGTGGACTTCACAGACCTCAACAAGCACTGTCCCAAAGACAGCTTCCCTCTCCCCTGCATTGACCAGATTGTAGACGCTGCCGCAGGCCATGAGCTCATGAGCTTTATGGATGCCTATTCAGGATATAACCAGATCTTCATGAACCCTGAAGACTCGGAGAGGACAGCCTTCATCACTGACAAGGGGACATACTGTTATAGGGTCATGCCCTTTGGCCTAAAAAATACGGGGGCAACGTAGCAACGCCTGGTAAATAAAATGTTCGAAGATCAAATTGGGAAGTCTATGGAGGTCTATGTAGATGACATGCTGACTAAGAGTTTAAAGGCAGAGGATCATGTGGCAGACCTGGAAAGGACCTTTAATACGATGGAAAAATACCAGATGAAGCTCAACCCGGCCAAGTGTGTCTTCGGGGTCGGAGCAGGGAAGTTCTTGGGGTTCATTGTCAACCAAAGAGGCATCGAGGCCAATCCTGAAAAGATAAAGGCCCTTGTTGAGATGAAGACCCCTAAGTCCATTAAAGACGTTCAGAGACTCACAGGGAGAGTTGCTGCCTTGAACAGGTTCGTGTCTAGGGCCACAGACAAGTGTTTGCCATTCTTTAAGATCCTTAGGAAGGCCTTCGAATGGAGTGAAGAGTGTGATGAGGCTTTCAGGTACCTAAAGTCATACTTAGGGTCTCCCTTGCTGCTGTCACGACCCGTGCAGGGTGAACGACTTTATGTATACCTCTCCGTCTCAGAGTCGGCCATCAGTGCAGCCATTATGAGAGACGAAGACGGGATACAGAAGCCTGTGTATTTTAACAGCAAGGCACTCCAGGGGGCAGAGCAAAGATACCCGAGGATGGAGAAGTTAGCCTACGCCTTAATCCATGCCTCAAGGAAGATGAAGCTGTACTTCCAGTCCCACACAATGGTCATCCTCATCGACTCTCCTCTGAGGCAGGTCCTACACAATCCAGAAAAGTCAGGTAGGTTAATGGCCTGGGCTATAGAGCTGGGGGAGTTTGACATTGTGTATCAGCCTATGACGGCCATTAAGGGGCAAGCATTGGCAGACTTCGTGGCTGAGTTTATTTGGGAAGATGATGAAGCCAAGGATGAGGGCCTCGGGAGGATAGATACCCGACAGGGTGAGCTCACCGACACGCCTACAGATAAGGCTGAGACGAGCACCGCTAGAAGGAAGGTTGTTGAAAACGAAGAGGGAAGATATCTCTTTAGATAGGGGTCACTCACCGAGGGAAGTTTCTCAGAAGAACGCACCGTGTGGAGTCTCTTCGTCGACGGGTCCTCTTGCGAAAGCGGGAGCGGAGCTGGGTTAATAGCATCAGCACCCGACGGCACAGACATTGAGTACGCCCTGAGGTTTAATTTTAAGGCCTCCAACAACGAGGCCGAGTATGAGGCCTTGATAGCAGGCCTCTCCTTGGCCAGATCCATTAGTGTCGGCCAGATTTTGGCTCACAGTGATTCAAGGCTAGTAGTGAATCAGATACTAGGAGCCTATGAGGCCAAGGACGAGAGGATGGCTAGGTACCTTGAGAAGGTGAGGTCGATACTAAAGGGCTTTAGAGAAGTAAAATTAAAGAGGATACCTAGGCTCGACAATGGCCGTGCTGATGCCCTTGCTAGATTGGCCTCGGCAACGAGGACAGACATCAGGAGGACGGTCCCAGTAGAAATTTTACTTCGGCCAACTATTGAAGACGCTGAGGGAACACTTAGCAATTGCCTAAATGTTTCTCAGGAAGCTTCATGGATGGAACCTCTGATCAGGTACATTAAAGAGGGGAAGATGCCAAAAGCAAGGCAAGAAAAGAAGAAGCTGAGGTACAGGGTTGCGAAATTCACTGTCATCGGAGACACCTTGTACAAAAAGGGGGTTTTTGCTCCCCTTACTTAGGTGTGTGCATCCCTCAGAAGTCCCTTCCATTTTGCAAGATGTGCATGAAGGATCGTGCTCAAGCCACATCGGGGGCAGATCCTTAGCGAAGAGGGTGATCACCCAGGGGTACTGGTGGCCGACCTTGGGGAAAGATGCAGCGGCATATGTAAAAAAGTGTGACAAATGTCAAAGATTTGCCACCATCCCTCACCATCCCCATCAGCCTCTTACTTACATTACATCCCCATGGCCATTTGCAGTATGGGGAATTGACCTAGTAGGACCCTTGCCTAGGGGCGTCAATAACTACCGGTTCCTCATCGTAGCCATTGACTATTTTTCAAAGTGGGTAGAAGCGGAGCCGATGATGACGATCACAGAGAAGAAGACCTTCCAGTTCATCTGGAAAAATATTATATGCAGATATGGTCTCCCCAACACCCTCATCTCGGATAACGGGACTCAGTTCAAGAATACCTCTCTACAGAAGTACTGTGAAAGGGTGAGTATCAAACAATTTTTCTCCACCCCAGGCCGACCTCCGGCCAATGGGCAAAAAGAAGTTACAAACAGGACAATCCTAGATGGAATCAAGAAGAGGCTTGAGGAGGCAAAAGGAAGATGGGTCGAGGAGTTATATGCCGTGCTATGGGCATACAGGATGACAGTGAGGACCTCTACCGAAGAGACCCCATTCATGCTAGCTTATGGCTCAGAAGCCGTCATCCCCACCGAGATTGAGTTTCCTACACATAGAGTCCAAATGTATGACGCCCAGAAAAATGCGGAAGAGAGGAGACTCAACTTAAACCTGATTGAGGAAAGGAGGGAGGACGCTGAGATAAGGCACGCAGCCTACCAGTATAGGACCGCAAGGTTTTACAATCAGAGGGTGAAACAGAGGCCTATCGCAGTGGGGGACTTGGTCCTCAAGAAGACTTGGCAAAAGCCCAACAAGCTCCATCCTAATTGGAATGACCCATATAGGGTCATCGATGAAGTCGTCCCTGGGACCTATAGACTAGAAAACCTAGAAGGGGAACCTTTTTCCAACCCGTGGAATGCAGATCATTTGAAGAAATACTATCAGTAGTGTTGTAAGGTCTTGATAGACCATAATTGTAATAAGAGTTGCTCCAACATAACACTTGGAAAATTAATGAGAAATATCAGTGCTTCCCCTCATCCTGTGGTTATCAGTTCTAGTACGCATGGAAACATCTACAAAGAACCACCCTCGGCTATAATGAGGGTCAGTGGAGGGGACGACCCCACCACTGTCCTCAAGAAAGACGAGGGAAAACTTTGTTAAAAACCATTAATTTGGTAAGTGGATCCCTCGGCTATAATGAGGGCCAGTGGAGGGGACGACCCCACCACTGTCCTCAAGAAAGACGAGGAAAAACTTTGTTAAAAACCATTAATTTGGTAAGTTGAACCCTCGGCTAAAATGAGGGCCAGTGGAGGGGACGACCCCACCACTGTCCTCAAGAAAGACGAGGGAAAACTTTGTTAAAAACCATTAATTTTGTAAGTTTAACCCTCGGCTATAATGAGGGCCAGTGGAGGGGACAACCCCACCACTGTCCTCAAGAAAGACGAGGGAAGACGTTGTTAAAAACCATTAATTTGGTAAGTTGAACCCTCGGCTATAATGAGGGCCAGTGGAGGGGACGACCCCACCACTGTCCTCAATAAAGATGAGGGAACACTTTGTTAAAAACCATTGATTTGGTAAGTTGAACCCTCGGCTAAAATGAGGGCCAGTGGAGGGGACAACCCCACCACTGTCCTCAAGAAACACGAGGGAAAAATTTGTTAAAAACCATTAATTTGGTAAGTGGATCCCTCGGCTATAATGAGGGCCAGTGGAGGGGACGACCCCACCACTGTCCTCAAGAAAGACGAGGGAAAACTTTGTTAAAAACCATTAATTTGGTAAGTGGATCCCTCGGCTATAATGAGGTCCAGTGGAAGGGACGACCCCACCACTGTCCTCAAGAAAGACGAGGAAAAACTTTGTTAAAAAACATTAATTTGGTAAGTTGAACCCTCGGCTAAAATGAGGGCCAGTGGAGGGGACGTACCCACCACTGTCCTCAAGAAAGACGAGGGAAAACTTCATTAAAAACCATTAGTTTGGTAATTTGATCCCTCGGCTATAATGAGGGCCAGTGGAGGGGATGACCCCACCACTGCCCTCAATAAAGACGAGGGAGAGGTTAGTGGCTTTAACAAAACACATAGTACAAGAAGCAAATATGGAAGACAGCAAAGGAGACGATAGTAATAATGAAATATCATGTGTTCTACAAGTAGAGTACAAAAATACTAATTACATCAAGAGGGTATGGGCTACAGACAGCCACCCTATGGAACAACATCAGAGGGAAGGGCCTCAACATCTATAAGAGAGGGTTCCTCTGTGACTATGATAGGCTGAGCCTCAGACGTGCCTGTGCCTTCTGCATGTTGGGATTCCACCTAGGTCAGAGCCTCGGCGATCAGAGGGTCGTCTAGTTGGACTGATTCAAGGGACGGGCGAACCGAAGAGACGACGTCGCCGAACTTGAGGATGACCCACCGACAGGCCGTCCTTATCCCTCTCTCCAAGTACTCAAGGCCAAAACCTTGGAACTCATCTGAGAGTTTATAGGCTTCAACAACTTCGGCCTCGGCTTTCTTCACAGCCTCAGACGGCTCAATCTTAAACTGGGCCTCCCGATGGGTCATGGCTTCATCCTTCTCCTTCAAAAGCAAGTCTCTAGCCTTCAGATCCTCATCATGCTGCCTCGTCAGCTCATCCATAATTCATGCATGCTCAGTTCTGGCACTCTCTAACTCAGCCTTTGCAGTATCTAAGTCAGCCTGCAGGTCGGACTCATGCTGGATGGCCCTCTCGGCGTCATGGAATTTCTCCTGATTTTCCGCCATTCATTTTGTTGTCGAGGTAAAGGTGCACACAGACTGCACAAGAAAAATAAACAGATGTCAAGAGGGCGAGGAAATAGTTGGTAAAATAATGAAATTAAAGAAGTGGGTCAAGACCAATACCTGTGCAAGGGCGTGCAGACCATAGTCGTACACTTTGGCAGGAGGCATCTTTGACAGGAACTCGTAATCAGCGGCCGAGGGAGCAGAAAACATTGAGGCCTTGGCTGCCCTCAAGTTTGCAATGAGTGATGAGGGCTCGACCCTCAGATGTGATAAGTTCTGAGACCAGAAGGCCCCCATGCTAGAAGAGTAGGCGGTTCCCTCAGACCCCTCGACCCTTGCCCTCGTCCGTGATCTTGGCCGAGGGTCTACGGGGGTCTCGAGCTCTTTACTTTTCTGCGTACCGACGGTCGGCTCAGTAGGGGTTGGCCCTGCGTCCTGTGTCTTCCTCGGAGCCTGCTGAGGCTCCTTTCCTTTCTTCCTGCCCAAGCCTGATAATAAGCTGGGAGCAGTCATTTCCCAAAGATAGTCTGATATACCTGCAGGACGACCTGGAAAGAGGACGACACGTCAGAAAAATGCAGAGATAAAGAGGAAACACTTCAAAAATAAGTAAAGAATGGAAAACGTTCAGTATAACTCACATAGTTCTGTCAGAGGGCCGACCCTCAGACCAGTTTCTTTTGAGGAATCGGGGGGTCATCAAATCTTCAAATTTTGGAAGTTCACCCTCTCTCCCTCGTCCTCTCAGATACTCAATGATGTCCTTCTCCTCCAGACTAAGTCTAGGGTCTGACCTGGCCTTTATTGAAGGGTTAGACCATCTTCTGGGGACCCTCGGACCATCGGCTACAAGTTGAGCCTCGGCGGTGAACTCCGACTCCCCAGAGATAAAGAATAATCTCTTTTTCCAATCGTGGTTGGAGGTTTGTGCCACGTGGAGAAGTTTTTTCTCAGACCTCCTCGCCCCCAGATGATAGTACCCAGGCTGTTTGGATGAGGAGGTGATATTGTAGCAGGCCAAGAATACGTCAGCCGAGGGCTCATCAGTGAAAGCGTTCTTCCACAGGGAGATGTAACCTAGTATTGTCCTCTAGGAATTGGGAGGAAGCTGAGAGGGGGCAACACCAAGGGCTAACAAGATATCTACGATGGCAGGATGCAGAGGGAATCTGACACCAACCTTGAACATTTGTTCGTATACTGCAACCTCTCCCTCTTCACCCTCGAAGACCCTCTCAGAGTCAGAGGGAACCCTCATAGTTATATTAAGGGACACTCCATAGGCATGCCTCCATATCAAGAGGTCGTGATCCCTAACGGAGGAGATATAGGATGAGGCATGGGAGGTATCAACCTGGTCATCTGTATTATCTCTCTCATCCTCGGTCCCCTCTCCCTCGGCCTCGTCATCTGCCAGAGGTCCATGGGGAAAGGCCATCTGGAAGGCATGTGGAGATAGGTTTGTCACAGGGACAGCCTCGGAGGGGACCATACCCTCGGCCTCTCGGCCTGGGCTTAGGTCAGATGTCTCTCTTCTACCGGAAGGTCCAGTGCTAGTTGACGAGGATGCTCTCTCATCCATCTCACTTGAATGACTCTCGGCTGGACGAGAGGACGACCCACAAGACTCAGACGGTTCGAATGGTTTTATTGTTGCAAGAGGAATGGGAAAGATGGGTCGTACCCAGTTAGGGTCTTCCCCTCGTCTCCTCTCTTCCTCTTCCTCTATTCGTCTGATCTCTGTAAAGAGCTTCTCTCTCAAGGATAGGAATTCAGATGCTAAACTATAAAGCCTCCTAAGCATTAAAGGGAGGACCCTACACTTAAAGAATTTAACTAAACTTAGCTACAAATAAGTTGGTTGTTGACCAGATTGGACTTTTAGATTTAAACAAAGGAATTCAAGGGTTTTGATCAAGAACACTCAAGAACCAGTTGCCGGAGAAGACACTGGAAAAAGTTATGAGACAACCCAAAGAAAATGCAGCCCTACGAGCCTAAAAAGCAAACAGAAATGAAGATAAAGAGAGCGCTGGGGCAAAGGAATTACCTGATAAAGAGAGAAAAAGACTGCCAAAGTTGCTAAGCTTAAAGGATTGAAGACTGCAGAAATGGCAATGAAGACTGGAGAAAGACTAGAGAGAGAGAGCTTGGGCGCGAAGAAGAAAAAGAAGAGAGAGAGAGTTCAAAAATCTCTTAAATACCTTAGTAATGAGTGGGCCCATTGACCAAGGCAGGGCACAGCCCACGAGGAAGGCATCATTAGGGCACAAAGCCCCAGGAAAAGTATACAGCCGCCATGCCTTGGAAACTGGAACAACAATGAGTATCTGCCCAAGTGTCACTCACCTAACTGATCTTACACATCTTAATTACAACACTATCCCTCAGCCATCTCAACAACATCTATGGCTAAGGGATGGGGGGTGATTGATATACCCATATATACCCTCCAGACCAAACGACCCCTCAGGGGGCCGACCCTTCATCAGGTTTCGGACGACCCCTCAGGGGGCCGACCCTTCATCAGGTTCCGACCGACCCCTTAGGGGTCTGACCCTTCATCAGGCTCCGGACAACTCCTCAGGGGGCCGACCCTTCATCAGTCTATGGGTGACTCTTCAGAGGGCCGACCCTTCATCAGGCTCCGGACGACCCTCTGAGGGGCCGACCCTTCATCAGGATCCGGACGACCCTCCGAGGGTATGACAGTAGGAGGCCTAAATTAGGCCAAACTCACTATCGGAAGGAACTTTGCCCTCGGCCTCGGCTCATAGGCCGTGGGTGACATCATCACAGCGCGTGGTTTGGGAGACGCGTGAGGCCCACATGGCACATGGGAAACCGTTATAATAAAATCACACCCTCACGTGAGAGAATATTATGTCATCATTTGGCATCCACAGGTGTCAACAGGGGATTGGCTAGATCATCATTCACATGCACCGTGCATACTTGGGGGGTACACTACACCCCCCAAGACCTATATATACTTGTCACCTACAACCCTACAAGGTATCGATCAATTGATTGTAACCCTAGCTAAAACTCTGCCTGTACACACAGTAGAGAGAGAAAGTGAGCTTATGTGCATTGTATCCAAGGCCATTAGTGCCCACACTCAGTGGATCACACACTTACAGTGGATGTAGGCCAAATTGGCTGAACCACTATACATCATTGTCTTATTTCCTCTTATACTCATCCCCTTCTACATACTTATACACTTATACATCTCTATGGCTGCCATGGTTACTACTGTTTGAGCTCCTTATCACTTACCCGGTGGTGCTAAATCTTAGCATCATCAATGGTTTTGAAAAAATTTCGTCGTCCTTATGTGAGAAATTTGAGTGATTCTTCCTTTAATGAAGTGAAAAACGATTTTTAATGCATTGATAGCAGCTACTACTAGGAGTGATTACTCTCATTTTGGCATAATCGATTTGTATGGGTAGATGTCATTTAGGCATGTGAAAACCCAATCATTGGCAAAAGTAAAACTGTTGGAAAAGATTCATAAGACAAGTACTTGAACCGACCTAAAAAAGATAAGGCTAAGAGTTTTTAAAGTGAAATTGCTACACATGTGACTGTACTATCGGTCGTGTCTACACACGTGTCCTATTACCTAATGGTGTGTCTACACACGTGTCTACCTATAAAAAGTGTCCCATTGCCCAATGGCGAGTCTACATACGTGACTGTATTATCGGCCGTGTGTAAGAATCTTATGGCTTGACTAAATCTAGTAGCTATAAACGAGTGTGAAGCCTAAGTGTTAAATAAAATGGGCCCAAAATACCATGTATAAGAAACATACCCTCAACTGAGGTAAGTGCTTGTGAAACTGCGGCCTGGTGGACATTCTACACACACTCGTACTGTAACTTCCTCTGTTGTGGTGGGGCTATTGGAACGACTGGTACGGCAGGTAGTGCTGAAATTGGGAGGGCGACGGGAAAAATAGACCTCTAGGATCCTGACGAACGACCTACTACTATGGAACCCAACCCTTATCATGCCAATCCTGATGCTTGTGGCTATTCTTGGACATATGAAGCATCTACCAGTGAAATTTCCTCCTCTTTGGCCCTGATGGCTGCTACCACCCCTCCCTTAGCCCTGCTGAAAATGTTGTTGGTCCTGATGGCTATGTCTGAATCCACCCTTCCCCTACCTGAAATCTCTTGATCGAAAATGCTTAGCAGGATCCCCCTGATGGGAACCCTGCTCATCCTGCCTCGACTGGGTCTGAGTAAATTGTGCCCCACTGGCACTGTTACCCCATGTCCTGCCATGATGACTGAACTCTCTTGTGTGCTTTCTCCCTTTCATATAGAAGCGGTGATCCTAACAATGTAGCAGAGTGACATTCAGCACATCCATATATGTTTTTAGAGCAGGATTATCCAACAAATGCTATCGGATCCTCCAGTTATGACCGTCAACAAAGAGTTGTACCCTCTTCTTCTCTGTGCTCACCTCACCTGGTACTAAATTAGTCGGCCTCGTGAATGCCTCCTCATATTCAGCTACTTTCCTTCCTTTTTGGGTGAGGTCTAAGAACTTCCAACTCATCTTTGTCTGAATGGCGAATGGAAAGTACTTGCGGTCGAACCTGATGTGAATCGAGGGCATTCTTGTCTTTTGGGCATATTAGTAGTTTTAGTTTCTTTTTGTTATTTTTCTTTATTTTTATTAATTTTTTTTTTGTTTATTTGTATGTTTGGGCATCGGTGAGCAAAAATGGGTATTAGGCTTATTTGTGAAGTGGGAGTTCCACATTGGTTAGAGAACCAATTAGTGCTCCCCTTCCCCACTTATAAATAAGACCCCTTGTAACCTCATGAGAAGTAGACCTTTATTTTGAATATAGATGAAGAGTATTTCTCTCTTTATAGAATTGTGTGTTAGATATTTTAAGAGCCTTTTGACTGGTGGTTTACGTCAGAACCACTCCCAGAACTCCTGAATGGGCTTGCTATCCCTCTCATGTGCAGTATTAACAGACTCCAACCACTGCAGTGCTACCCCTACTAGCTTAAAAGTAGCTCGTATTTTTCTCTGTTCATCCGTGCACTCATACATTCGCAAATGCCGCTGGATGTCCTTCTTCCATTGGAAAACTATGACAACATCAGAACTCCCATGAAGCTTTGGGTGAACCTTGTGAAAGGCTTCTCTGAATCGCTCATACATTGAACGAAATGAGTGTGTCTAGTCTGGTGCCACAACTTGCGACTGAGATGGAACTTGTGGCGCCTGCTAAGCATAAGTAGTCAAGGCTGCATTAACTACTTATGTAAAAATAGCGGCAACCTCTGCAACATTCATAGTCCCCTGTGCTTGAGCTGGCTGCAGCTCGAGCTGTACATCTCTAAGGACACGTGGTGCACATCTGGGAGGTATCTGAAATGAAAAAGAATTTCTATAATTTCACAGTTCAAAATATCTCAAAATAGCTGAGACGTAAATGCGTAATCATGAATGCAACAGTCCTATAGTAGGGCTCTATATCAAAGAACGCTACACTGAAAATATGACAAGTCCGCATAGATCCTAAGGACACTAGAACCTGATGTTCTGATACCATAAGTGATACCCCACCTATTCTAATCCTGGGTGATCAGTCCATTATTGAATTAAATAGGAATCATTAATGGTTTCATTCTTAGCATCACTGTCAAAAAATAATTATATTACTAATACCCTAATGGCCTAGTGTCAAAATTTTAATCTTATTATTAACATGCGATAATTTAAATTAATAGATCACAGTCACCATTCTAATAAACAATGTAATAAATAGCAACACAATTGACTAAATAAATGAGACTGGAATAAACACTCTAGAATGAAGTCTAAATACAATAGTCCATAAATAGACCAAGTCCAACAAGTGAAAATAAAATTGAATCATAATATCTCTGAAGTAACCAATAAATAGAGATGAGCGACATGCCCGACTGAGATAAGTAAATAATGAATAGAAATTGATAGAAGTGGAAGCATCTACTATCAAGGTCATGCAACTTCCACAACATCTGTATCACGTCGAATATGAATGGACTCCTAAGCCTGGCATCCCTATGGTTGGGCACCTAAAATGTTTTTACAAAAATGGATTTGCAACGGGTCAGAGCCCAAGTAAAACAGTTTTAAAATATTTTCAAGTATTTAAAATGCATTAAAGAGAAGATATTGTATACATGTATGCTTCATGTGCTCTAACTTGAGATCCTCACCTCTTAATTATTGTTCACACTTAATGTATTCTCCTAAACCATCCTAGTTACTCTACTCGGCCTAACTAGTCTCACTAAGTCTCTACCTGCATACTAACTCGTTGAGCCCACTTGTATTGCCCATACAAATACGTTATCAACTATCAAAACCCTTTTAGTCAATACAAATCACCAGTTAAGTATTAAGTTCCCACATACTTAAATTACTTTAGATATCACTATCTATCCATTATACTAATGCGCACGTAATAGGATAAATCACACGTATATATATATTTACATCACTCTTATAATATATACGAATAAAACATCCCTAGGTGGGGACCTGCGATGCGGGAATACTCTGCTATCAAGTCTTGGTACATCGCGTACTAAGTAAAGGACTTTTGGTTCAGAATCATTCTCGAACCATAAATCAAAATTCACACAATTTGGAGGCGAACATAGTTCTAAGTCTTTGGGCTATGCACATACTTAACACACCCAAATGACCGGTCACACTATCATACACACAAATAATGCTCAATTCCTAAGTTCTATGCTCTGAGGTATAAGTCAAAAATCCTCCCAATGGGCTGATCAGGATAAGACCATCCACAATGCGGAACCTCCCGTGATAGCAGGTAGCGTAGGTATGTTCATATACATAAAAGTCACACAATAGGTATTCGCACAACCTATATACATATAAATCATCAATATAGGTATACACGCAACTTATAATATATCCCGTATGTAGTATAAAGCTCGTATGTATCTTACATATCATCGAATTACCATTATACTTCTCACCGTATAATCCCGAGCATTTTCCACTACCTGAAGGGTTCTGATCACCCTTTAAGATATTTCAGTAGTTAATTCACTCGTAAGCTACTGGTTAAAGTCATCGGTTCGCTCACTTTCACCGTGGCCCGTTCTCATCCTCCCGAATTCATTTAATTACAAATTATGTCGATTAATCTTAGCCTTTAACTTTCTCATGTATGACTAAGTCCCAATCCTACCATTAGACTACTGATGACCAAAATATTTCTCACTATATTTTAAAGGTAACCCAAAAGTTTACCCGATCATAATTTATAAGTTCAAGGCTTAAATAGGGAAAATTGCCAAAATCTGGGAAACCGAATCGATTTGCCCAAATGGGCGAATCGATTCGCCTTTGAGCTGAATCAATTCGAAAATGTACAGGTCGTCTCCTTCCTCTTAACAATTACGATTTTCATGAATTACAACCATCCAAACCACCGTTCAGTCCCAAACTCCCAACTAAGTATACTAATCCCTATATTAACATGTATGAAGGATTTTTAACGTAATCAAGTCATCCGAACATCAAAGAGGGTCATTTAAATTAAATTTATCCTTCAATTAATCTCTAAAACCCAAGGTTATTCTTTTTATTCAAGAACATCATCAAAACCCAGATTTATGCCATTATTATCAACACATATGATCTAATTTTGTCTTTTATTCACACAAAAATTCAATCTACAAGCAATTCCTACCCAAGAACATAAATCCATTCTCCAATTTAAAGCCAAATTCGTTATTTCATGGGTATTGTTCAATCCTACTCTAACATGGATAACATATGCACTCAACTTATCAAGATAACCAATTGCCTGGAATTGTAGGTCTGATTTTTTATAAAAAGGTGTTGGGCTGCCTTCCTCTCCTCTCGATTTACACTCTAGTGGTGGTCGTGGTGCAAAATTGGTGTGGAAGGCCTTGGAACTTCTCTCCTTCGTCCTCTGGTGGCCTCTCTCAGATTTTCTAACTTCTAAACCTAACTCCCCCACCCTACCAGATGATATAAACCTAGAAATTTCGTAAGTCCTTCTACTTCAAAAATCCAAAAGATCGAAATACCCTCTCGGGACGCCGGTTTGGCCTAAAAATGCCCCCCGAGTATACTTTTCTAATTATTTTGACCCTTCTGGACACATTGACGCACTCAAAATGATCATTTGGATTACCCATAATTTAATCACATTTAATCTCACAAATTTAAAACTCGAAATGACTAACACGCGTGTCCCGACTAAAATTATCGTAACTGCCGTATTTCTCACTCACGACAATCGTAATGCATTCTTATTAATTTATTACTTGTTCACTAAGTAATACTCAGTGTAATTCATACAAATAAATATTAACCCTTATCTCACTAATTAATATTTATTTTAACTCGGATTAATTTTTAATTATTTTCCCATTTTTAATTATTAATCTCAATTTAAAAATCATTAAAAATATGGGGTGTTACACCCTCCACTACCATTAGTACTAGGTTGACTCTTAATACCCCCTCCACCACCAGTACGATCTACACTCGAATGCATAAATTATAAATTTCCAACAAAAAGTTGGAGTCATTGAGTAGATTCTCATTAAATTATAAATAAAATTAACATTAAGAACGATCAATATTTTCCCATTATAATATTTGAATCCTCGTAATGTATAAAGTATCACGATGATAAGACATCGTAATTAAGACAACGTACGAAATAAATTCAGTGTGGAAATCTCAGGAAACAATAGACACTTATCACCGTGAGGTGCTGTTTTGGATTACTTGTTATATTTCACGGTGATTAATTACCATAGAAATTTTGAAACCACGGTGACTTTTTGTCGTGAGGTGTTTTGTATCACATGTTCTCCAACACAACAAAATAATACCATGAAAATAAGTAAATCACGATTACATGTCACCGTGATTTGTTGTTTTCGTTTACTTGTTCAATTTCAGTGTCACCTCTCACCATGATATGTTTCCAACTACTTCATCTATTTAACAGTAATGAGACAATATGAAAGGTCATCCCTTTCAGTGTCTCGTCATTGAAGGTGCAGACAACTGTGTTTTACTAGTGTGCATTTCATTTGTAAGTGCTTAAAGTGATTACAAAAGTCCAAATAAGATGGAAAAATACCTTAAAAGAAATGAAAGGTCTTTGAATCTTGACATCTTGATGCTCTAAATGGTTGTTGATGTTTTTGGGTTTTGTGGTGTATTTAACCCGAATATTAGGCTCGATTCGTCATAATGGTGTAAATCATCATCATCCTTGCCATAATCCCATCACATGGGATTGGCCACATGGATTCTCCTATTCCATACTAATCTATTATAAGCAATATTATAATTAAAGTTTAATGCCATAAGATATCTCCAAATAATTTCCTCCCATGATAGCTTAGGGCGACCTCTTTCTCCCTTGGCCTATATTTTTAATAATCTTCCTCTTGTTATCAGTGCATCTATTGGTCTACGCAACATGTGTTCGTACCATCTAAGTCTATTTTTTCTTAATTTATCGCTAATGGGAGCTACTCCTAACTTTTCTCTCCGTAATGACTTTTAATCTTATCCTTTCTAGTAACTCCTATCATTTATTGAAGCACCCTCATCTCATTAACATGAAAACTTTGTTCATGTTTTTTCTTTAAAGCCCAACATTCCTCTACATATAGAGTGGTTGGCCTGACAACTTTTTAATTCATTAGTTATCCTCTTATCGCATAACACTCCACTTGCTTGTCTCCATTTCATCCAACCAGTTGATATTCTACTCTTAACATTCTCATTAATATCCCCATTACTTTGTATCACTGAACCTAAATAACGAAATTTATTAGTTTGATTTATCACTTTTTCTTCAATCTTTACGATTGTGCTATCAGACGCCTCATTATGAAATTTACATTCCATAAATTCAGTTTTATTTCCACTTATTTTTAGTTTTTAGTCCCTGAGACTTTAAGGCATTTCTCCAAGTATCTACTCTTATCGCTAAGGCCTCATTTGAAGTGTCTACTAAAATTATATCATCCGTAAACAATATACACCATCGAACATCTTCTTTTATATTCTTATTAATCTCATCCAATACTACAGAAAATAAGTAAGGACTTAAGGCCGATCCTTGATGAATACCCACTTTAATCGTAAAATCATTAGTTTCTCCACAAATAATTCTTACTCCAATCTTTGTGTTACCATACATATCTTCAATCACTTTAATATAACTCATAGGGCTTCCCTTCCTCCTTAAATCTCACCATATTATCTCTCTAGGTACTCTATCATATACCTTTTCTACGTCTATAAAGACCAGGTGTAAATTTTTATTCTTACTTCTAAATTTCTCCATTAACTGCCTTAATAAGTACATAGCTTTTGTGGTGGATCTCCCTGACATAAATCTAAATTGATTAATAATTTTGGCTTTACAATTTCCGATGCCCAAGTCCGGCTGTGAAACGAGGTGGGTTAGTGTCAGGTTGACAACCGACTATAAAATTTATGCCAAATCTTGATGATGGTGTAAATTAAAACGCTAAAAGAAATATATGGCTGTAATAAAACAATAAAAACATTTTTTTGTGTGTGTGTGGTGGGTTGGGGGGGGGGGTGGGGGTAGAGAAGATCAAACGTGTTCGGTTTCTTCCACCGAGCACAAACGTAGTTTCACATTGATTGGAAGGGTGGGTTAAATGGGACTTTTTTTGTTTTGTTTAAGAAGGATAGTTTAAGTATTTTATCATTAAAAATATAATATCACTTTCATGTCACTTTGATGGTAACTTTTTGTGACAACCCGCTCAAAATAATAACGGGTGGCCAGCCGTATACTACATTAAATCAGGTATCTCAGATGGCTCAGTCTCAACATCAACAGATGATACTAAATAATATAAGGCTAACTACCCGAAATCATTAAAAGTGGATTGTCAAAAATTTAAAACTTTTATTTAACAACAACAACAAAACCAATTATGCAAACATAACCATTAATACACATCTAACTATGATGAGTGATAAGTGTAAACTCCAAATATATACAAGAGTGCAATACAATGTACAAATAAAATACCCGAATATGCTGTCGGGTAACAGACAATACAATGATCTGAGGAGCGGAATATAAAAGTGTTAATCTACAACACTTGAGTACAAACTCAATATACAAACTAAATCCTAATCTAGATATACAAGGATAGGAATCGACTAAAACAAAGTGCCGCAACAGTCCGCTACTTCCACACCTCCACGAATACTGGATGGATGAACGTTAATGGCATCCTTGCGGAGGAACACCTAAAGTAATACAATATATATACATGGAGGAGAAAATATAAACGGGTCAGAACCCGAGTTGAAAATGTTTTATAGCAAGTGCATTAAAATGCATAATAATTCTAAATGCATTATTACATGATTTAATGGAGTCGAACTCTCCATAAAATTTAACTCGCCTCTCAACTAAAGTGCGCACTAAACGTTTGCACGTGATCTCCAAATGGATGCCCAATTCTACTAGGTAAAAGAATCTAACTTAAACCCAATTGAAATATGTAATTAAAATCATCTAACCTATCTCCAATTCTACACTTATCTGAATTCCATCTAAATCATATACTTTAATTTAAATGTTATAGTTATCTTTATAATTGTTCATTTGTTGAACATATAAAGTTGCATAATCATCCTCTTAAACATATCATCACAATACATCAACATTCTCAATTACTAGAATTTTATATTCTAGTGATGCCCTTATATGGCATGTAAACAATATATATAATTATTATATATGAGTTATTAGCATCAAGAGTTAAGGACTAAACTCCTCCCGATTCTCAACACGGCACTGCGTTTCGTGCGTGGGACGTCTCGCCGAGGCAAAATCTAAACAAGCAACCCCCCCCCCCCCCCCCCCCCCGTTACACTACTCCTGACTGTATTGATCCTCGAGGCTCGTT